>OY992893.1:96496486-97096486 GCA_963921405.1 Cepaea hortensis
ATCACCACCATCACCACTACCACCACCACCACTACCACCATCACCACCACCACCACCATCATCACCACCACTACTACCACCATCACCACCACCACCAACACCACTACCACCACCATCACCACTACTACTACCACCACTATTACCACCACTACTGCTACCATCACTACCACCACCACTACCATCAGTACCACCACCACTACCACCATCATCACCACTACCACCACCATCACCACTACCACCACCATCACCACTACTACTATCACCACTACTACCACCACCATCACTACCACAACCACCACTACTACCACCACTACTATCACCACCACTACCACCACCACTACCACCACAATCACCACCACTACCATCAGTACCACAACCACCACCACCACTACCACCACCACTACCATCACTACCACCACCACTACCATCACCATTGCCACTAGCACCACCATTACCACTATCACCACCACTACCACGACCACCACTACAACCACCACTACCATCACTACCACCAATACTACCATCAGTACCACCATCAGTACCACCACCACTACCACCACCATTACCACCACCACTACCACTACTACCACCACTACCACCATCACTACCACCACCACTACCATCAGTACCACCGCCACTACCATCAGTACCACCACCACTACCACCATCACCACCACCACCATTACCACCACCACCACCACCACTACCACCATCACCATCACCACCACTACCACTACTACCATCAGTACCACCACCACTACCATCATTACCACCACCACTACCACAACCACCACCGCCACTACTACCACCACCACCACCACTACCTTCAGTACCACCACCACTACCACCATCAACACCACCATCACTACCACCACCATCACCACTACCACCACCACTACCACCATCATCAACACCACTACCACCACCACCACCACCACCACCACCATCACCACTACCACCACCACCATCACCACTACCTTCAGTACCACCACCACTACCACCATCATCACCACCATCACTACCACCACCATCACCACTACCACCACCACTACCACCATCATCAACACCACTACCACCACCACCACCATCACCACCATCACCACTACCATCAGTACCACCACCACTACCACCGCCACCACCACCATCACTACCACCACGACCACCACCACCACCATCACCACCACCACCACCACCACTACCACCACCACCACTACTACTACTACCACCACTACCACCACCTCCACTACTACCATCAATACCACCATCACTACCATCAGTACCACCACCACTACCACCATCATCACCACAACCACCACCATCACCACTACCACCACCACTACCACCACCATAACCACCACCACCTCCACCACCACTACCACCATCATCACCACCACCACCACCACTACCACCACCATCACCATCACTACCACAACCACCACTACTACCACCACCACTACCACCACTACTACTACCACCACCACCATCATCATCACCACTACCACCACCACCACTACTACAACTACCACCACTACCACCATCACCACCACTACCACCACGACTACCACGACTACCACCACTACCATCACTACCACCACCACCACTATTACCACCACTACCACTACAACAACCACAACCACCACTACCACCACCACCACCATCACCACCACCACCACTACCACCCTAACTACCACCACCACTACCACCACCACCACCACCATTACTAGCACTATCACCACCACTACACCACGATCACCACAAACACTAACACCACCACCACTACGACCATCACCACCACTACTACCACCATCACCACCACTATTACCACCACATCCACCACCACTACCACTACCACAACCACTTCTTCTATTACTATTAATACTACTACTACTACTACTACTACTACTACTACTACTACTACTACTACTACTACTACTACTACTACTACTACTACTACTACTACTACTACGACTACTACTAGCACAACCACTACTACTGCTACTACTACTACTACTACTACTACTACTACTACTACTACTACTACTACTACTACTACTACTACTACTACTACTACTACGACTACTACTAGCACAACCACTACTTCTACTACTACTACTACTACTACTACTACTACTACTACTACTACTACTACTACTACTACTACTACTACTACTAACACCACCACCACTACCACCACAACAGCAACTACTACTACTACTACTATTACTACTTCTACTTCTGCTGCTACTACTACTACTACTACTACTACTACTACTACTACTACTACTACTACTACTACTACTACTACTACTACTACTACAACTACTACTACTACTACTACTACTACTACTACTACTACTACTACTACTACTACCAATGCTACTACTACAACTACTACTGCCAGAATACTACAACTAAAGCAATGCTGCGACAACGCGGTTCTCCTCTTTCAGCTGGGTAAACCCACCAATCCGTCAAATATGTCCAACCTAAAAGACCCCATAAAACCAGGTCTAATTTCCAACACACCCATCGTGGCCAGCCTTCGCCAGACCCATGGATGCTGCCTAACTTTTTATCTTACCCCTCCAAGTGCTCGGATTAGCAACAATTTAAACTCTTCGTCTTCACCATGTTTTCCTTAATTCGCTTTTTTATGCCCCCGTATTGAGTCATTATTAATGCATTTCTCCTTCATTTTGTTTTTGTGTTTTGTTTTCTTTCTTGCGGCATTCCAGGAGTTACAAAATCAGAGACCGCACACGATGCTCATCTAGTGCCAGATTTCCCAGCTGGGGTTTCGTGTTAATGGCTCTGTGCTCCAGGTTTTTAACGACGCGGTTTTATCGTTGGCTGTATGCAGGGAAAGTCGAGGTTCCTGTGTTGGTAATGACAGTGAAGGTCGAGATTCCTGTGTTGGTAATGACAGTAAAGTCGAGGTTCTGTGTTCTTAATGACAGTGAAAGTCGAGGTTCCTGTATTGGTAATGACAGTGAAAGTCGAGATTTATATATTGGCAATGACAGTGAAAGTTGAGATTTATATATTGGCAATGACAGTGAAAGTCGAGGTTCCTGTATTGGTAATGACAGTGAAATTCGAGGTTCCTGTATTGGTAATAATAGTGAAAGTCGAGATTTATATATTGGCAATGACAGTGAAAGTCGAGGTTCCTGTATTGGCAATGACAGTGAAAGTTGAGGTTCCTGTATTGGCAATGACAGTGAAAGTTGAGGTTCCTGTATTGGCAATGACAGTGAAAGTCGAGGTTCTTGTGTTGGTAATGACAGTAAAGTCGAGGTTCCTGTATTGGCAATGACAGTGAAAGTCGAGGTTCCTGTATTGGCAATGACAGTGAAAGTCGAGGTTCCTGTATTGGCAATGACAGTGAAAGTCGAGGTTCCTGTATTGGTAATGACAGTGAAAGTCGAAGTTCCTGTATTGGTAATGACAGTAAAAGCTGAAGTTCCTGTGTTGGTATTGGTAGTGAAAGATTTTGTGGTTTCCAAATATTGCTTTCAAATCCTGAATCTCTTGAAATATGATTTTGCACGAAATCCGAAGTTTGTGGTTCTCGTTGCAATCCTTGCCGTTCACTCCACCACATTAGACTTATTAGAAGATGGACGAACCTGGGCTGTGTTTACACCCCTTGTTAGTGTGAAGTTTACCTACTCGCTGAAGGTCAACAAAGTTCGTCGGATTAAATATATCCGCCATGAAGGAAGTTTGACGTGCACGGCAACGTTTGGCGTCACGCTAGCAGATTTACATAATTCATTCATAGCCCCAGCTCTGCCAGTCTTGGTCGTAGAAATATGCATGTATGGGGCTGTTTAGTCGATCTTCTTCTGCCTTGGGATATTCTTCTTCTTCTTCTCATCAGCTTTCTACTCCCATTCCTTTTTCGTTTCCTCCTCTAACCACTCCTCCTTCCTCCTTCCTCTATTTCTCTTCCTCCCCTCCTCCTCCACCTCCACCTCCTTCTTCTCCCCCTCATCCTCCCTCCATTTCGTCTTCTTCTCTTTACCTCCACCTTCTCCTCCTCCACCTCCCCTCCTCCTCCTCCTCCTCCTTCTTCTTCTTCTTCTTCTTCTTCTTCTTCTTCTTCTTCTTCTTCTTCTTCTTCTTCTTCTTCTTCTTCTTCTTCTTCTTCTTCTTCTCCTTCTCCACTCCTCCTACTTCTCCTTCTCCTCCCCTTCCTCCTCCTCCTTTTTCTTCCGTCTGTATCCCACACTGGGGTTCAGGCTCTCAATCAACTCACTCCCAAGCGTCTTAGCTTGACCCATCTCCCGCTGCTCCATCCACCCCCCCCTCCACCCCCCCACACACATGTATGTTATTCATGTTTGTCTCTAGGCATCTTCTCCGTGTGTTGTAGGTACTATTGGATACGGAGGTACATAAATGTCTCGTTTAGTTTTGTCTTTTCTACCCAAGCATGCAGATTTGTGGTCTGGTAAATGAGCATAAAAGTACATTATTATATATTTATTAGTCTTTCCTCTACTATACTGTTTTATAAAAGTATCTTACTGTAATATTTGTTAGTCTTACCTCTGTTATACTGTTTTATAAAAGTACCTTACTATATATTAATTAGTCTTTCCAATACTATCCATCCATCATGTGCCATACTAATACGCATGGGTGGTCATGACTCGCCATTTCACTCCATCACCAGAGTCGTGGATCAGCTCAGTGTTCTTGTCTTGACAATGCCACGTGGCCAAGCCATCACGATATTTACTTCTGTACCCTCCCCTTTGTTCTCTTCCCCTCGATCTTGCCAGTTGTCACCAAGTTCTCCAATTTATTTCTTCTCATTACGTGACCAAAATAATTTTAACTATGCTCTACTTTTTCATCATAGTGCCTTACTAAATTTATTAGTCTGTCCTCCACTATACATGTCTATCCCTGTCTACATTTACCATACACGTGCCTTACAATATTTATTAGTATGTCCACCACTATACCGGTCTATCCCTGTCGATGGTGATATAGTCAATGGTGATATAGTCAATGACGATATAGTCAATGGTGATATAGTCAATGGTGATATAGTCAATGGTGATATAGTCAATGGTGATATAGTCAATTGTGATATGGTCAATTGGGATATGGTCAATTGTGATATAGTCAATGGTGATATAGTCAATGGTAATATGGTCAATAGTGATATAGTCAATGGTGATATAGTCAATGGTAATATAGTCAATGGTGATATAGTCAATGGTGATATAGTCAATGGTGATATGGTCAATGGTGATATAGTCAATGGTGATATAGTCAATGGTGATATAGTCAATGATGATATGGTCAATGGTGATATAATCAATGGTGATATAGTCAATGGTAATATGCTCAATGACGATATAGTCAATGGTGATATGGTCAATGGTGATATGGTGAATGGTGATATGGTCAATGCCACATCGGCCGGCTTCTCACCCCAGGGCAAATTCTGGTGCACATTTTAAGCTGTCCTCCTTTAAAAGCTAGTTGTCTGTTCTTTACAGGACGTTGCAATCAACGCCAGCATGTTTTGACTGTTTTAATTCATTAAGCGGAGGTCAGCGTGGCCGAATGGATAAGAACACGTGTTCTTAAACATCCGTATGCTGAACTCAAGCGTAGTCCATACACATGCTATTACTTCTAGTGCGCTGGACTGATTGTTGCGTGTGGATTAGCTTTCCCTATTACCAGTATCCCTTGCCATCAGGCGAACCCACTCCGACTTCTGAGGTTTTGGTAATTTACGTCCCCATTTTTTCAGACCAAGAGAAATGATGCTGGACGGATTGAGACGGTGGCATGGAGGAATATCATCAGCAGAGTTGATCCAGAACACCAAAGACCGAGATCTGTGAAGAGCCATGAACACCTACGCCAGCCGGCACGGCACTTGATGATGATGATGATGTTTTCAACTTCTGAAAATGTTGCGAATGCAGTTCACTATTTGAGATTTTCAGGGACGTTTAGCTTGTCCAACGAACGTTCAGGCTCTCCTACTTTTGCCGTTATCTGAGAAGTGTAGGCTTACGATCTACAACCTTTGAACGATTGACTAAACTAAAGACTAAAATGATAGTAAGGTACGAGCACACGGCGAGGGTTACTTTACACTCGGTTTCCACGCCAGTGTAGTGGCAGACACTCAACCTCCAGCTCGGGGGTCACAGGGTCAAACCCCATAGGGTGGACTTTTTACAGTGTTCTGGGGTACCAAGTCCACCCAACCTAACCTAGGTTGCCAGAACATATGTTGGATTGTGACCACTTGATCCACCGATTTCTGATTAGTCTATCAACACGTGGGACACGCACCATATACTCAATGCGTACTAAAAGGTGGAAAGTCTCCTTTACTAAGTTTACTTTCCTGAGACCCATTTTAGGGTCGGCCTGGCAACTATCTGTTGGAGATTCGACCTCGTGACTACCAGACTGGCAGGCAAGTATGCTAGACAACAGTACTTTCACTCAGCATTGTATGGAGATCAGCGTTGGTTGAACGGATAATAGCGCTCGTTCTTATACATCCGGTGTGCTGATGCCGAGGTAGCGGGTTCGACCCCTACACCCGCCAGCTGGACTAAAATGTTGACTTCTTGTCCTTGAGAACCTGTCTGATCGTATCCTCCGCCTGAGCCATCCATGATTTCCCTCTTATCAGTCGCTGACCCTTAACTACGTCCAGCGCCTCATGCAGTGGGTGGTCTGTGTCTGCAGCTACTCTGAGGTATGCCTTCGCCTGCATCACCTTGAGCCTACCAGCAACAGTTGGCAGACCAAGGATGTAACGCATACACACTACTGTTGTGTCTCTGGTGCATCCCAGAATGACCCGCATAGCTTCGTTCTGTATGCGCTCTAATTTCACCAGCTGACTCTTTGAAACAGTGAGCAGTCCTAGTCCATAATCAGTCACTGAGAGGATCAAGTGCTGGTATAGTGTGAGAAGCATTTAAGTGCACAGAGTCCCTTTTGAGATCTTGTCACAACCGTCTCCACATGGTCCTGAAGGATAGGCTCCTGTCAAATGTGATCCCCAGATACTTCAGTGTTTTCTCTCTGCTGACATTTCTACCATCTATCGCGAGGCTTGGGACATCAGCTGTCACAATCATGTTGTCCAGAGAGCACCACAAAACAGCCGCCTTTTCCGGGGTGATGACAGCACTCATTTCTGTGCACCAGTCAACCACTTTGTCTACTGTCGCCTGTAGCTCCCGAGCTGTTTGCTCCCTATCTCTCCCCTGCCTATATGCAAGAATATCATCTGCAAATGTTAGTATTCTTCCAACCCCTGGTGCTTCTAGGTTTGCAATCTTGCTCGTATACACGTTAAAGAGCACCGGTGAGACTGCAGATCCCTGTGGCAGTCCCGGGGTTAAAATATGTGGCTCTGAGGTCCATGCACCTAGACGAAGAGCAACCTGACGAGAATGCAGGACGGCTGCTATCCAGTTCACCAACCAGGGATTGACCCCCTTCTCCATCAGTGTGGTCATCAAAATATATCGAACTCTATTGTACGCATCCTCGAGATCAAGCGCTGCCGCCATCGTTTCTTGTCTACTCTGGAACCCCTCATAAACATCAAAGGCAAAAGTGGCTGCATTTGACCAGGTATCTTTTCCTGGCCTGTAGCTCCCCAGGCCTCTTGGAAGAAGCTTCCCCCTTTCCAAAAACTCTTGCAGCTTGACAGCGACTATCTTCTCTAGAACCTTCCCAGATGTATTTTGAAGGGTGATGATTCTAAAGCCGCCAAGCTTTGAATGATCCTTGTATGGTTTTGGGAGAGGGATGAGATAGCTGTGCACCCAATCCTGCGGTACTGATGCTGTCCCAATGCTCTGGTTAAAGCAGTCGGTCATCTCCTCCAGGTCTGCTTCGCTCAAACCCTTCATGTGGCCATACCTGACCCCGTCAGGCCCTGGTGCCGTGTATTTTGCCTTTTTCAAAATGTGTTTAACATCTTCTACCTGTATGATGTCTTCATACTGTATATTCTTCGTGGTGCCAGATAACTCCTCTTTAACTGCATCCGCATCATTATGATTGGTCTGCTCTAAAAATCTCTGGAGAAACGCCCCCCCCCCCCCCTTTCTCTTTGTATGTTGTGAAGAAGAAGAAGAAGAAGAAGAAGAAGAAGAAGAAGAAGAAGAAGAAGAAGAAGAAGAAGAAGAAGAAGAATGAGGAGGAGGAGGAGGAGGAGGAGGAGAAGGAGGAGGAGGAGGAGGAGGAGGAGTTACTACGGGAAAACATTGTTGCATTAACTGTTCACACAACATCACAACCGATGTTCGTAATCTCCCGGTCACACAAAAGACCCTCCAATTCAGCGTGGCCCAGCGCACAGTTTGGGAACTCGTCAAGTAGATATTCACCGTTGAAGACAAATGACGGGAAAATGTGGAACAAATTTATTCCGAATAAACACATCCAGAGAGATAACTCGTGTCTGAAGTTATCGCAGTTATGATTAATTATCTGTCCCTGCGGCTGTTCTGTTGTTGTGGTTATCGCTGATGTTGTTATGGTAAGCGCTGATATGGTTACCCTCGATCTGTTAACTGTTTGTTGCTCGGAGGCAGCGCGATAGTGGGTAGAGGATAGACCCTCGCCTACCCAGCTGGTGGTCACGCGTTCGATCCGCGTCTGGACGGAGTCGAAATTCTCAAAAGAACTGTGGATCCCCAAGTGAAGTTTTGTTGTTGTGTTAGTTGCATTATCATTTACAGGACGTCGCAGACAACCCCATCATTTTTTACTGTTTGTGAATTACTATTTAAAAAAAATAAGGCCCGTTCACGTTAAGTAGTTTGCCATTGCTTTCTGAACAACCGATGTTCATTCCACTGTAAATTAGTCAACTAAAGCGGCCTGCCTCCAAATCTCCCTCAGCTGTGTTTCGAACGTGATATGCGTCCGGAAACGTTCGCCACAGAGACTGCTGGAGGCGACAGGTTCGATCCCTGTCGGTAGCTATAGCTTTCAAATTTTATGCTGTCTAGCGCGTCTTCTAGTCTCTACTTCCTTCTTCTCCTCCTCTGAGCGCCAAATAATACTATGAGTGTTTATTATTGTAAATATGGGCAGTAGGAAATGTCGGAAAGGGGGGGGGGGGTAGGGGGGAATACAGGTGGTCGGAGTTATACCGACTATGTCACACACCGACCACCGATTGGTCCATAGTAATATGGGCCCAGCATTGATGTCCAATGAGCTTTAAGACGTGTCCTGTTCCGTGGAGCCGCAGTGGAACAGGGATAAAAACCCGGCCGCCGAGCAAGCCCGACAGGAGGCTTGTGATAGTCAGAAGTGATCCCACTTCCTGCAGTGTTTCGGCCCTTTCACTTCCTGGCCTCTCTGGGTAAGTACCGCCCGAGTCATGATTCCGGGTGTCTTTCTCCTGCTGTATACGCGTACCAGGTGTTGAGACGTTGAGTTGTTTCCCGCTCGTTCCAACACAGAACTGGTACAAGTCGATATATGCTAGCGGTGATGTTAACTGATTCAGTTAGTTAGTTATTTAGTTAGTCGTGGTTGCAACTTCACGGCAACAGGTCTCCCCCATATTGCTCCGTTCCTGTGCCAGTGAATATCACACAAAATGCTCCTTACTCCCCAATGTGAACAATGGAATAGACAGGAGTATCGGCAAGCCTACAGCCCGCACAGGTACACTGTGCATAATGCCGCCGCCAGAATGCCAACACAAAAGTCATCCATGAAAAATACAGTTCATCGTCGGTGGAAACGGCAGTCACCAGAAAGACTTCGTTGACCCGGGTTTTATCCCATATGGCTCGGTCTCTTTCTGCAGGACGTCCCGCCGAAAGCGCCGCACAAAGCACGAACTCCGTAGCTCCATCGCGACTCCCAGGAGTCTCCTGAAAAACGCACGCGTGAGCCGAAAAGGCAAACCAGTCAATCCAGCAATAGCCGGCCTCCATCGTTCCGAACATGCAGTTCACGCTACAAACAACCGCGGACAGATGAAAAAGCATTCAACACAAAACTCACAGCTCACAGTGTCGCGCCACGCACTCACTCAGTGGCAGGGAGACGATACCATATCCTCCTTAGTCGCCTCTTACGACATGCATGGTAGGCAACAGTGTTACAATTCTTTGCTAACCAGTTTGGGCCGCGGCAACACACGGGCGTAACTGATTCAGCGCCAAACAAATAGTAAATCTGGACCAAACATGGCACGCAATCAAATGAACAAGTATTATAATATACATTTCCGAGTAGGTCAGCATTGCCGAATGGATAAGAACGCGTGTTCTCAAACATCCGGTGTCCCCTCTGCTGTGTGTCCACCGTGACGAGGTAGAGGGGCTTGTGCGTCCCAATGACCCCAAGAGCTATGCCGACGGTAGCACAGCTACTGGTAGGGCCAACCATGTCGGACAGGTCAAGGGAGAGGGACCAGACGAAGAGACACACAAACCTGCTGCCTTGTAGGTAGACTGGGGACAGTCAAAGGCTAGGGAAAGCACCCCGAATACATGCTTGTCAAAATCGGATGTACTGAGCCACAGGCTTGACAAAGCAGTTGAACGTAAAACCTGCTGCCTTGTAGGTAGACTGGGGACAGTCAAAGGCTAGGGAAAGCATCCCGAATAAATGCTTGTCGAAATCGGATGTACTGAGCCACAGGCTTGACAAAGCAGTGCAACGTAACTTAATTCATGATGTCACAAATCAAAATTAATCGTTATGGTGCTAATCCCGTGAAGTCCCATCAGGCGGCGATAGTGCCGGGCCCCCTGCCTCGAGGGGGTCCACCCATGACTACTGGTGGTCACCTTCCCCTGTGCTGTGGAGTCAAGGCACAGAGGAGTAGGTTAAGAGCTATTGACCAAATACCCCGGACACTCAACATACTACAGTGGAATGCCGAAGGAGTTTACAAGAAGAAAGACTCCCTAACACAGCGTCTTCATAAAGATAGAATAGATGTGGCATGCATTCAAGAGACACACCTCAACGCCAATCACAAATTCTCAGTCAGATGATATCAGGCCACACGGTTCGACCGCGAAGGACACAAAGGAGGAGTTCTAATACTTACACGAAATACAATACCTTGCAGCAAAGTATCTGTGATCTCCGACAACCAAACGGAAATTATAGGTGTTGATATAATGATAAAGGACGTGAAAATAAGAATCTACAATCTGTATAGCCCAGCAGATAAGGACCTTACACTCTCAAACATGAAAATAACTGACACAAACTGCATTATTGTCGGAGACTTTAATAGCCGTTCAGAAAGATGGGGATACCCAGATACTGACAAAAGAGGAGATGAATTGGAGGACTGGGAAATAGACTCAAATCTCCATCTACTCAACAAAGCGGATGACACACCGAGCTTCTACTCCAGAAGATGGCTTACCACTTCTACTCCAGACTTAGCTTTCTGCACAGGAGACATCCTCCACAAAATCGATCGCCATGTGCTGGACCAATTAGCAGGTAGTGACCACAGACCAATCAAGCTTGCAATGAATATGGAGTATGTTCCACAGGAGCAAAAGCCCTTGCCCCGCTGGAATTACAAACGAGCAGATTGGGACAGATTTGCCATACTAACAGACAAATATTGTGAAAACATAAATACACGATATGGCAACATAAAGCAAATGGTGGAAAGTCTAAACAGAGCGATAATACAGGCAGCCACTGAGTCCATTCCTAGAGGAGCGAGGAAAAATTAAAAACCATACTGGACTGAAGAACTACAAAGTTTGGAGGACAAAGTTGAAGATGCCAGGAAGACAGCAGAGAGAGAACAAACAATTGAAGCGAATATCTCTCTCAAAGCCATCTCAGCAAAATATAAAAGAACAGTAAATCAAACAACAAGAGATTGTTGGAGGGAAAAAAACAGAAAACCTGAATTTTGACAGGGATGGAAACAAACTATGGAAACTAGTGAAAGCCATGAACAATGAAGGACCTAGAAACAAACAAATAACAATTAAACAAGGAAATGCCTTGCTTACAGGAAAAAAGGCTGCAAATGCACTAATGGAACACTATGCAAATGCAAACCACATTGATATTACAACCGAACAGAAGAAAGAAATCAAAGACAAACAGATACATCATAGAAATACAGAGACAGCAGCAGAATATATGATGGCAAATCTAACAATGGAAGAAATGGAACAGGCAATGAATACCCTAAAAAAGAAGAAATCACCAGGAAAGGATGGAATCACAAATGAAATGCTAATAGGACTAGGCACTAAGGCAAAAAAGAAACTACTAGCAGTCCTAAATTACAGCTGGAAGAGGGGAATAGTCCCACAGGCATGGAAGGAAGCTATACTAATACCAGTCCCAAAGAAAGGAAAAGACCTGGAAGAACCAAATGGCTATCGACCTATCAGTCTTCTTAGCTGTGTAGGAAAATTAATGGAACGCATTATCAATGGCAGGCTAACATGGCATCTGGAAGAAAACCAACTCTTAACACCACTACAAGCAGGATTCAGAAAGTACAGATCCACTGAAGATCAAATAACCTATATAGCTCAGGAAATAGAGGATGCCTTCCAAGAGAAAAAGCACACACTAGCGGTCTGGATAGATTTAGAAAAAGCATTTGATAAAGTATGGAAGGAAGGACTGAAAGTAAAACTGCAAAAAATGCATGTTTGTGGGAAAATGTACAAATGGATCAGCCACTACCTTGAGAACAGAACTGCCAGGACAAAAGTACAAGGACAAACCAGCAAAATGATGCTGTTGGAGCAAGGTGTCCCCCAAGGAGGAGTTCTTTCACCAACATTATTCCTAGCATATATAAACGACATCACGGAAAATTTTCCAGCCAGAGTACACACATCATCCTTTGCAGATGACCTAGCCATATGGACATCTGAAGAATATATTAGTACAGCTAACAGCAGAATACAGCAAGCCCTATTAGCGCTAGAGGACTGGTCAAAATCATGGCTAGTGAAGATAAGTGAGGAGAAAACAACATGCACAGTATTCTCCCTCTCAACTAAAACTCAGCAACCTAAGCTGGTATTGAATGGAAAAATATTGCGCCATGAAGAAAATCCAAACTATCTAGGAGTCACCTTTGATCGTCGCCTGACATGGAAGACACAGGTTGAGAAAAATCGAACAAGAGCAAGGCAGAGAATGGCAATCATGAAAAAGCTTGCTGGTACAACGTGGGGAGCAGATGAGAAAGTTCTCAAGAAGTTATATACTGGACGGGTGAGGCCAGTACTGGAATATGGCATTGCAGCTTGGGCAACAGCAGCTAAGTCAAACTTTAACAAAATAAGTAGAGTCCAAAACCAAGGAATGCGAATCATAACTGGAAGCCTGAAGACAACGCCTATTAATGAACTAGAAAAGATCACTTGTTTACAACCAATGCAGGATAGAAGAGATAGCAGAGCCCAGCAACAAGCAGAAAAATTTAGAAGATTGACAGACCACCCTATGTACAACAGATTTAATGGTTTTGGAAAGGGAAGACTGAAGCGTAGCAACTTTGTTGAAACTGCAAAACAAAGGATTAGGGCAGATCCTATACTTAACATATCAACAGTCAAGCCCATATACAATGCACACAAGTTCCCAGCTTGGAGACAGCAGCAACTGCCTGAGATGATAGAAAACATTCCTGGTATTGAGAAAAAGAACACTCAGCATGAAACCGAAAGAAGAGAAATAACCCTAAACTACATAAAAGAACATTACCCAAGCAGGAATTGGACCCATGCATATACAGATGGATCAGCCAAAAATTCAATAGAGAATGGAGGAGGAGGAATTCTCCTAAATTTAAAAAATGGAGCGAAAAAAACACATTCAATGGCAACTGGAAAATTTTCAAGTAACTTCAAAGCGGAGGTAGAGGCTCTGAAAACTGCAGCAGAAATGCTCCTGATGGAGGAAAATAAAGAGAAGCAAATAGCTATCTTCACAGATGCAAAGTCAGCTGTCTCAATACTGAAGAGCAATAACAGCACAGAACTAACTGACCTAAGAGCAGCACTCCATGGTCTATGCCAGAAATCCAAAAAAGTTGTAATACAATGGATCCCATTACATTGCAGTATACCTGGAAACGAAGAGGCTGACAGACTGGCAAAAGAGGGCGGACGACTACCACAGCCTGACATAGACATAACCTATAATGAGGCAAAAAGGTTTATAAAAAGCACTTATAGAACCAAATGGGAATCAGAGCATCCAGGCCATCAGAAGGATGATGCATATTACAAACTCGACCGAAGAGAACAAGTAGCAATCTTCAGACTCCGCACAGGACATAACAGGCTGAAATACCACTTGTTCAATAAACTAAAGATAGGAGATACCGATGAATGTAATTGTAGAACTGGAAAAATGACAGCAAAACATTTGCTGCAGGATTGCCCAACGTATGCAGAACAGAGAAAGATATGTTGTCCCACACCTGCTTCATTTGAGGACAAGCTCTATGGAGATATCAACAAGCTAAAGTTGACCGCAGCTTACTTTAACTACATACAGGTTGACATTTCTTCTTCTTTTCGTTCATCCGGAGTGTTTTTTCAGATGTGATTGCGGTGTGTCTGTTATGCGCCCTTGGGCCGAAACCCGTAGGCCAACACATCGACTTTAGCGTGCTTTTTTGACCAGGTAGCATTCCTGGGAGACTCTCACTATTGTGGTGCCATCTGCAACCATGCTGGCCAAGGTTGAATGGTCGAAGACAACTGTCATCCCTCAAAGGAAGGCAGGGACAGTCCATAGCATTTTCCGCCATCCAAGGTTGCTTCCATAGTTGCAGGGCCGACACATAACGCCCTGGATCTGGGCTCACCGAGGGAGATCGTCACGTCCTGCTCATGGCTGCTTTAAATCCTCACTTCAATATATTGGACATTTCGTTTCCCCGGGTCATTCCCGCACAAACCAGACAGGTTTGAGCCGGCATCCACTCAGCGAGTTTTCGGACATGTGCTTGTCGTTGCGCCCATCAGAGCTTTTCCAGGCACAACAGACATTCGGAAAACTACCCAGTCAGAGCTGTTCCGAACAAGAGCGGCATTCGGAAACTAGGTAGTCAGAGCTGTTCCTAGCACGAGAGACATTCGGACGAGACATTCCACTCGGACGTAATTGCGTAGTGACAATTTTTAGTTTGCCACCCGTAGGACGACACTTCCGACTTCAGCGGGCATTTTTTAATGAGGTTAACCTTCCTCTGGTTTCGAGGCACGTTGGACTGTTGTGATGTCGCTGACATCTCAGCTGGTCAAGATAGAACGATGAACGACATCGTGGTCGGCCCTCAAGGGAAGGCAGGGGCAGACCATGAGCATTCCCTCGCTATCCAAGGAGGCTTCCATAATTGCAGAGCCGGCACATATTGCTCTGTGATTGGGCTCACCCGAGGAGTTGCCACGTCCTGCTCATGGCTGCTTTAGTTCCTCACTTCCATGTGTTGGGCAACTCGTTTGTCACTGATCGCTCAAGCACACACCAGGGAAGGTCAGACTGCAAGCGACACCCACTCGGTAAGCTTTTGCTTTTGACTTCGGACCACGCAATAGGTTCGCTTGCCGTGCGTTCCATTTTGCGTCATTGAGACCTTCCACTTTTGCCTACACTCTCTATGAGTTAAGACACAGTTTTCGCAGCCATTTTCTTCGACTGGGGCACTTTTTTGACTTTTTGTACTCGCTCACGAGGTAGGCTACTTGTGCTGCCGGCTCAGCACCTTACCTTCGTGCAGCGGTGAACAAGAAACGGCCTGGCCCTCTCATCCGGGAATCTCTCATATCCCCCAGCTGACAGCCTTCGAACTTGTATCAGACCTGAGCATGTAGCTTGCTCAGTATCACGCCTTTTTCGAAGGGTGGGAATCGGCCCGGCTCTCAGGTCCGAGGGTTTGTGGCTTAGAGGCGTTCAGCCACAGCCCTCGAAGGGAGCCTTTAGTGTTTTGTCCGGACCAAGAACTTCTGCCTTCGTGCGCCTGATTTAATTTTAGACTGCTATCCTCAGTCTCACCTGCAGAGCAGCAGGTTGTGTCTCTCTTAGTCTGGTCCCTATCCCATAAGCTGTCCGATATGTAGTTTTTCATCCATCAGCAAGCAAATGGGGTCGATGGGACACGCAAGCTCCCCCACCACGTCAAGGTGGAGACACATCGGGGGAGGTTCTCAGTGACTCAATGAATATGCTCAGGAGGATAGAGATGGGGTGGGTCCAAAGAGAGTGGCTGCTGTCGCTGGAGCGGTCTCGGCTGGTAAAGATTAGTTTCATCTTCGTGCCAGGGCATGCGGGCGTATAAGGGAATGAGCAGGCTGACAGGTAGGGCTACTGTGGAAGGCGGATGAGCCACGGACCAGGCAGACATTCTAAATGCTCTATGAGAAGTAAGTCGTTTACGAGAACCAAGTGATGACTGAATTTACAACCATGGCCAGACTGCGAGAACAGCAAGTTAAAAGAGGTGTAGCCAAACAAGATCACTACGCAGGAAGCCAAAGAAGAGTAATAAACCAACACAGAACTGGTGTCGTGAGCCGCTACACGCTGTGGGATTTGCTGAGGAGGGGATCCAAGCACTAATGGACTGAATGGTTCGATGTGTAATGAGAATGATCTGTCGACTAACTAACTATCTATCTATCTTACCTCATCACCCAAGAGACCAGGGATATAGATATATACCAAAGATTTGTGTTAAAATGTGCAACCATACATAGAGTAAGCCTGGAGGCTTCTGAGCTACAGGAGAATACCAAAATCCCCCAGACCCCCAAGTCTTTATTATGCCACTAACTACAAGATCCTCTCCCTGGCGTAGAGGTTAACGTCTTCCTCCGTAATCCTGTATATTCTTGTGAGTAATTCAGCTGCGCAAGAATCGGCAGCGGTTCGCGCCGCTCTGGTAACTTACAGGGGTAGGTGAGCAGGTCACTCAGAAAGCAATGGCAAACTACTGAGCGTAATCTTGCCTAGTACATCAACAGCAGCTGAAAAATGCTGGTGTTGACTGCAACGTCCTGTAAGATATATCCAACACACACAAAATACACAATAAGCCTAAGTAGCTTCACTGCTGGTCTTCAATGGTAGAATAATCCAGGCATCTGGTCACCATAGTGCCAGCGCATATTTGCAATAACAAATTTTTTTTTTTTAGCATATCCTTTTACAGGACTTAGCTGTCAACACCAGCATCTTTCAGCTGTATGTTGATCTCTTGGCAAGATTACGCTCAGTAGTTTGCCATTGCTTTCTGAGCGGCCGGCTCAGTATCCCGCAAGTCACGAGCGGGGGTCGAACCGCCTCAGCTCTCGCTCCGCTACGAGACTCTGCGTGATAAACGGGATTACAGAGAGAAAGTGTTGTAACCCCACAGCCAGAGAGACCGGCGCAATAACAAATACATTTCAAAAAATATACACTGACTCCAAAGAAAAATGGGCTGGCCCCCTCTGATGGTCTTCATATATCACTGTTTTTTTATTTGAGATAACATATAAAAATTCAAAGCCGCAGAAGTATATTCCACTACATATTTTCAGGAATGGAGTAGGTAATTAATACAAAACAAGTCATTATAGTAATACTGACAACGCCCAAAAGCAGTAGTATTGGCTACTCTACCAAGAATATTCAAGAGTGACAATTTGACCCTAGTGATTGCAGATAAAGCCTAAAGGGAATGGACGACACCACACAGACCCTATCTCTGCTTATAATTATAAGCAAGTTTATAATTGACAGATGTAGAAGAGACGGTGACACTGAATAAAGTATCACAGCATTATTTTTTAGTTTCATCGTATCAATTACATCCATCATATATTATCTTAACTAATTAATACAACTTTCATTAAAACAGGTAGTAAAAACAATGCTGTCTGTCGGCACTGGGAGTTTTTTTGGGAGGTTCTCATCAAGACTCTCACAAGTTGTCCTTGTCTGTTTGGTTATTTTGTTTTTAACTTCTAGTGGCAGTAGTAAATTACAATGTTTTCATTTTTAGAGTTAGTTAGTCTTTCCTCTTGAGCCTAAGGCGGCGCATAGGGCAGAAGTCATGGCTCTCCATGTCTGGCGGTTCGCTGTTACCTGTTAGTGTTGTAGATCTTGGATGTTCACTTGGCCGTTCTCTGATGATAGTTTTTTAGAGTAAAAATAATTTTTATTATTTAAGTCGCACAATCCTCTAAGTTAAGTTCAAAGAACAGCTGAGTTGAATTTTAATATAGTAAGAAGTGTTAAGTCTAATAAAACAAAATTTTAGTTTTTTTACTAGTTTCAAAAACACTTTTTTAAAAGTAGAGAGTAGAGACACTGCTTTTGGTTTCATACATAAATTCATATCAAAGTATTAAACAAATTGGTGAGATATCCTACACCTTATTTCTGAAAGAAAATTACGAATTAACTGCATCTACGTGGTAAAACTAAAACATTGGTCACATGTAACAGAGACGTGAACTGTCATGATCATGAACTAAACTTCCAGCCTGCACATTCTTCTCAGCTCGTCTGCCAAAGATATTGACATATTTTCTTCTACACACTAAGGACTGGCATATCATTTTAGCAAACCTAGTGCTAAGAATAATCCAACCATTCGCGTGTATTGCAAACTACCAAACAAACATTAAGTTAATTAAGAATGTATGTAAAGTATTACGATTCGCAACAGTCCAGTTTCCACTCTATAAATAAAATCAGGTTGACATTTAAAGGTGCATGAAGACCCAGAGGCATGAAATGGAATATTGCGTGGATAGCAAATCCATTACATGGAAAGTCCGAATCAAAAGCCCATTGTGTGGGCTTCATAAAAGGTGGAAAAGTGTCCTAGTGGCATGAAATGGAATATTGCTTGGATAGCAAATCCATTACATGGAAAGTCCGAATCAAAAGCCCACTGTGTGGGCTTCATAAAAGGTGGAAAAGTATCCTAGTGGCACGAAATGGAATATTGCTTGGATAGCAAATCCATTACATGGAAAGTCCGAATCGAAAGCTCACTGTGTGGATGTCATCTGCAGATTGCATACTTCTGGTTTCCGGAAGAACAGCCTATGGTGAACGGAAGGCCCAATATACGGAAGTGAGGCTAAGCAGCCATGTGCAGGACGTGACGATTCCTTGGGTGAGCCCAGTACCAGAGCGCTATGTATCGGCTCTGCAAGTATGGAAGCCTCTTTGGATGGCGGGGAATGCCCATGGTCTGCCCCTGCCTTCCCTTGAGGGCTGACCAGGATCTTTGGCTGTTCTATATGGACCAGCTGGGATGGGGGATAACACCACAACAGTGAGAGTCAAACGTCCTAAGAAACCCCCGGGAAGGTTAACCCGGTCAAAAAATGCCCGCAGAAGTCGGATGTGTCGGCCTAACGGCGCAAGAACGCAGCTCTGCTGTAAACAGGCACAACGCAATCACATCCGAAAAAAAAACTCTGGATGAACGAAGAAGAAGAAGAAGAAACATCCGGTGTGCTGATCAGGGGCCGTGCTATATCATTAGATACCAGGGCTTCTTGGAGCAATCCCCAGCCCTGTGCTGGCACCCACCCCCACACTTCCTGATTCTGCTGCGGACATTAATACCATTCAGCCATCATCATCAAGTGTCATGCCGATAAGCGTTGGTGGTCATGTTTTGTCATCTCATGCGATCACCAGAGTCGTGGATCAGCTCAGTGATTTTGTCTCGACCATACCAGGCAGTCAAGCCATCCATGAATTTACCTCTATTTGTCTCTTGTTTTTCCCCTCAATCTTGCCAGTTGTCACCAAGTTTTCCAGTTTATTTCTCCTCATAACGTGCCCAAAACATGTCTGGTTAGATATAATTTCTCTAATCAGTTTACGGTTTTCATTTGTTTCTTGTGGGACTTGTTCATTGGTTTTTCTGTCTCTCCAAAGTATTCTTCCCACTATCCTCAGAAACCACATTTCCACAGCCATCAGCTGTTTTTCAGTTTGACTGCTTATTGTCCAAGTTTCACATCCATACAAAAGTACAGGCTCTAGGTAGCACTTCAACACTCTTTTTCTCGTTGTAGTTAACATCTGTTTATTAGTCAGCATGTTTCTGATTTTGCAAATGGCTACTTTCGCCATAGCGCTTCTTGTTCCAATCTCTTCAAGACATCTTCCAACAGATGAAATTATGACTGTTCCGGGATGGTTGTACGATTCACTTTGAATATTCCCATGTAATCGATCTCGCGCAGCTGTGTTTCGTACGAGAGTATACGGGATTACAAACAATATCCTAAACACCTTCGCCAGGGAGACTGGAGAACGCGTATATTACATTATGGTATTTCTTTCTTCTTAATGACGAACATAATCTCTGTCATCTTAAAAACGTAATTTTAACCCTAGTTGTTCACTGTGTACAATAATCACATCTACAAGATTTTGCCGATCCTGTTCGTTGTCTGCAATCAATACTGTTTCATATTATTGATGGCATGTCCCTCAATGGTGATTCCTCTCAGCCACGGTTCTCAAATATCATTGTAAACGGGTTGTTGGTGCAAGGGAGACAATGAGGCATTTACCAATTGTTCTCATTATTCTATATCCATTATAATTGCGCCGGTCTCCCTAGCCTAGGTGTTAACGACTTTCTCCATAATTCTGTATATTCAGTGGGTAACGCAGCTGCGCCAGATTCGGTAGCGGATCGAGTCGCGTTGGTTACTTACGGGGTATGTGAGCCGGTCGCTCAGAAATCAATGCCAAACTACTGAGCATTATTTTGCCAACAACATCAACGACGGCTGAAAAATGTGGTGTTGACTGCAACGTCCTAAAAGCGATATGCAACTTGAAAAAAAAATATATATATATATATGTATAATTGCTACCTCTGGCTGTTGTTTTTTCTCTCCGCCAGAATGGAATATTCAATATTCCTCGGAAGTTATAATGCCCTCTGGCAGTGTTGCCATCTCCTTTTCATGAAAAAGCACCAAAATCGACCAAAAAAAGAACCAAAATTTTTCGGAAAGCACCAAAAAAAAAAAAAGCACCAACTGTTTTTATTACAAATGTAACAAGGTAGCACATTATAATTTATTATTATCACTTCATATTACAATGAAGTTTACTCCAGATCCGCCAAATCTTAATCAGAACTACTCTCGAGCCAAAAAAGCACTAAATTGCAATAATATTTTTTGGAAAAGTACTAAAACAAGTACTGGCGGTATTCATTCAAAATGTTATAAAGTAGTACATTATAATTTATTATTATCACTGAATATTGGAATGAAGCGTATACCAGTCAGACAATTCCTCTCCAGTTTATGTAACCATTTCCTGCTGTGTTTGCTCCTGCGATGATGATGATGATGATGATGATGTTGATTGAAAGAAACGTGTATATGCCTCCTGTGATACAATTTTTCGTAGAATATCCTTAGGTAGTTTATAATCATGACACCATTTGCCATATCTTTTCATTCCATATCTAATAGTCAAAACAGCTGTCAAACTCTTGATGCTCAGTCTGTCTGCAATTTTGATTTTGTAACTCCCATCTGACTGAAAATACGCTCCACGTCCGCATTAGAATGAAGTAAACTGAGCACAGTTAAAGATAAATCTGTAAGATTTTGGAAAGGATTTTTACCGGTGGCATCCCTGTATGAGGCTATTTCTGCCCATAGTCCAAGTGTGTCAGAGGTCTGTGACCACTGCATAGGATGAAGTTTTCTCCACTGGAAATCGATGCGGGTGAGAGTAGCTGCATCTTCTACAAACATTTTAGCAAGATCCAATATACAGGGCTTCATTGGCTGTAGACATTCACTTCCAGTGTTGCCATTTTAGTGCTTTTCGCACTAAATTTAGTGCTTTTTCAAGTCATTTAGTGCCAAACTTTTACTTTTAGCGCTGCCGCGCAAATTTAGTGCTTCACAAATGTTTTTTGGTGCTTTTTAGTGCTTTTTTGGGTGGGTAAAAATTACTTTAAAAAATCTTTTTGGGGACACTACAAAGCCGAATTTGAACTGAAGCGAGGGAGTAAAACAGTCTTAGTACATTATCGTGCAATATTCAAGTAATTTAACTCCCTTTAATACGATTTAGATGAAGCGAGTGACTGCAATGCGCAGGCAATATGCAATGCGTTAAAAGATTGTTTAAACAAGAATGGACTTGAGATGCCAAGACTAGTTGCACTCGCCTCTGACAATACATCTGTCATGACAGGTGTAAACAATGGAGTATATACAACATTAAAATCCGAAGCTCCTCATCTGGTAGTGGTACTAGTTAGGTGTGTATGTCATTCCCTTCAGCTGGCAGTGTCACAGGCTGCAGCTGCTTGTCTGCCCAGGAACATCGAGTTCATGATTGGAGAAACATACAACTGGTTTTCTCACTCAAGTCTTCGTCAAGCAAAGTACAGGAGCATTTTGCTTTATTAAATGATGGACAACATCCGCTGAAGGTTGTTCAATTAAGAAGGACACGATGGATGCCATTCAATCTGCCATTGTCAGAATATTGCAGCAGTGGGTCGAGCTCAGAACTCATTTTGATGTAGCAAGACTCAACGAGCGCTGTTATTATACAGCAGAACTTCTAGATTCTATGTTTAGCGACATGAAAAACTATGTGTATCTCATATTTCTCAAGGATATTCTCGGAGAAGCCCAAAGTTTGAATAAGAAATTCGAAGCAGATATGCAGGATCCAACAAAACTACTCAGCGATCTTGTCCAGCTCATCTGTAATTTTTTCCCCAGGAATAGCAATCTTTGAACTGATAGAATCAATGATAATTTTTACCAACCCCCCAAAAATGCACCCCAAAAAATTGTGAAGCACTAAATTTTGGCACTAAATGACTTGAAAAAGCACTAAATTTAGTGCGAAAAGCGTCAAATTTGGCAACACTGCCCTCTGGTCTCAGATATACCTAACATGTGAATATTCAGTTTTCTCATTTCTTTCCTAATGTTACCAAAGTTTGAGATGTGTGTGGTTAATTTCCTTTAAATTTTGTGTGGCCCTAGGAGGCCAGTAAAAAAAATGTTTTTTCCCCCATAGAGGGGGAATTATATACTCATAACTACTTTCATACATTGAAAAGTATATTATTACTATTTAGAACTTAAATATAGAACGAAGTAGTCTGTTATAAAATGTAAGTAAGTACAGACTTAAAAAACATTTTCTTTAAGTAATCTTATAGTTCTGTTCTTAATAATTCAATATTTGACTTTTAGTCCTATTTGTTTTATTTTCTAAAATATTCATGGAGAGGTTTATAAGTTAGTTAAGCATATTATAGCTAGTAAATGATTTCCTTTTTTTACTTCTAGTAATCTCCCTTCCAACAATATTAAATGTTTATGTCCCCTACTAATTGCTCATTTGGGTGTTCCCTACAGGACGTTGCTGTCAACACCAGCATTTTTCAGCTGCTGTTGATGTACTAGGACAGTTTTACATTCAGTAGTTTGCCATTGCTTTCTGAACTACCGGCTCCTATACCAACACGTGGGAACACAACATACACACAACTGGGGAGCAAAGAATAGTAACACTGTTGCCTACCATGCATGTCGTAATAGGCGACTAAGGAGAACAAGGTTCCGTCGTCCTGCTACTGAGTGCGTGGCGAGACACTGTGAGCCGTGAGTTTCGCGTGGAATGCTTTTACATCTGTCCGCGGTTGTGTGTAGCGTGAACTGCATGTTCGGAACGATGGCGGCCGGCTGTTGCTGGATTGACTGGTTTGCCTTGTCGGCTCACGAGTGCATTTTTTCAGGAGACTCCTGGGAGTCGCCGCTGGAGCTACGGAGTTCGTGTTTTGTGCGGCGCTTTTGGCGCTTTCGGCGGGTCGTCCTGTGGAAAGAGACAAAGCCATATGGGATAAAACCCGGGTCAATGAAGTCTTTCTGGTGACTGCCGTTTTCATCGATGATGGACTCTATTTTTCATAGAGGACTTTTTTGTCGGCATTCTGGCGGCGGCATTATGCACAGTGTACCGTACCTGTGCGGGCTGTTGGCTTGCCGATACTCCTGTCTATTCCATTGTTCACTTTGGGCAGTGAGGAGCGTTTTGTGTGATATTCACAGGCACAGGACCAGAGAGACGAATGGAGACGGATTGTATTTGCAGCAAAGAACCTCAATGGCTCGGAACGCTGAAGAAGAAGGAGAACAGGAATGGAGCAATATGTGGACAACCCGTTGCCGCGAAGTTGGAACCACGACTAACTAACTAACTAACTAGCTAACCAACCAACCAACCAACCAACCATCCAACCGACCGACCGACCGACTGACTGACCGACCGACCGACCGACTGACTGACTGACTGACTGACTGACTGACTGACTGACTGACTGACTGACTGACTGACTGACTGACTAACTAACTAACTAACTAACTAACACAACGCGACACGGCCTGTTGCACAAATCTGTCGCTGCTGAGTTTCGAACGCCTGGTAAGCGGCTCACGAACCGCATTTCTTTTAACTATCTGGTAATTCCGCAGAATGCTTGAACAGAATTATTAATAAGCGTAGTGAGCAATCAAGGCATTACCATCAAGTGATTATGATGTTTTAAATATGCTCTATGCAACTAGGGAAACGCATGCGCAGTTGAATTGTATGATTTATTATTATAGCAGATATTTATGTTAAAGAAATGGGGAAAGGGGGGGGGGTGCGGTTAGAAAGAATGCATCTTTGGCAGAGAGAGAGAGAGAGAGAGAGAGAGAGAGAGAGAGAGAGAGAGAGAGAGAGAGAGAGAGAGAGAGAGGGATGGGGTGGGAGTGGGGATGGGAGAGAGAACTATTTGCTCAAAATGATTGCAATTTACAAAAAACTATACATGACATCCGGGAATTACAAGTTTTCAGTCTGCCCATTCATAAACGGAAAAGAGGTAACCTCAGCACTCAGGCATGAAAGACCAGGGCGAGCAGATCGTTTGACGGACATGGCGATAGTCGAGGTGGAAAGAGCAGTGGATGGGCCAGACATCATCAGCGCTATAAGAGATGCTGGACAAACATATGACTTAAGGAAATTTGGGAATCTGGGAACTTAGGTACATTTTGGGAACCCTAGTGTGACGATTTTTTGTCCTTCGGCACTGAATCAGTTAAGGAGGATATGGAGCAGCTGTGGACCTGTCGGGAGTATAATGATGACTTGTACTAGCCACTAATTGGTGATGATGATCTGTACTGGCCACTAATTGATGATGATGATCTGTACTAGCCACTAACTGATGATGATGACGATAATCTGTACTAGCCACTAATTGATGATGATGATCTGTACTAGCCACTAATTGATGGTGATGATCTGTACTAGCCACTAATTGATGATGATGACGATGATCTGTACTAGCCACTAATGGATGATGATGATGATGATGATGATGATGATGATGATGATGATCTGCACTAGCCACTAATTGATGATGATGATCTTTACTAGCCACTAATTGATGATGATGATCTGTACTAGCCACTAATTGATGATGATGAACTGTACTAGCCACTAACGTATGATAATGATGATGATCTGTACTAGCCACTAATTGATGATGATGATGATCTGTACTAGCCCCTAACTGGTGATAATGATGATGATATGTACTAGCCACTAATTGATGATGATGATCTGTACTAGCCACTAATTCATGATTATGATCTGTATTGGCCACTAATTGATGATGATGATCTGTACTAGCCACTAATTGATGATGATGATCTGTACTAGCCACTAATTCATGACGATGATCTGTACTGGCCACTAATTGATGATGATGACGATGATGATGATGATGATCTGTACTAGCCAATAATTGATGATAATTATGATCTGTACTTGCCACTAATTGATGATGATGATCTGTACTGGCCACTAATTCATGATTATGATCTGTACTGGCCACTAATTGATAATGATGACGATGATCTGTACTAGCCACTAATTGATGATGATGATGATATGTACTAGCTACTAATTGATGATGATGACGATGATCTGTACTAGCCACTAACTTATGATGATGATGATGATGATCTGTACTAGTCACTAATTGATGATGATGATCTGTAATGGCCATTAACTGATGATGATGACGATGATCTGTACTAGCCACTAATTGATGATGATGATCTGTACCAGCCACTAATTGATGATGATGACGATGATCTGTACTAGCCACTAATTGATGATGATGACGATGATCTGTACTAGCCACTAACTGATGATGATGATGATGATGATGATCTGTACTAGCCACTAATTGATGATGATGATCTGTACTAGCCACTAATTGATGATGATGATGATGATCTGTACTAGCCACTAACTGATGATGATGATGATGATGATGATCTGTACTAGCCACTAATTGATGACCATGTTCTGTATTACCCACTAATTGATGATGATGATCTGTACTAGCCACTAATTGATGATGATGACGATGATCTGTACTAGCCACTAACTGATGATGATGATGATGATGATATGTACTGGCCATTGATTGATGATGATGATCTGTACTAGCCACTAATTGATGATGATGACCTGTACCTGCCACTAATTGATGATGATGATCTGTACTGGCCACTAATTGATGATGATGATCTGTACTGGCCACTAATTGATGATGATGATCTGTACCAGCCACTAATTGATGATGATGATCTGTACCAGCCACTAATTGATGATGATGACGATGATCTGTACTAGCCACTAACTGATGATGATGATGATCTGTACTAGCCACTAATTGATGATGATGATCTGTACTAGCCACTAATTGATGCTGATGATCTGTACTGGCCACTAATTGATGATGATGATCTGTACCAGCCACTAATTGATGATGATGATCTGTACTAGCCACTAATTGATGATGATGATCTGTACTAGCCACTAATTGATGATGATGATCTGTACTGGCCACTAATTGATGAAGACGATCTGTACCAGCCACTAATTGATGATGATGACGATGATCTGTACTAGCCACTAACTGATGATGATGACGATTTTCTGTACAAGCCACTAATTGATGATGATGATGATCTGTACTAGCCACTAATTGATGATGATGATGATGATGATGATGATGATGATGATGATGATGATGATGATGATCTGTATTAGCCACTAATTGATGATGATGACGATGATCTGTACTAGCCACTAATTGATGATGATGATAATGATCTGTACTAGGCACTAACTGATGATGATGACGATGATCTGTACTAGCCACTAACTGATGATGATGACGATGATCTGTACTAGCCACTAATTGATGATGATGATGATGATCTGAACCAGCCACTAATTGATGATGATGACGATGATCTGTACTAGCCACTAATTGATGATGATGACGATGATCTGTACTAGCGACTAATTGATGATAAAGACGATGATCTGTACTAGCCACTAATTGATGATGATGATGATGATCTGAACCAGCCACTAATTGATGATGATGACGATGATCTGTACCAGCCACTAATTGATGATGATAACGATGATCTGTACTAGCCACTAATTGATGATAATGACGATGATCTGTACTAGCCACTAATTGATGATGATGATCTGTACCAGCCACTAATTGATGATGATGATCTGTACTAGCCACTAACTGATGATGATGACGATGATCTGTACTAGCCACTAATTGATGATGATGATGATGATCTGAACCAGCCACTAATTGATGATGATGACGATGATCTGTACCAGCCACTAATTGATGATGATGACGATGATCTGTACTAGCCACTAATTGATGATGATGATGATCTGTACTAGCCACTAATTGATGATGATGATCTGAACCAGCCACTAATTGATGATGATGACGATGATCTGTACCAGCCACTAATTGATGATAATGACGGTGATCTGTACTAGCCACTAATTGATGATGATGATCTGTACTAGCCACTAATTGATGATGATGATCTGTACCAGCCATTAATTGATGATAATGACGATGATCTGTACTAGCCACTAATTGATGATGATGACGACTATGATCTGTACTAGCCACTAATTGATGATGATGATCTGTACCAGCCACTAATTGATGATGATGATGATGATCTGTACTAGCCACTAACTAATGATGATGATGATGATCTGTACTAGCCACTAATTGATGATGATGATGATCTGTACTAGCCACTAATTGATGATCATGATGATCTCTACCAGCCACTAATTGATGATGATGATCTGTACCAGCCACTAATTGATGGCGATGATCTGTACTAGCCACTAATTGATGACGATGATCTGTACTAGCCACTAATTTATGACGATGATCTGTACTAGCCACTAATTGATGATGATGATGATCTGTACTAGCCACTAATTGATGATGATGATCTGTACTAGCCACTAATTGATGATGATGATGATGATGATCTGTACTAGCCACTAATCACAGCTAGCCTCCATATTTGTAGGCCTAGTGAACGCAGTGCCACAATCACGACACACCGGGTTCTGCAGTCTTGCAGCAGATAGCTTGCGTTGGTTTTCACAACGCTATGAGCGTCGGCTGTTCAGAAAGCAATGGCAAACCACTGAACGTAAAACTGCCTAGAAGATCACAAACAGCCAATAAATACTGAGGCTGACTGCGACGTTGTGTCAAGGAGATGCAACTAACTTTATTCTACACCTAGGGGCGACCCCGCCATCTTCCACCCGGTGGACGCGCCTAATAGTAGCACAGGCTTCTAAGTCCACAACATGTTACCATTTTTTTTTTGCGTTCACTCTCTTTGAGATCAAGCGTCGTCCACATGCATGCCACTACTTCTAACGTACAGGCTTTATTTTTCCGTGTGGATTAGCTTTCCTTATTACATTTGCCATCAAACGAACTCCCTCCGATTTTTGAGGAACTTGTAATGTACGCCCCAAAGTCAAGGACGAGAAGTCAATATTGTAGCGCAACTAACCGGTGTAGGGGTTGAACCCGCTACATTGTCATCAACGCACCGGCTGTTTAAGAACGAACGCTCTTGTCCATTCGTACATGCTCACCTCATTTGCATTGTGATTTCAGCGGTCAAGGTGTCAACTGGCAGTGTGTCAAACCGCGCAAGTAATCTTCTGGTCTCGTTCATCTATCCCAGGGGATGCGCCACGCCAAGGTGTGCACCGTCACAGGTCAGTGTGTCCGACTTCAGTATGAATTGTGTCAGATTCCCTCCCCCTAGACAGATTCTCTCCCCCTAGACAGATTCTCTCCCTTTAGTCAGATGATCTCCCTCTAGTCAGATTATCTCCCCCTAGACAGATTCTCTCCCCCTAGACATATACCTCCCCCTAGACAGATTATCTCCCTCTAGTCAGATTATCTCCCTCTAGACCAGTGTTTCCCAACGTGGGGCCCACGCCCCACAGGGGGGCAATTTGACTGTTAAGGGGGGCAATTCGAAAATGGAAGAAATCGGCTGAATATAACAAAACGGGGAGACTTGAGACTGAAGTTAACTAAATTGGAGCCTGACATAAGATCTCTTTGCAGCAAGCATCAAGCGCAAGGATCTCACTAAATTTAAATAATAAATAATTACTAATAATTAAAATAATTTAGAAAAATCTTTCATTAAAACTATTTTGTACTTGAATTTCAGTTCTCCATTATATGTTTTGAAAATTTACTTACTGTGTTTGCTCAATAATTATCTAGTGATTTCTTCCTAAAACCTATCATTCAAGTTTCTTTAGTGAACATTTCAATTTTTGAATATTAAAAATAATGTATATGTTGAGGAGGGGGGGGGGGGCATGGGGCGGGGGAGGGGGGCAATATGAATTTTAGAAAGGCTTAAGTGGGGCATGGTACAAAAAAGGTTGGGAAACACTGCTCTAGACAGATTATCTCCCTCTAGACAGATTCCCTCCCTCTAAATAGATTATCTCCATCTTATCCTCCCTAGACAGATTCCCTCCCTCTAGACAGATTCCTTCCCTCTAGACAGATTCCCTCCCTATAGACAGATTATCTCCCTCTAGTCAGATTATCTCCCTCTAGACAGATTATCTCCCTCTAGACAGATTCCCTCCCTCTAAATAGATTCTCTCCATCTTATCCTCTCTAGACAGATTCCCTCCCTCTAGACAGATTCCTTCCCTCTAGACAGATTCCCTCCCTATAGACATATTTTCGCACTCTAGACAGATTATCTCCCTCTAGACAGATTCCTTCCCTCTAGACAGATTCCCTCCCTCTAGACATATTCTCTCCATCTTATCCTCCCTAGACAGATTCTCTTCCTCTAGACAGATTATCTCCCTATAGACATATCCCCTCCCCATGACAAATTATCTCCCTCTAGACAGATTCTCTCCCTCTAGACAGATTCTCTCCCCCTAAACATATCCCTCCTCCTAGACAGATTATATCCCCCTAGACAGATTCCCTCCCTCTAGACCAGTGGTTCTCAACCTTTTTTGGCCCGTGCCCCCCTTCACCATATTTTCATAACGTCATTCCCCCCTCCCCCTTTCATATTTCCTATCTAAAAATCCCCCACCTCTACACAGTATACGTAAAAATGTAAGGTAAATTTAATAGCACATACTAAAACAAGTCTAGACATCCACATAAAACTTTATAAAATGAATTTTAGAAGGATGAGACGTACTTAACTGTAAAGTATAAAGGGAAAAACAATATCAAGTAATCGGTTCTTGTATTTACGCGATCTTGAAATTGTCTTCATCCCCCCCCCCCCCTCTGGAGGAAACCCCAAAATCCCCCCCCCCCCGGGCGGAGGCGTGGAATTCCCCACCGGTTGAGAACCACTGCTCTAGACATATCCCCTCCCCAAGACAGATTATCTCCCTCTAGACAGATTCTCTCCCTCTAGACAGACCCCCTCCTGGGTAAAGGGCTCTATCCACCCGCCCCTGTCAGTAGAAGCCATGGTTCGGATAGATGCACCCAAGGAAATATAGAGGCAACATGTATCAGCTTCTGTACTAAATGGTGAACTGAGAATATTGAACTATGGCTCTAATTTCTTGAAATCTTGGAATCTCCATCCAAATTCTTCAATCAATGCATCTAAGTGGGCTTTGTATTTTTCAGTCATTTCACCAGAAATGGTTTCTTGTTTCAGCAAAGGGAAGTGACATAATCTTTTTTCACGACACAACAAGCAAACTGATTTGCTGCCAATTTTTATAAAACAGTACTTAGTTGTCCATTCATCATTAAAAACACGGCATTCATCTTCAATCTTACGTTTGTTATTGACACTCATCATAACGGTACATGAAATTCTGTAAAATTCAACAAAATAACTTAAAAACGAATTTAAAATTTTTATTTCTAAATGCCATCGCGGGCCGCATAAAATCACTTGGCGGGCCGCATGCGGCCCGCGGACCGTAGTTTGCCCACCCCTGATCCATACAAACGTACAGGTTCTATGCAGTACTTCAAAAAATTTTTCTCGTTGAATTTGACATCTTTTTATTGGCTACCTTCGCCATAGCGATTCTTTGTTCTAATCTCTTTAAGGAATCTCCCATCAGACGTTATTACTGATCCGAGATGGTTGTACCGACTCACTTGTTTAAGAATATTTCCATACACTCGTATATAACATTGTGGTATTTCTTTCTTCTTACTGACAACTATAATGTATGTCTTCTTACAATGTAATTCCAACCCTAGCTGTTCACTGTGTACAATAACCGCATGTACAAAATATTGCTGATCATGTTCATTGTCTGCAATCAATACGGTTTCATATTATTGATGTTATGCTCCCCAATGGTGATTTTTTTGCTCGCATATCCTTTACAGTACATCGCTGTCAACATCAACATCTTTCAGTTGATTGTTGATTTCTTGGCAAGATTACGCTCAGTAATTTGCCATTGCTTTCTGAGCGACCGGCTCACATACCCCGTAAGTACCGTACCAATTCTCGCACACGTCACGTTGCTCACGAGAGTATACGGGATTACAGAGAAAGTCGTGTAACGCCTAGACCAGGGAGCCGTCTCTCAAATTGCTGTGTAAACGCTTCAGAGGTCACAGATTGTGAGAATTGTATGGATATTTTGCCCTGGCCATGCGGGTGTACGGGGGAATGAACAGGCTGATATGCTGGCAGGGAATGCACCATTTGGTGGTAGTTTGTCGATGGACAAGGGGGAGGTGGTCGTGCGTTTGTGGGACCAGGTGGAGTAGGCGGAGGAACAGATTGAGAACCCGTATGTGGAAAGAATGAGACTGCGGGGGATCGGCAGGGGTTCTGGCAGAATCTCAAAACTGAGAGGGAAGACCAGGAGAACTTTTAATCAGATAGCGGTGGGAACGACGGTTGGTATGGCTCTTCGCTGGCTGTTGAACGAGGGGACGGAGTACGAATGGGAATGTCCTGAGTGCAGTGATGTTGGTTCTTAACTCAACTGTGCAAACGTGTTTAGTCAAAGGGAAACAAATATGTATTTACCCAAAGTTTTACTTTGTAACCAAGTATCAACATTGTCTCCCTTGTATATTTTGTTCTCAATTACAAGAAGTAAAAGGAAAGAAGCAATAAAAACCAAAAACAAATCCGAATCAAAGTGAAGAGATCGGTTTAAAAGAGAACATAGATAAAAGGCCACTCCACGTAACACTCACCGGGTATCTGTTGTGCAACAGTAGAAAATTACAGGGACATTTACAGCCCGTTCAGCGGGCCGAACCGTTCAAGAAGCCAGTAGTGTCCACTCTATGACCACGAGCAGCATGACGATGGAGTCGATGGCAGAAACACGGACTTTTAATATGGCTGGAATCACAGAATTATACAAATGTTTGTATCTTGAATGATTCAATGAGCTTGGTCCAAAAGGTTGTGGGGAGTTCTGTTCGTAGCTCCACCTTCATCTTCGTCCCGAGACATGCGGGAGTCGAGGGGAATGAACGAGCTGATAAACTGCGTACGGATCGTGAAGATGTTATTAATGTCCCTAGAGATTTGTCGAGAAAGCAGGACTTTGAAGTCAGTGAATCGACATCGCTGTCCAGAATGAGAGACTCGGGAGTAAGAAATGACACGGCCAGATACAAGAGACACATTGGGAGAACGAGGCGGTCTCGTCAGCCAACACAGAACTGGAACTATTAGCCGCCGGACGTTGATGCATATGTTGGGGGGGGGGGGGATCTGAGCACCTATGGACTTATCCGGAGTGCAAGGATGATACCCCAACATTAAATTAGATAGCTAGCTAATTAACTCAACTGGTGTACATATCAATTTGAACAGCTTAGATAAAACACATTCGTAGAGTACCATGGTCGAATGGATAGGAACGTGTGTTCTTAAACATCCGGTGTGGTGCTAATTCCGAGGTGAGGGATTCAACCCCTACACAGGACAGTTGGACTAATATGTTGGCCTATTGTCCTTGATTTGGGGGAATTAATTACAAGTACCTCGGAAGTCGGAGTGGGTTCGCTTTATGGCGTGGGACACTGTTAACAGGGAAAGCTAATCCACACCCAAAATTCAGTCCAACACTACTAAAAGCAGTTTGTATGGACTACGTTTGAGTTCAAAGCGAGCGAGCGAGCGCCAAAAAAACAAAAAACAAACATTCACAGTGAAATGGGATGACAATAAATACGAGCAATATCAATAACTAAAGAACTGGAATATGGAAAAATTAATTGCTTCCAAATCAATCGCCATCTGCAGATTTTGAACACTTGACCCGTATGTTGGGGAGTTGTAAAACAGTATCATTATCCACTAAGCTACATTGCCGGGTAGAAAAATCCTATGAGATATATTTACATCACAGACTAGAAATGGGAACACTAAAGCAGACTATTGTATGAATTGGAAACAAATAGGTATATTAAACTCCTGCGAAAGGAAACGTACTGAACATCAACAACGGAGATCCATCGTATCGCGAAATACAGGTGAAAATCCGAAATCAGAAGCAGTCAATAAATATATAAAATAAATAATAAAATAAAATAAACTACACACAAACGCGTACAAAACGACACACAGGACTACCGACGTTTCGATTCTCAGAATCTTTGTCAAGGACACTACAGATAGCTAACACAACGAAATACAGCAAACAAAGAGAAACACACACAAACTATCCCTATGCCATGTGGGGCAGAAAAGGTGGCTTGGCCAGCTGCGAAGGCGCTCGTTGGCTGCAGAGTTAAAAGTGGGTTGCCAGATAGGATTTAAGTAGCCAAAAATATGTAAACATTCTGCTATGAAAATATAAGGGTGTGGGGACAGTTAGGTATAGATATAGTGGGGGGGGGGCAGCATAGTAATAGATAGTGTAAACAATTGGGGAAGATGCAACAGTTATACCGTAGCGTCAACAACAGTATTGATACCTGCTGGATGGATGCATCCCAGATTGTTACTTAGTTAGTTAGTTAGTCAGTTAGTTAGTCGCAGTTCCAACTTCACAGCAACGGGTCGTCCCCATTATGCTCCATTCCTGTGCCAGTGAATATCACACAAAACGCTCCCCACTGCCCAATGTGAAAAGTGGAAAAGACAGGAGTCTCGATTAATAACAGCCCGCACAGATACACTGTGCATAATGCCGCCACCAGAATGTCAACACAATAGTCCCCCACAAAGCACCCAGTTCATTTCTGATGGAATCGGCAGTCATTTTCCCATCTGGATGTTTCCTAGATGTTCACCCACACAGTCCACGAAATACAGTTCATCGTCAATGGCAGTGGCAGTCAACCAGAAGCCCAGCAGCCACGCATTTCTGCATAAAGCAAAAACCGGTCAACTCTGGGACATAGCCATCTGCCATCGCTCCGAACATGCAGTCACGTTCCAAAAGACCTTGAGCAGATTCCAAAGCATTTCACACGAAACTCACAGCTCACAGTGTCGCGCCACGCACTCACTCAGTAGCAGGGCGACGGAACCATCAAGCCTCCTTAGTCGCCTCTTACGACATGCGTGGTAGGCTGCAGCGTTGCTATTCTTTGCTTCCCTTATGGGCCCCGGCAACACACGGGATTCCCAGATTGTTAATTAGCTGGCATTCAATTTTTAGCCTGACGGGGCTATTGGAGTAGCAGGGTTTTAATGTGGTGACACATATATCGTCGACTCCATTATGGTTGGAGGAATTGAAATGGTTGGCGACAGGTTTTGTCAGCGCCCTGATTGATGTCTCTGAGCTTTTCTCTAATAAGTCTGTTCGTAAATAAAGTCTGTTCGTTCGTTCGTTCGTTCTCTCAAACGGTCAGCAAGACGTCTGCCCGTTTGGCCAATGTATTTCATGTCACATCGTTTGCAGATGATGACATAAATCAGATTGCAGGATGTACAAGTGAAAGAATCTTTTAAGGTGAAGGTGCCTCGGGAAATGCAATCTCTGGTGTCTGAACAACGTATGGCCATGTCAGACAGTTCTTACGATGGCATTCGAATGTGCCCACAGATGACGTTACCGTGGGGAGACGACTTTGCACAAGGTGGTCTCTGAGGCTCTGGTTACGGCGGAAAATTACCATAGGGCCATTGGAGAATACCTCACGAGTGGTTGGATCGGATTCCAAGATAGACCAGTGTCTCAGGAAAATGTGCTTGATGGCATAGGCATGTGGATGGAAGGTAGCATAAGCTTGGGTTCATTGTTCGGAGGTTGCGTATGTTTGGCGAGGGACATTTCCCACGAGACCTGGGTTATGCGACAGAAAGCTGTGAACAAGATGTCCTCTGGGTGGGACCGGCTGCGGAAAAAGTCCAGCATTTCATGGGCTCTCTCGAGGAAATCATTATCGTCTTGACAGATACGACGAAGGCGGCGTAGATGGGAATATGGGATGGAATCTTTGCAGCTTTTAGGGTAGGATGAGCTGTACAGGAGGAAACCGTGGGCATCAGTGGGTTTGTAGTACACGGAGGTCGTGAGGTCTGTAGGGTTTAATTTAATAGTGGTGTCAAGGAAATGGACAGAGGTGGTGGAAATTTCTGTGGTGAATTTGATCGATGGATGGAAATTATTGACATAATTAATGAAACGGTTCAGTTCCGCCTCTGTCATGTCAGTGAGAACTATGCCGTCATCGATGTAGCGTCGGTAAAAAGAAGGGAGAAGACCATCATGGCTGAGTTTAATCTGGTGTTCCAGATGTCCCATAAATACACATGCGTAGCTGGGTCCCATTTTAGTGCCCATGGCGACACCGCTGATTTGTTCAAAGTAGTGGCCATTGAACTCAAAGGAATTATTGGTGAGGGCCAATTCAGCGAGTCTCACAAGTGAGCGAGTAGGGATGGCTTGATCTGTGCGTTGATCCAGAAAGAACTGTAGCGCCCTGAGGCCATCAGCGTGAGGAATGGAGGTATAGAGGGAACATACATCCATTAGGAACAGTCTGTATGTGTTCCCAGGAGTCAGTTGGAGAGAGTTGAATGAAAGTAACGCATGCGTTGTATCCTTGATGTATGACGGGAGATTCGCAACTAGAGGTTGGAAAATCCTGTCAAGAAAAGATGAGATCAGTTCAGTCGGGCATGAGCAGGCGGAAACTATCGGACGTCCAGGATTTTTGAGTTTATGTATTTTGGGTAGCATGTAGATGGTGGGTTTGCCCAAGTCAGAGTCATGGATGTGAAGTGAAGTGGCACTGGGTGGTAAGGCACCCTCACGTATGAGCTGTTTGGTGGTGTTTTGAATCTTCCGATTATAGGAGAGAGTGGGGTCTTCGGTTCAGGGTGAATAATTATCAGGTTTATTGAGTTGGGACATGATTTCCTCGACATTTAGATCTTTGAGCCAAACAACCACTGCACCCCCTTTATCCGCCGGTTTGATGACTATATCCTGTCTGCGCTGTAGTTGGGATAGGTGTCACGAATTGGCCGCCTTAACATCCCAGAATATTTTTCTCGGTCTCCAAATTTGAGAGGCCAAATTGAGAAAGAATGAATTAATCACACTACTCCAAAATTATCTAGTCGTGAGGTAAGATTATTCACAAAAAGCCTCTAGCCATGACGTAAGCTTGCAGATGGCAAGTAAAATGGCAACTAGATAATTAGTCTACCCCGTAGAAAACTGCTGACCCAGACGGGCTATGACACCACACAGACGCATTGGCACCTTCTTGCCCAGGTAGACCCAGACTGAATCAACAATGAACTGGGCCAGTGAGTGAAATAAAACCACCCAGGCGTGAACAACATTGACACAGGGAGAGATAATGGCCCCAGGGCGGTAAACAAGCCCCGTCCACTCGGACTGGCAGACTCTGCAAGGTGTGAAATCACTGATAAGACTTAGTGGGCTAATAATTGTCAGACCCACAGGTGTGATGGCCAATTGCAGTGATAAGTGCAATTACCGTCCGGTGGAGATAAGAAGAATTATGACGGGAATGCCAAGTAGATAATATGGTCTGCTTGACTCAGCTTAAATAAGGGTCCCTAGCCTGTTTTATGTTAGATTAAGTTTGACTTCAGAACAGGTGAGAAGAGAGAGTAAATGTAGATTTCTTAGTAACTAAGTATTTTAGGTGTATGTACTGAATTCCAGTCTATATCTGATCTAGGTTATTGCAAGAACTATCATTGTCATAGATTACTTGAGTGTTCTTTCTAAGTTCTGCGTTCAATATCATATTGCTTTAAAGTGTTATTCTTCTGAGAAATAGAGCCTTATGTGAGACAGATCTTGTCTGGGTAGACTTTTAGGTGTCTTGGTAGATGCTTGTCATTTCTTTGTACACTATCCTAGTTGCCTTTTGGTGTGTGCATTTGTTGTACAGAATATAGTCAACTGACTATTTATTTAATTCTTACAACAGCAGTAACTAAGTGTGATTAAACCGGGCAGCTCAGCAAATATAGCTGGTCTGTGTGGTAACTTAAATTAGACCTGTTGTATATCTCATTTTGTAGCTATACAATATTAGTACTCATTAATAATGACTGATGCTATTATGTGAGTATCATTATATGCCCATCTTGAAGTAATATAATGTTTACGGATGTTGGATGTATGTATGTGTAATTTCATAAACTAACTAGTGCATTATGCTATGATGTTAAAGTATCATAATATGTCTAGTTTAATCAATATGTTTATGTGTATTGGATGGTTGATATATTGATTTGTCATATGCAAACCTGCCAATATGAAGTGTTATGCTATTGTCTGCGCATTGGCACACGGGCCAATGATTGTGTTGGAAGCAGAGGTGTAATGGTACAGACATTACCCACAATTGGTAGTATAGGGTATATGGTGCTAAACTTTCTCAGTGTATTGTGGGCGTGCGTCCACGGTAATGCATGGAAACCTGGCACAACTACTGGTCACGGCTTGTAAGCCCGGATGACCTGGCATTGTTATAATACACTTACCGACCCTGTGAGCTGCTAAACTAACATTGGACGGAGCGGCTGTACGACACAGAATTTCTGTATTAGCGACATGGACATGGGGCGGCAGAAATGTAATCATTACAGGCGTGTGAGACAATTGAAAAGCCCGTCCCAGACTAAAGACAGTAGGGAGAAGGAGGATGGTGAACACAGTAGAGCTGGAAGATAAACTTGGCCAGACTGGTCATTGTATATGTTTGTGTTATGATATGTTTTAATTAGGATTGCGCTGATGTAGAACTGATATAACACATTCTTGACTTTCTTTCAAGCTCTCACAAGGAGCACCTATGTTATAGATCTCAAGAACGAGTTATGACTAGGTAGAGCCAGGACTGGCAGACGTTAGAATACCGGCAAGCTGTTCTGTTGTTGAGTCTACTGGAGAGTGGGGATCTGGACCACAGTTCCAGATAGATGAAGTAACAAGTAAAGTTACGTAATGTTTCTCATCACAATATGTTATATGATTTTATCATCCTCATATTGACAATCATCCGATGTCTATTGTTATGATTAGCAAATAAATGTTGTAGTATTGTAACTCATAGGTCAAGCGCGTTGGAAACTCCGGAAGGTGGGGTCCATGTGGAATGGGATTTAGTTGAAGATGGAACCTTGAAAGATTCTTTCACTTGTACATCCCGCAATCTGATTTATGTCATCATCTGCAAACGATGTGACATGAAATACATTGGCCAAACGGGCAGACGTCTTGCTGACGGTTTTAGAGAACATCTCAGAGACATCAATCAGGGCGCTGACAAACCTGTCCCCAACCATTTCAATTCCTCCAACCATAATGGAGTCGACGATGTATGTGTCACCGCATTAAAACCCTGCTACTCCAATAGATCCGTCAGGCTCAAAATTGAATGCCAGCTAATCAACAATCTGGGATGCATCCATCCAGCAGGCACCAATACTGTTGTGGACGCTACGGTATAACTGTGGCATCTTCCCCAATTGTTTACACTGTCTATTACTATGCTGTCTCTCCCTCTCCCCCCTATATCTGTACCTAACTGTCCCCACACCCTTATATTTTCATAGCAGACTGTTCACATATTTTTGGCTACTTAAATCCTATCTGGCAACCCACTTTTAACTCTGCAGCCAACGAGCACCTTCGCAGCTGGCCAAGCAACCTTTTCTGCCGCACATGGCATAGGGATAGTTCGTGTGTTTCTTTCTTTGTTTGCTGTATTTCGTTGTGTTAGCTATCTGTGGTGTCCTTGACAAAGATTCTGAGAATCGAAATGTCGGTAGTCCTGTGTGTCGTTTTGTACGCGTTTGTGTGTAGTTTATTTTATTTTATTTTATTTTATTTTATTTTATTATTCATTTTATGCATTTATTGAGTGCTTCTGATTTCGGATTTTCACCTGTATTTCGCGATACGATGGATCTTCTTGTAAGGTATGTGCAACGTTGTTGATGTTTAGTACGTTTCTTCTCGCAGGAGTTTAATATACCTATTTGTTTCCAATTCATATTGTTATATCCTGCTGCAGCCGCTGCTTTTTCTTTCTATTCCATATCATTTAATTCCCTGGCTGCTACCCCTTCTCATCGTCCGTTTTCCTGTTGTTCGTTTTTTTAGTTTATATATCCATTGTTTATATATCCATTGTTTTTTTTTAGTTTATATATCCATTGACCATATATCCATAGAAGTAAACAAAGATCTACACCTTTGCTTTATTGACTACACAAAAGCTTTTGATAAAGTGAGACATGTCAACATGATAAGGATGCTTGAAGATCTACAAATTGATGGAAAAGATCTTAGACTTGTAAAAAACATATATTGGAAACAACAAGCTGCCATAAGAGTTGATAATGAAGTAAGCCAATATCAGCCTATTAAAAGTGGTGTGAGACAGGGATGTGTAATGTCTCCAGATCTGTTTTCCCTGTACAGTGAAAGTATTTTCAGAAATATTGAAGATATGGAAGGAATCAACATTGCGGGACGATGCATCAATAACATTAGATATGCAGATGATACAGTCTTGATTGCAGACAATGAACAGGACCTGCAAAATTTAGTAGATGCGATTGTTACACACAGTGAACAACTAGGGTTAGAATTAAATTGTAAAAAGACACAGATTATGGTCGTCACTAGGAAGGACGAAATACCACAATGTAATATACAAGTAAATGGGAATATTCTTCAACAAGTGAACAGGTACAATTATCTCGGAACAGTAATAACATCTGATGGGAGATACCTTGAAGAGATTAGAACAAGAATCGCCATGGCAAAAGTAGCCTTTAGCAAGATGAAAAACATATTGACCAATAAAAAGATGTCAATTGAAACGAGAAAAAGAGTGTTGAGATGCTACATTGAACCTGTACTTTTGTATGGATGTGAAGCGTGGACAATGAGCAGTCAGGCTGAAAAACATCTGATGGCTGTAGAGATGTGGTTTCTGGGGAAAATGCAAAGAATACCATGGACAGCCAGAAAGACCAATGAACAAGTCCTTCAAGTAACAAATGAAGATCGTAAATTGATTAGAGAAATTAGATGTAGACAGTCAAAATTTTTTGGGCATGTTATGAGAAGAAATGGATTGGAGAATTTGGTGACAACTGGTAAGATCGAGGGGAACAGACCAAGGGGAAGACCTAGAAGCAAGTACCTGGATAGCTTGGCCTTGTGGCATGGTCGAGACAGAAACACGGAGCTGATCCACGACTCTGGTGATCGAGTGAGATGGCAGAACATGACCGCCCACGCTTACCGGCATGGCACATGATGGATGGATGGATATCCATTAGTTCATGTTTACTGACCTATAGCCGATCATGCCTGCTGACAGACGGACTATGTCATCTCTCCACCACACCTGTGGGATGTGGATTTTAATTCCTGAGAATAATTCGTTAAAATGTCTAGGGGGTATTATTGATTCTCTGTCACTGGTAAGAATGCAGGGTGATCAGGGATATTTACCACAAATCCCAGGAGGAAAGAGTTCCATCCTTGAAACAATGGCATCTGTGTGTAGGTTTCCCTTCCCACTTCATCACCCTTAAATTAACTATAGATGCTAGAAGGATATTGATTGCTCACAACATATAAACAACCACTTGTTGGACACCACATTTACTTGATGTACACAACACTTTTGGACACACAGTTCAGGTATTAACTCAAGATCTGCAGTTACATATATATATAGGTGTAATAAACACTATGCATTTTCAGACAGGCATGGGAATGATATGCAGTATTACAACATAGTACCCAGTGACCCCAGAAAAAAACAAGGTTATTACAAACAACACAACAACCACAAATTGGTTCTGCTAACTTGACTCATTGTACCTAGATAAAATCACATTGGTCTAGGTGCAGAAACCCAACATACATACATTTATTTCTGACACCATGTACAATTCTCATATTTAAAAATAATGAGTGGGTGTCAAATTATTATACATATATGTCATAACATAACCCTTTAGGTGTACACCATTACCATGTAAAACAATCTTTACCCTTTTCCTGTCATTGAAGAAAACCACACTCATGAAAACAGTTGATACTAATAATTAAATTAATTAATTATAGTGTTCATTTAGGCGTTGCGGATGGGCATTCTTCTCCAGTGCAAAGCAGTTAATGTCCATAATTATCCGTGCAGAATTATACTCAGTCATTTTCTACTCACAGTATGTCCACCGAAGTTGGCTGGCGAATGTTTCTAATCCATAATCCAAGAATAGAATTATACATAAGCACATATTCTCTCCATGAGACTGAATTTAAGAATACTCGGTTGCCATTTGGGTTGTGTTCCAATTGAAATTGATGCCTAGGTCTGTCATACTTTCAGGAGATGCAACTTAAGCTCTGCAGAAGGTTCTTCCCTATATCATCTTATCGATGAAAAGATGACGACTGTCCAACAGCTCGGTTTATGTTAACCGTTTCCCAATTTAGTTCAAAAGGCTTTGTCACACACCCGGTTCATGTTGATAGGCCATCCCACACTTGATGATGGGCAGTTAGGCTGACATGGGACCAGCATAGAGTTCTCATTCATTCGATTTCTGTGTAGAACATACAGTGGTGAATCATTCATTTGGTTTCATCTGAAGATTCTGCTGCAGGCATGTAACTGAAGAATATTACTCCACCACATATCCAGGTTTGCAAGCCATCAGGTGATTCCTTTGGTTGCAGGCGTAAAGGCATTTACTCATCTAGCTGCTTTCATATGGTTCTTTTGATGGTGTTCAGGTTTTGGACCTTGAGGTAATCTGGTGTAGTTATGGTTCAGATGTTCTGAAGTTGGTACATTTGTTTGTATTGGCTATAATGTTGTTTCAGTGTCTCTTCCCATTTGTTTGAGTTGGTGTTCATAGCTAGAACTTGGTGTTGCATGGCTGGAACCTTATGTTTGACTTTTGCAGCTGTGAGATGTTCTTTCGAAGACTTATCCATTGTGGATATTAACTTGGTAATCCAACCAACAGTTGAAGGTTACTCACTGTTGTTAGTTTTAGTAACTTGAAGAAGGATTGTCCCAGTTTCACTGACTTGGTTGAATGATGAGGCCATTGGTGATACTTCTCAGAAGTAACGCAAACGATACACTGTTGTCAGTACTCTGATGATCTTCATCTTTGTAGATTATTAGATCTTGAAGTCCATCCTGGATATTCCTACTAAAATAGGACTTAATCACTCACCCAGTCAGTTGTCTTCTAATTTATCTGTTGCTCGCTATGGAGCTATTGAGCGCCGCAGTAAACATTGAGGTATTGCTAGATCCAGACTATGGTTTGGACATTCACTTTATGGCTGTTTACCCAGGATCCAGTGTTAGTGATATAGTCCCACCAAATTCAACCACCACCTGCTTCTCTTCTATAGAAAAGGGATGACAAAGAATACAACACTAGCATTAACCTACTGTGTTATGATAAAAGGTTTACAACACAATTACAAACACAAATACAAAACAACAAGGGGAGAAGGGGAAAGGAGTGGGTGTCCATGTTCCACTGTCCCTCATTGCTGAGTTGAGCCATTCTGACTCTTCATAGTGAGTAAGATATTTTCTCACTTATATTTTGTTCTGTTGTTACTGGGACTATTGGATGGGTGAAGTCATTCTGTCCATCCAACATGTTGATATTGTCTCTCTCATTACTTGAAGAGAATAGCCTATACAGAATCCCTGTGGTCTCTAATGCCGCGTCTTCATTTCGGCACTATAATCATCACTAGGTCAAGACTATTCACCATTGGCTTCTTAAGTACTGACATACATATGTATTCTTACATCAACATCCTCTAATCCCAAGGTGCAACATTAAAATGTATATTCCCACAGTAAAAAGTAACAATCAGAACAAAGAAAATTCTCATACCAGAAAAAAACATACCTGTACATTTCTCTGATATTAAGTACATGATAATCATACATAATAATCATAATGATGATGCAGGGAGCCTAGATTTTTGAATTATCTTCATGAACTAAAACATCCATTGTTTTCCCCCATTGCGTACAGCACATGAGGATAGTAATCGCTGTGATATGTTTTGCCAATGACTGCTATTATTCGGAGGGTATTTATAAGAATAACTTATGCCGCATGGTCCAGTCTTCTGAATATTGCAAGCAATTTATTCACATCAATCTTCGCTTCTGTTTCTACTACGGTGAGGCGATGCGGAGTGAATCCTATCCGAACATACATTTACATCACGCGTTTAATTGTTCATGAATTTATATTCAAACATGGCCTGTCCCTAACACTATTTTATGAAATGATTATATGTTCAACCTCATATGGAGTGGTTACTAATCTGTTAACAAAAGAATGGTACTAAAATTTAGCACTATATTTCCAAGTTACAGATTATAATGTGGCAAAATATTTTATCCCCTGACTAAGTACGAGTCAGGAATATGCGTAATCATTTGTATGTCCTCGCATGGATAAAACACCTTTCTATAGTACATAGATTATTTGCAGATTTCTAAGCATAAATAGTGAGATATTGTTCACAGTGCCTAGAAGTTTTACCATAGGAATATGAAATTGACAGACACTAGTTCTTTACTATGAAGCCTGAATCAGGGGTCTGCTCCTACATTGAGAAAATCTCTAGAATGTGTTTCAGACATGAGAGTTGATACTTTACAGTACACATAATATTCATAGATTATAGCACTACTAGTGAGATATAAGTTCATAATGCCTATACAAGATATTAACATATGGATTTGAAATTGTAAGACATAGGAAAAATTACAGCGTGGCGCCCACCTGTGTTTCCTTAGTAAACATCATCCAGCCTGGTTTAAGAGAATTGTAACTAATTCTTAATTAAACATACTGGTCTAGGTAATACATAAATATATCTTAATATATGTAGATAACATACCAATAGCTTGAAGAGAATCATGGTTTTAAAACAAACTACCTTCTCCCCGAAGGGAAAGGTCGACTTTCTTGTCTGTTCTCTTGACTAGAAAAGGCCGCTTCAGTCTTTGTTTTCCCCCTCGCCAGGATTGGCCAGATACGGGAGAGAAAACAAGCCAAACTAAATTTAGCTGTGCCACGGTCAGTCTATCGCTGTTTTATTTTCTCCTACATTAAGTAAGTTACTTAATCAGTAATTGTAAGGGTTTGTTTATTTTTAAGGGAGTCCATAAATAGGAAAGGGTAGGGACGTTTTTATTATACCACACGCCTCCGCAATTTAAGCCATTTATTTCTTTCAGAAAATAAATGGTCAAATAGTACTCTACAATTTCCGTCTTTACATTGACTCACCTAGTATCCATCCCTTATTACTTTACTACTGCCTTATGTTATATAATCAGAGCCACGTCCATTTTCTTTTAGTCACGACAACTGGCATAACCTTAAAGGATTATTTCTCTTTTAGTGAAAGAGTGTAGCACCCTCTCCACTGTTGTCAGCTATTGTTTGAAATATGAGTGGTTATCTGATAATTTGTTACTTTCCAGTACTGGTTTGTCTGCATCAAACCGACTTTTTGAAGCAATTGAGATATCATTAAGCTTGATTTCTCTCTCATTAGATTATCAATCTTGAGATTATGTTAAAACCGACGGTTAATTCTGCGTCTACTGATAGCCTATTAAACTCGCCCGTCTCCCTGTAAGTTAGACGTTTGTTTTTACTATAGATCTGATATTTAAAGGAAGCTAAAGATGGTTCCTGTTGAAATACATTTTCATCCAACACATCATGTGTTTGGGTTATAAGTCGAGTTATGGGATTTTCCGATCAGTTTTGATAACTACTGATTAGAGTGGTGTCCCTTTCTCTTGCGGGTTTACCCGGAGAATCTCGCCTAACATGTAAACAAGGTCCAACTTTTCTAGATTTCCGCTCTGAACCGAATTTTCCGGGGAACATGAATCTATCAGAAATGAAGTAATTCTTAGCTTACTTTCTCTGCTATTCCTTCTAATCGAGATCTATTTTACGCTAGAATCCTTATTAGTAATTCTAACTGATGTGTTTGAGTTTCACTCTGTATTTGTTGCTTTGGTGTTGAATTACGAGCAATTTTGCGTCGCTTGGCGTACATTGATCGTCGTCTGCCTCCCTCCAGGTTTTTTAGACTATTTTCAACTTAGCAACATACATTGTTATGTAGGTTCAGACGTATTGTCTCCTACCATATATAATCAGTTCAGTGAGAAGTTAAAAGCCCCTTTTTGTGATTCCTGTGATAGTCTTCCAGACAATCAAGTTGCTGGTTCACTTTCCAGTTATGGATGTGGGTTACTAGTTTTTGTAAAATTACTATTACATCTGTATATCCCTCTAATACTGGCGTCTCCTGAGTTGTGTCCTCAAGATAACAGGTAAGGTACTCTTAATGTTTCTCTCCAGTTTTGTTTTCGTCCGTTTAATACGTGGAAACTCTGGATTTATTTAGATTGACGAAGGTCTATCTTTGAACTGTTATATAATTTACTAGCTGGATTCCTGATTGAAATTCCTAGTCTAGTACATATCAAGCAATTCTTCAGCTATATGCTCCCATTTGCTTGGTTTTTACACAGCTATATTCCATTTTTCTAGCATGGGTTCACTGTATAAGTTTTAGGCGTTTCCTCTGTCTTTATGTCAAAGGGTTCGTCCTATTTATAAACAGCATCTATTTCAAGAGTTGTTTATTTAATTGTTGCTTTTACTGATTCGTATCAGTTATTTAAGCTAATCTCTGTTAGTCTGGATCTGCTTTCACATATTTAATGCTGGCATATAATCCTAGTCAGAACTGAGATGTAGAAATCTGTTTCGTCTTGCGATTGATTTCTGATTCACCTACCTTTTAGTAGGCTTCGAGCATTATCTAGAATTTAGTTACTCGGTTAGTTTTAAAGAAAATACAATTGAGTCACGCGCCTCTATTGTACCACTTATTTTTGCCCTTCTTAATTCTTCCCTTATGAGAATATTAATGTTAGTTAGGCAATTATTGAAATAACTTTACGTAAGCTAATCGCTAACTAAAAGCTGTTTCACTCCTCTTTTTGATGAGGACTACTCATAGTGAACATTTCACTTAATGAGATTAAACTGTAAATTTCAAAGCTAAGGAGCCAATTTTCTGAAATGTTTAGTCTCTTACTAGAGACTAGCACAGATTTTTTCCGGTATCTCCTGAAGTTCATTTGAAATTCCAATTTATATAGTTAATTCTTTAATTATACCTTTTACATACCTATACGGTCTGTTTCCTCTAACATTAATAATGGAATCGGGGTGGATAATTTAAAGAAATACCTTATATTCTGTTGGGTCAGTAAGTGAGTTGATCAGTTTCACTTACATCACCAGGTGAATATTTTGGTTTTGACCCTCATTAACATATGGGCCATCTGAGTTAGTTATTAATAACTACTCATATCACCGGTGGAGTAGAATAAGTGTCAGTATGGCTTTTCTTCCTAAGTATCCATCATTTATTCACTTTACTTTACTACCGGTGTTGTAGAACATGTTATGTCATATGAAAAAAAAAGGATTAAATTAGGGTGCCCCTAAATACTGCAAATTCTTACAATATTCCTTCCCTTCCATTAACTATGTCTACATTTTTGCAAGTGGTGGTTTTGGCCTTACCATTAGTTCATTTACTTTAGTTACTGCTATTTTCCCCTGGTTTAATTCATCTCTCAGGTATTATTTAGTGTACTACTGAATCATTTGTTGATTAAATTTTTCCCTTAAAAAAAATTTATTGGATTTTTAACTTATCTGTCCTAATTATCTATACAATTGTCTATCACTCTCTGCTGCCTTGGTAACTTTTCAATATTACATGAATTATACAAGCAGATCAAGCATGAAAATACAATGATAATCAATGACAAAATAATTAATTAACACATGATTCATATGTAGGAACATAAACCTTATGGATACATAATATAGTAGTGTGTTCATGAGTACACCACTTTTAAACCATTTAAAGAGAATATCAGAGTAGCAGAACCATACCTCAAACGGGAATGACTATGAATTCTAAACATTCACTGAATTACCTATCTTATGTGAGTTTACCATCAATAAGATATAAAATATGAGTTTTAAAAAAAAATCTCATATCCAACAACCAACTACCTGATGCATCTGCCAGAATCAAGATATTACCTGTGAACAGTTTTATACCAAAAAAAAACCTATATTTATCTGAGCCATTATGGGTTCATATAACACTTGACTCAGCTCATACTAATGAGTGATTAGGTCTGTTACTAACACTATAACATTCTGAAGTGACTTGGTTTACCTGCGAGAGGTTTTCCCTGAATTCATATACTCACAATAATACACCAATTGTGATGTTTACCATGAGTTTTAAATTCACGGACTACTCCACTACTAGGTGAAGTCCGTACCGGGCGGGACCACACATGTGGGATGTGGATTTTAATTCCTGAGAATAATTCGTTAAAATGTCTAGGGGGTATTATTGATTCTCTGTCACTGGTAAGAATGCAGGGTGATCAGGGATATTTACCACAAATCCCAGGAGGAAAGAGTTCCATCCTTGAAACAATGGCATCTGTGTGTAGGTTTCCCTTCCCACTTCATCACCCTTAAATTAACTATAGATGCTAGAAGGATATTGATTGCTCACAACATATAAACAACCACTTGTTGGACACCACATTTACTTGATGTACACAACACTTTTGGACACACAGTTCAGGTATTAACTCAAGATCTGCAGTTACATATATATATAGGTGTAATAAACACTATGCATTTTCAGACAGGCATGGGAATGATATGCAGTATTACAACATAGTACCCAGTGACCCCAGAAAAAAACAAGGTTATTACAAACAACACAACAACCACAAATTGGTTCTGCTAACTTGACTCATTGTACCTAGATAAAATCACATTGGTCTAGGTGCAGAAACCCAACATACATACATTTATTTCTGACACCATGTACAATTCTCATATTTAAAAATAATGAGTGGGTGTCAAATTATTATACATATATGTCATAACATAACCCTTTAGGTGTACACCATTACCATGTAAAACAATCTTTACCCTTTTCCTGTCATTGAAGAAAACCACACTCATGAAAACAGTTGATACTAATAATTAAATTAATTAATTATAGTGTTCATTTAGGCGTTGCGGATGGGCATTCTTCTCCAGTGCAAAGCAGTTAATGTCCATAATTATCCGTGCAGAATTATACTCAGTCATTTTCTACTCACAGTATGTCCACCGAAGTTGGCTGGCGAATGTTTCTAATCCATAATCCAAGAATAGAATTATACATAAGCACATATTCTCTCCATGAGACTGAATTTAAGAATACTCGGTTGCCATTTGGGTTGTGTTCCAATTGAAATTGATGCCTAGGTCTGTCATACTTTCAGGAGATGCAACTTAAGCTCTGCAGAAGGTTCTTCCCTATATCATCTTATCGATGAAAAGATGACGACTGTCCAACAGCTCGGTTTATGTTAACCGTTTCCCAATTTAGTTCAAAAGGCTTTGTCACACACCCGGTTCATGTTGATAGGCCATCCCACACTTGATGATGGGCAGTTAGGCTGACATGGGACCAGCATAGAGTTCTCATTCATTCGATTTCTGTGTAGAACATACAGTGGTGAATCATTCATTTGGTTTCATCTGAAGATTCTGCTGCAGGCATGTAACTGAAGAATATTACTCCACCACATATCCAGGTTTGCAAGCCATCAGGTGATTCCTTTGGTTGCAGGCGTAAAGGCATTTACTCATCTAGCTGCTTTCATATGGTTCTTTTGATGGTGTTCAGGTTTTGGACCTTGAGGTAATCTGGTGTAGTTATGGTTCAGATGTTCTGAAGTTGGTACATTTGTTTGTATTGGCTATAATGTTGTTTCAGTGTCTCTTCCCATTTGTTTGAGTTGGTGTTCATAGCTAGAACTTGGTGTTGCATGGCTGGAACCTTATGTTTGACTTTTGCAGCTGTGAGATGTTCTTTCGAAGACTTATCCATTGTGGATATTAACTTGGTAATCCAACCAACAGTTGAAGGTTACTCACTGTTGTTAGTTTTAGTAACTTGAAGAAGGATTGTCCCAGTTTCACTGACTTGGTTGAATGATGAGGCCATTGGTGATACTTCTCAGAAGTAACGCAAACGATACACTGTTGTCAGTACTCTGATGATCTTCATCTTTGTAGATTATTAGATCTTGAAGTCCATCCTGGATATTCCTACTAAAATAGGACTTAATCACTCACCCAGTCAGTTGTCTTCTAATTTATCTGTTGCTCGCTATGGAGCTATTGAGCGCCGCAGTAAACATTGAGGTATTGCTAGATCCAGACTATGGTTTGGACATTCACTTTATGGCTGTTTACCCAGGATCCAGTGTTAGTGATATAGTCCCACCAAATTCAACCACCACCTGCTTCTCTTCTATAGAAAAGGGATGACAAAGAATACAACACTAGCATTAACCTACTGTGTTATGATAAAAGGTTTACAACACAATTACAAACACAAATACAAAACAACAAGGGGAGAAGGGGAAAGGAGTGGGTGTCCATGTTCCACTGTCCCTCATTGCTGAGTTGAGCCATTCTGACTCTTCATAGTGAGTAAGATATTTTCTCACTTATATTTTGTTCTGTTGTTACTGGGACTATTGGATGGGTGAAGTCATTCTGTCCATCCAACATGTTGATATTGTCTCTCTCATTACTTGAAGAGAATAGCCTATACAGAATCCCTGTGGTTTCTAATGCCGCGTCTTCATTTCGGCACTATAATCATCACTAGGTCAAGACTATTCACCATTGGCTTCTTAAGTACTGACATACATATGTATTCTTACATCAACATCCTCTAATCCCAAGGTGCAACATTAAAATGTATATTCCCACAGTAAAAAGTAACAATCAGAACAAAGAAAATTCTCATACCAGAAAAAAACATACCTGTACATTTCTCTGATATTAAGTACATGATAATCATACATAATAATCATAATGATGATGCAGGGAGCCTAGATTTTTGAATTATCTTCATGAACTAAAACATCCATTGTTTTCCCCCATTGCGTACAGCACATGAGGATAGTAATCGCTGTGATATGTTTTGCCAATGACTGCTATTATTCGGAGGGTATTTATAAGAATAACTTATGCCGCATGGTCCAGTCTTCTGAATATTGCAAGCAATTTATTCACATCAATCTTCGCTTCTGTTTCTACTACGGTGAGGCGATGCGGAGTGAATCCTATCCGAACATACATTTACATCACGCGTTTAATTGTTCATGAATTTATATTCAAACATGGCCTGTCCCTAACACTATTTTATGAAATGATTATATGTTCAACCTCATATGGAGTGGTTACTAATCTGTTAACAAAAGAATGGTACTAAAATTTAGCACTATATTTCCAAGTTACAGATTATAATGTGGCAAAATATTTTATCCCCTGACTAAGTACGAGTCAGGAATATGCGTAATCATTTGTATGTCCCCGCATGGATAAAACACCTTTCTATAGTACATAGATTATTTGCAGATTTCTAAGCATAAATAGTGAGATATTGTTCACAGTGCCTAGAAGTTTTACCATAGGAATATGAAATTGACAGACACTAGTTCTTTACTATGAAGCCTGAATCAGGGGTCTGCTCCTACATTGAGAAAATCTCTAGAATGTGTTTCAGACATGAGAGTTGATACTTTACAGTACACATAATATTCATAGATTATAGCACTACTAGTGAGATATAAGTTCATAATGCCTATACAAGATATTAACATATGGATTTGAAATTGTAAGACATAGGAAAAATTACAGCGTGGCGCCCACCTGTGTTTCCTTAGTAAACATCATCCAGCCTGGTTTAAGAGAATTGTAACTAATTCTTAATTAAACATACTGGTCTAGGTAATACATAAATATATCTTAATATATGTAGATAACATACCAATAGCTTGAAGAGAATCATGGTTTTAAAACAAACTACCTTCTCCCCGAAGGGAAAGGTCGACTTTCTTGTCTGTTCTCTTGACTAGAAAAGGCCGCTTCAGTCTTTGTTTTCCCCCTCGCCAGGATTGGCCAGATACGGGAGAGAAAACAAGCCAAACTAAATTTAGCTGTGCCACGGTCAGTCTATCGCTGTTTTATTTTCTCCTACATTAAGTAAGTTACTTAATCAGTAATTGTAAGGGTTTGTTTATTTTTAAGGGAGTCCATAAATAGGAAAGGGTAGGGACGTTTTTATTATACCACAACACCGTCTCACACATATTTGCCCTCATACCCCAGGACATGTCCCGTGCAGCTATCAGCCTCGCGCGTACTATGTTTAACAGCACTCGCTTTTCTTACCATTTGAATTTCCTGAACTGTCTCCCGCTCAAAATTGCACCCAAAAGGCTTCCGGGGCAATATTCATCTCTCGTTAGGCCAACTGGTTCTTTCTGAAACACGACTCTTCAATCGCCTGGCACAGGAGCATTCTGGTTGTTTCAATGCCGATATTTCTACTTGAGGTGTCTTCGATTTCCTTATTCCTGGCTTTTAAAGTTTTATTTGTAATTTTAATACTACAGGATTATGGCCAGAGTTGATATCAGCACCAGGGTATGTTTTGGCATTTTAAACATTTGATTATGTGGTTGTTTCGGGATTTGAAATTCAAATATTGAGCACAACCCACTACTGGCAACGCCGATCGCATTCTGGTATGAACCTAAGGCCTATCCACGTCAATATGGAAGCACTATACTCGAGTTTCGCCCTCGTTTGAGCTCGTCAGTAGTGCATATCCCTGACCGGATCCGGAAACAGTCCCGGATCACGCGTGTGAAGCGGGTGTGTAACCACGCGGCACACACTGGACACACCAAATTATCACAACAACATCACAACGCTACCCATTGTAGGCTATGCTCAAGATTGCCCAATCGCCGCGACCGACGTCCGTCAATCGATGGGACCCGAACGATCAGGACTTCTCACTGGCAAGGAACACCAGGCCTCCTAAATCCAGTGAGCAATAATAACTTGATTATGTTGTTGTTTCGGGATTTGAAATTTAAATATTGAGCACAACCCACTACTGGCAACGCCGATCGCATTCTGGTATGAACCTAAGGCCTATCCTGACGAGCTCAAACGAGGGCGAAACTCGAGTATAGTGCTTCCATATTGACGTGGATAGGCCTTAGGTTCATACCAGAATGCGATCGGCGTTGCCAGTAGTGGGTTGTGCTCAATATTTAAATTTTAAACATTGTTTTTAAATCTATTTCTAATCATAATGTAGTCAATTTGGTTTCTTGTTGTATCTGCAGGGCTTTTCCATGTATACAGTTTCCTAGGGTTATGTTGAAAGAATGTGTTGCAAACAATAAGATTGTTTTCTTCACAGAACTGTTTCAGCCAGTCTCCTCTGTCATTTCTGTTTCCCACACCATATTGCCCTACTATCTGCTTATATTTATTTTTTTTCTGACTTTTGCGTTCATGTCTCCCACGACAATTAGTACCTCTGATGATTTTAGAACTTGCAGTGTTTGTTGTAGGTCTTCATAGTAGCTTCTAGCTGTTCATCACTATAATCAGCTGTTGGAGCATATGTCTGAAGAATTACTATGTTGAATGGTCTTGCATTAATTTTGAGAAGTATCATCCTATCTTTATGATTCCAGAATCCACTAAAATTCCTACTCCCCTCTCGTGATGATCTCCTCTCGAATTAATGAATACGTAATCTTCTCTCCTTATATAACTTGTATCTGTCCATCTTGTTTCAGTTACGCCTAAGATATCCAAATTCATGTTTTTTGCATCTGCAATAAGGCTATCAAACTTCTCTGCTTGATATAAGGTGCGTACGTTCCACGTACCAATTCTCAGACTTCTCCTTCTACTTTTGAGGTAGGTATTGTCAGAATGCACCCTTTCCAATGAATTTGGGATGCAGTCTTCATTATGCACTTCCTTATTCACTATAGGAGTTGTCTCTTCCTTGTGAATATTTACAACAGAATCATCTCCAGGGGCCAAGAATTACCCGTATCGCTTTTTTCTTGTTGTTGAATTACCATTGCTGTCTTTGGGATATTACACGGTGAAGTCCCAATAGTAGTGTAAGTCGGGCTCCATCATGCGAATTTTTGCGGCGCACATCACTTTTGCGCCGCAAAGGGCGATAACTCTCTGGGTTTTTAAGTAGGCGTGTTCTTGTGACTCATCAGAGGGGTGTGGTCTAGTGATTCATCAGAGTGGGTGTGGTCTAGTGACCCCTAAAATTGTAGGTACTATAACAACATAAAAAAATACAACATGAAACACTCAAAATAACAAACGAGTCAAGTAAGGTATATCATATTTTTTTTTTATTAAACCATGTATAGACAAAGCTGGAAGGTAGTACCGGGAAGTTATACGTTGGCAAGTGTGGGAAAATCTCGGGTGGGTGTGACGGCGGTCGGTTCATAACAGACGTGGAGGGGTGCATATGGAAAAGTCATTAAGTAACGGGTTGTAAAAACACTGGTGAGTGGTGTGTTAAAATATTTTGAACTGTTAGCGCATTGGTGGTGTACATTAGTACGGATAAAAGGAATAGGTGCGGTGGGGGTAGTAGTGGGTATGGGTTAGTGAAATTAGTTGATAAGGGTGGTTATTAGTGCTATGTAGATGTTCATAGTAGCTTATTCACTAACATCACACGTGTTACAAATGAAACCTTGAAAGCTAAAGATCGTCAGTTGTAATGGATATGGTGTAGTGTCATTCGGTGGTAAGGGGTGGGTATTAGTGGTCAAGCAGTGGTCAAGGGGTGGTCAAGTGAGGAAAATTTTAGGTGAAAGATGTTGTAATGATATCGTGATGATTAAAGGGTTGTAAATTAGTGGTCAAGCAGCGGTCAAGCAGTGGTCAAGTGGTGTTCAAGTGAGGAAATTTTAGGGAAAAGTGGTTGTAATGATATGGTGATGATTAAAGGGTGGTAAATTAGTGGTCAAGCAGTGGTCAAGTGGTGCTCAAGTGAGGAAATTTTTTAGGGGAAAGTAGCTGTAATGATATGGTGATGATTAAAGGGTGATAAATTAGTGGTCAAGTAGTGGTCAAGAGGTGGTCAAGTAGTGGTCAAGGAGCGGTCAAGTGGTTGAGTGATCACTTAAATTGTAGGAAAAGTACGTGTAGTGAAACGGTGTTGGTTAAAGTGATCAATGACGTGGTCAAGGGGTGGTCAAGAGGTGGTCAAGTGGTCGACTGACCATTTAAATTGTCGGGGAAAGTATGTGTAGTGACATGGTAGTGGTTAAATTGATTGATGACGTGGTCAAGTAGTGGTCAAGCAATGGTCAAGTATTGGTCAAACAATGGTCAAGTAGTGGTCAAGTGGTCGAGTGACCACTTAAATTGTAGAGGACGATGTCCCTAAGATTATGGTAGTGGATAAAATGGTCGACGACGTGGTCAAGCAGTGGTCAAGTAGTACTCATCCAGGGGTCAAGTGCTCAAGTGAGAAAATTATAGAGGAAAGTACATGTAGTGAAACAGGGATGGATAAATTAAGTAGTGACGTTGTCAATTAGTGGTCAAGTAGTGGTCAAGTAGTGATCAAGTAGTGGTTAAATGGTCGAGTGACCACTTAAATTGTAGGGGAAAGTACGTATAGTGAACCTGTGTTGGTTAAAGTGATGAATGACGTGGTGAAGAGGTGGTCAAGTAGTGGTAAATGGTCAACTGACTACTTAAATTGTCTGTGAAAGTAGGTATAGTGACATGATCATGATCAAGAGGTGGTCAAGTGGTGTTCAGGTACGGGTCAAGGACTGATCAAAGGGTCAAGAGGGTGGTCAACTGACCCCTTAAATTGTAGGGGGAGGTACTGAAGTGATATTGTGGTGGTTAAAGTGAGCAATGACATCATCAAGACATTATGCCGGCTGTTAAATTCAGAAAGTAGTGTCCTTACTATCGACAATTTCCCTGACAGGACCGCCCGAGCACTGATTTTGTATATGTCAATAGCACCTAGAGGTACAGTCGATACACGGGGACAATAGCTACAGCCGACCAAAGATGGCGTCGCACCCGATCACACATGGTTAAATGGTACATCCGAGACACAGGCTCACTGGCTAAAACCAGCCAAAGATGACCCTGATTTTGATCACATGCATAAGGGTACAGCCAGTACACGTCGCTACTGATTCAACCGGTCAAAGATGGCAATGCATCCACTGACATGCATAACCATACACGTGGAACATATGGGTAATGATTCAGCCAGTCAAAGATGGCGTCGCAGCCGGTCATAAGTGTAATGACACACCCGAGACACACCGTTAAGAAGGATACTACAGAAAAAGGATGCTCTATCGGTTGTCGAGCCAGCGAACCTAACCCATCATGATCACCGGGTATGGGCGTGATTCCACTACATAGTCAACATGGCATCTGAAGGCTAAAGGGTCACCCTTCTCTCTCTTTTCTATATCCGTGTAGTCCTAGTGCCACCCAGTAACACCAAAGTACACCGGGGCATCAACACAACATAAACTGGTCTCGAAAACCCCATACGCGCATGTAAACAAATCACCACAGTGTCCGATTAAGCCTTTCTCATACTCATAGTACAGAGATGTGATCACCGATGCTAGTCGGGGAAATCGTATCTGTACGTAACAACTATCGGGTCATACAGCAACGAGTGGGTAGTGGATGTTAACAGATGCACACAAACACAACAAACTGCCCCGATTCAACCTTAGGCAATGCACGTAACATGACAGGTCACATGTCCGCCGTCATAACCAGCGATTTTATTACACATCAAATTATACATCCACACTTTCATTTCCTTTCTATGTGTCCATAGTGTCTTTACATCTTTCTCCAGAAAGCCATTGCCAAGACCAATATATGTTTTTGTAAGTGTAACTGCTCAGTGCCACACTTCACAACCAGACAAAAGTACACCTTCTATGTACCACTTCAACCGTCAAAAAGAAAATATGTTAGACAAAATATTAAAATTATTGGTCAAATACAGAAATATCTCGTCCAAACTTATAAAAAGTACGAACATTTGTTAACCTATTGGGAAAAATATCAATCAAGTAGGAAAGTTTGTTAGTCAAATAGAAAAAATATTGACCACGTAACGATATATCTTGTCCACACTTATGAAAAGTAGGGAAATTTGTTAGTCAAATGAGAAAAAAAGATTGACCAAGTAACGAAATACCCCCATCAAACTTATGAAAAGTACGAAACTTTGTTAAGCAAATATGAAATAATATCGACCAAAGAGAGAAACATTTCAACTAAACTTATAAAAGGTAGGAACATTTGTCAGCCAACATGGGGAACATATTGACCAAACTAGGAAATATCTCAACCAAACTTATAAAATGTAGGTGGAAAATGTTAGCCGAATTTAGAAATAGCTCGGTGAAGTTTATAAAAAGTAGGAAATTTCTTACCCAAATAGGAAAAAATATTGGTCAAGTAAACAAATATCTCGTCCAAACTTATAAAAAGTAGGAAAATTTGTTACACAAACGGGAAACATATCGACCAAGTAGGAAATAATGTTAGCCAAATGGGGAAATATTGGCCAAGTGAAGAAATAATACATCCAAACTTATAAAAATTAGGAAAATTTGTTAACCTAATGAGAAAAATATTGACCAAGTAAAGAAAAATATACACCAATTTACAAATATTAGGAAAATGTGTTAACCTAACGAGAAAAAAAATATTGGCCAACTAAGAAATCATGTTAGCCAAATAGGAAAAAGTATCGATCAAACTTATATAGATGTCTCGTTAAAACTTATAACATGTATGAACATTTGTTCGGCAAAGGTGAAAAATATTGGCCAAGTAATGAAATATCTCATCCGAACTTATAACAAGTAAGAAAACATGCTAGTAACATCAAGAAATATGTCGATCGAATTAATGCAATAGGCAAAACGATGGACAAACATATAAATATGTCGACCGTTATAAGAAAATGGGGTACCCAAATTAGGAAAAACATTGACCAAGGTATGAAATATCTCGACCAAACTTACAAAAAGTAGGAAAAAATGTCGACCAAAGTAAGAAAATTGGTTAGCCAAAGATGAAAAATAGTGGCTCAGTAAAGAAATAGCGCATCCAAATTTTATAAAATGTATGAAAATGTGCTAGCCAACGGTGAAAACTATTGACCAAGTAAAGACGTTTCTTGTCCAAACTCATAAAAAGTAGGCAGATTTGTTAACTAAATGTGAAAATTATCGGTCAAACGTATAAATATCTCCACCAAACTTATAAAAAGTAGGAAAATGTGTTAGCCAAATGTGAAAATTTTTGACCAAGTAAAGAAATATCTCATCCAAACTTATAAAAATGGCGACTGATATAAGAAAATATGGTACCCAATGTAGGAAAAACAGTGGCCGAGTTACGAAATATCTCAACTAAACTTATAAAACTTAGAAAAATATGTCGACCTAAGCAGGAAAATGTGTTAGCCAACGATGAAAAATAGTGGCCATGTAAAGAAATAGCGCATCAAAACTTATAAAATGTAGGAAAATTTGTTAGCCAAATTGACAAAACTGTTGACTAAGCTTATAAATATCTGGTCCAAACTTATGAAAAGTAGGAAACTTTGTTAACCAAAGGTGAAAAATATTGTCTAAGTAAAGACATGTTTCAACCAAACTTATAAATATATCATCCAATCTTATAAAAAGTGAAAAATTTGTTAGCCAAATGGGAAAAATGTTGGCCAAATACAGAAATAACTCGACCAAACTTATAGAAGAAAAAAAACTAGGAAAATATATTAGCCAACACAACTAAAATGTTGACCAAAGTTATAAATATCACATCCAAAATTATGAAAAGTAGGACACTTTTTTAACCAAATGTGAAAAAATATTGAACAAGTACAGACATATTTCAATGAAACTTATAAACTTGTCGTCCAAAGTGATAAAAACTAGGAAAATTTGTCAGCCAAACTAAGAAATAGCTATGAAAAAGTAAGAACTATGTCGACCAAACTAAGAAAAATGTGTTACCCAAAATAGGAAAAAATGTATCTTCTGTAGGTATGTCAAGAGTGTCTTGAACTTGTATCTGAAAGGACATTCACACTACATAATTAGCAACGCCACCACTTTCCCTCTTGTACACTACCGAAAGCTCCAACTTCAGCGTATCTGCTACAGAAACCCTTATACAGACTAATCACTCATCTCTCCACACTCTTGGTTTCTTTCTAACACAAAGTGGTCACACCACTAAGAACTTCAAACCGCCATTGTACACATGCTTCATTGAAACACCCATGACAGTTAACAACATTTATGGTAAGGTCGTCTATGGGTCCACCTGGTATAGTTTCTGTATCATCTAGGTATTAGTCATCAAAGAACAACTTCTCATGGCTGCCATCTTCAACTTTCCATACGACAATGTCTGCTACACTAACCTTTCATTGTTCCATCTTTCAACAATACAACGGTTTTTTTCGAAGTCTGCCTAAAATAACATTTCGTATGGTGTCCACTCCTAGCTCACTTTAGTATTTCACATCCACAATAACGGCAACTCTGCAACCAACCAACACTGTCTGTTATAAAGTCGGCCTTTCTTATAACCACGCCTGCCTTAGTGAACTCCTGAATACCAGCTACCACAACTTCTAACCGATTTTCAATGTTTCATAACAAATAATACTAACATTCTTTTTGATTACAGAACAGCCTAATTTTCTGTTGACTAAGCAGATTTTTCCAACCTAAGGGAGGTAAAGCATCTGTCCCCCTTAACCTACTAGGTGCTAATCTAGGCAACGAATATGGTCATAGACCATCACCCCTAGGAAGAACTTTAAAGAATCAACATAGAGAGGGGTTCCTGAGATGAATTATTTGAATTCGTTGAACTACCACAGCAACTAAAGATGATCGCCTAAGAAGACCCTAAGTAAAATAAAGCATTAGATACATCAGACACAACCAACTCTTTCTGTAAGAGACATAGACACAAACCAATGTTAGACAGGGAAAAAGTTAAATTTTAATTAAAATTTAAAACTAATAAATCGCAATTTTATTGCGGTTCACTTATTATATAGATATAGTCTACGTATAGGTATAGGTTATGTATAGGACTATATCGAGCTTACATTTTGTGACCGAGGAGGAGTGCAAATCAGCCGAGGTCAAGGTCAATCGGAGGAGGCCCCTCCAAATGAGAACCGTTCTGCACATTGTATACTACTAATAGCGGGTAACGGCCAGGCCCTCTCATCCGGGGATCCCTCATATCCCCCAGCTGAGAGCCTTCGAACATGTATCTGAACTGGGCATGTAGCTTGCTCAGTATCTCGCCTCTATTTTTCGGTAGGTGGATATCGGCCCGGCTCTCACATCCGATTGCTTATAGCTTAGAGGCGTTCAGACATATCCCTCAGCTGGGAGCCTTAGAGTATGTGTCCGGACCAAGAACTTCTGCCTTCGTGCGCCTGATTTAAAACTTTTGACTGCTATCCTCAGTCTACCTTCAGAGCAGCAGGTTGTGTCTCTCTTAATCTGGCCCCTACCCCATAAGCTGTCCGATATGCAGTTTTCATCCATCGACAGCACATGGGGTAACTGGGACACGCAAGCTCCCCCACCACGTCAAGGTGGAGACATTTCAGGGGAGTGGTGAGTGGTTGAGTAGCTAGATAAATGCTCGACCACTAACATCATACGATTTCAGATCGGTAAATGAAAACCTCAAATCTCTCTTTTTTTTTTTCCTCTCCCCTTGTGCATATACCGGTCTTTGTTTCGTTCCCCAGAAACCCATTTCCAAGACCAATATTTGTTCTCAAACTTGTTTGGTCATTGCCACACTTCACAGTCAGACAAAACTACAGCTTCTATGTACTATTTCAACATTCAAATAAGAAAATATGTTAACCAAAATGGGGAAAACATAGCGGTCAAACTTATAAATATCTTGACCAAACTTATGAAAAGTAGGAAACATTGTTAACCAAATGTGGAAAAAATATCGCCCAAAGAGAGAAATATTTCAACTAAACTTAAAATAGATCAGCCAAACTTATGAAAAGTATAACATAAGTCAATAATCTTTCCTGGAGGAGAAATATGGTGGTGTCCAGGTACACACAATTGACATCCACCCATAGCCAGTAGTGGCGTACTGAAACCAGGTGATCTCTCAATACCTAGGGTGACCTCTTGAAGTTATCTTGAGGGTCGATCCATGAAACATTTATAGAAATGGAGTGTGTCCCTGTATATTAGGCTTATAACAGAACCTTTATCAGTGCCATCTGCATCGGCCAGAAATAATGTGGATTTAGACTGAGTAATTTCGACCTGAAGTCCTGCGGTAACCATTGGAGTGTCCATATTATAAAGCTGGATTGAAGATTAGAGCCCAGGACTTCCATGGGGTTGTCCTGGTAATTGAAGGCCTCGCCATCTTCCTTATTCTCTGTCAATACATAAAAGGTACATTAAATGTTTTATATCTGTTTAAACATTGTCATAGTTATGTATTACCAATCATTACATATTCAGAGGGGAATGGGGAGGAGGGGGATGGTGACACTCAGACACCTGCCCCTCACTGGTGATGAAGTGCAACTTACTCTGATGGGCTGGGGTGATATCTTTTTTCAATGTTCATCCCCAGTTGTGAAAATCACAGGCATATATGCTTAGTCAGAGACAGCTTCACACAGTTATCAAGCACCTTGTAATTATTTGTCTAGATAAGTTCTCACATTAATTAGATCACAGGAGACCTGTGTACCATGAGAAACAGACATAGGGTGACAAACATTATGAAGCAGGCATTGGAAGGCAGTAACATCCACAAGCATTTTAAAGCAGGACATGAGCAGACAGCATAAAATAAACACCACGGAACACCACCATGAGACATACATGCTGAACCAATCACCATAAGGCAGATATGAGATAGATGGAAGACATGCATCTTTTATGACCGCACCAGGCAATATCATTAATCTAATGGCAATGGACCAATTAGCAGACCAATTATCAATTCATAAAGGTGATACCTTGGTACAAGAATGTCCTATCCCCTTCACACTCACACCGCAATGCCAAACTTCTCCCTTCTCAAGCTAGACCAGGTTCACAAACACCATCAAATCACCATCATCATCATCATCATCATCATCATCATCATCATCATCATCATCATCATCATCATCATCATCATCATCATCATCATCATCATCATGTGCTCTTTTCCCATTGAGCAATAGCAATATCTACTGCAGCAGGTACTAAGCAATATTGCATAAGAAATGCTTTCACATGTGAAACAACACATATGGAAGAAAACATGAATTTTCCCAGACAAATAGCATGAGCCTTCACATATATTCAGCTGTCTAGACACTACAGGTTCGAACACATATTGCCTCTTGTTGGAATGTAGTTCATGTGTACCTAAACCATTGTTGCAAAGGAACAAATGCATAACATCAGAGAGAAATTGCATCCTAGGCAAATCCATATGATTGCTTTTGCCAATTTTCCTGAGCGTAACATAGCGTAATAATTTTAAGACGCATCTTTGGACCCATTAGGGATACACTAAGTGGAGAGTGGAAAAGAAGAAGTAACAAAGACATTTGTGATCTGTTTGGGTCCCCGCTGGTCACTGGTGTCGTGAAGGCTGATGGACTACGGTGGCTGGGGCATATAGAGGGAATGGAAGATAGTAGGGAAGCGGAGCTCGCTTGCACTCAGGAGGTGAATGACCGTGGACCCCGAGGTTTACCAGGAGGGCGGTGGAGAGATAGTACATGTACGGACCTACAAGCACTTGGAATCAACGACTGGCAAGAGAAGGTCCACCAGAGAGACGAATGGAGACGGATTGTATTTGCAGCAAAGAACCTCAATGGCTCGGAACGCTGAAGAAGAAGAAGAAGAAGAAGTAACATAGCCACCAGACATTACAGGAACTTTGTAATTCTGAAGTGCAATGCAGTCATGTAAACATGGATATACTAAGCATCTTTCCTTTTACAAATCTGAGAGGTTACTTATAAAATCACCATCTCACTCACTCAAACATTCTCATCAATTATAAGGGAAAAGTTTACATGTTGCATCACACATTCAGATCCAGAACTGCCAAATGTAAACTCACAGGAGCAGTGTAAAATTTGGTTAAGAATGGGTCTAGATAGGCACTCACAAGAAGATCCAGAGTGCACAAAGAGTTGCGAATATGCATTAAGAGTAGTTCACAGTCACAAGCATACGCAAATCATCAGACCAGACAGACAATAGACATGGTAAGAATATTTCACCGTGGCGGACATGACAGGTTGAAGGGGCAGATTCAGTGTCACTGTATAACGAAGCTCTGTCTTCAATTCTACATTTTCTCAAAAAAATACTCTGCCATTCCTCTCTCTCTCTCTCTCTCTCTCTCTCTCTCTCTCTCTCTCTCTCTCTCTCGCTCTCTCTCTCTCTCTCTCTCTCTCTCTCTCTCTCTCTCTCTCTCTCCTATCACCATGCTTAAACACAACATATAAAATGATTTAGTGGTACCTGAGGTGTAGAAAACTACATCCTAAAGAAAGATTAGGGCATGTTTTATCACTGCATCACTGACACATCCTATCCGGTTGTAATCGATTCTTCAACTGCTCGACTAAGAAGGCATTTGGCCTACAAAACCGCGTTACTCGCCCACGGGTCAGCCAATCAAAAGACTGGCATCCACCGTTCATCTACCTTCCCCCGTTTTAGAACATTTGATTTTATTTATAGATAGATTATCAGGATGACTTACGTTCGTAAATTATGAGTTTTGAGAAATGTATATGGTCTGGAGATGTTGACGTCTGGAGACATTATCTCACAAGCAGAAAATGTTTAGGGCACCTTTTCTAGCCCCTTCTTCATGCTATGGAGGTGAGCAGTGTGTTCCTATAGAGGGCTGCTCAGTCGCTCAGGTGGCTGCCGAATCCCACTGCTGCTCCGGTCAGTAGAAGACGGCCATATGGCTTGAGCCACCTGTGTGCAGGTCTGCGACTACGGCTGCCAGTGTACCCACGCCTGCCGCTTCGCCGCTCGCCCATCGCCACAGGGCTTGAAGGTGATATATCATGTTGGATGAAGAATGACTTGCGCGATGAATTGGATTGAAGTGAGGAAGAGTTGCGCAATTCGTCGACCTCACTCTCTCGTTTGAGTCTATCTGAGTCCAGTGGCAAGACAAATCAGGACGACTGGAGACGAATACAGGTGCAGTGGATGACTAGGGCACTCTACGTGCCTTGCCGTGCTCATTACGTTCCACAACACTTGATTTCTTCCGCGCAGTCTGCCGAATTCTGTCTTCACATGCTGAGTAGGCACACCCTAGTTTACCTCTGGTTTAACACCAAATCAGCTACCCACGCCTGGTTTAGCCAGCCTCTCACAGCTGTTGCCCGGGGGGTGGCCGCTGTCGCATGCTGACAGCTACTAGGAGCCAAAGACGTGAGCTGGGTGTTAGACTTGGACCAGTGGGGTATGGGTCCTGAAAATAACATGAGAGTCATCCTAACCAAAGGTGCTACCAATGCCTGACACCCCGTACTCCCCTGGTCTCAGATATATCTAACATGTACATTGTGGGAGCACGTGTAGGCCTACACCTCGGAGGAGCAAATGGATCACCATAGTCTGGTAAGAATGAGGCAGCGAGGTGTGACGAGGGGATCTGGCCAACGATCGACACTCAGAGGAAAGGCGAGACGGACATATAATCAGATTGCTACTGGAACTATTAGTGTTGGAACTCTTCACTGGATGCTGAGGATGGGGACGGAGCGCTTATGGGAATGTCCCGAATGCTGTGATGTCGGTTCCTAAATCAATCAATCAATCAATCAATACCTAACATGTGAATATTCAGTCTTCTCATTTCTTTCCTAATGTTATCAAAGTTTGTGATGAGTGTGGTTAATTTCCTTTCAATTTTGTGTGGCCCTACGAGGCCAGTAAAAAAAAGTTTTCCCCTCGCAGAGGGGACATTAAGGCACAGCTTAATTTATTTTGGCTAATCTGAAAAGTATATTATTAAAATTTAAAACTTGAATAAAGAACGAAAAAGACAGTTACAAAATGTAAGTGAGTAAAGATTAATAGCATTTTCTTTAAGCAGTCTAATAGTCGTTTTCTTGGGACTTAATTATCTGACTTTGTGTATTATCTTTTGTATTACTAAAAAATTACACAGAAGATTAATAGTCAGTTAATAACATTGTAGCTGGTATATAATTTACTTTTTTTATTACTAGTAGTCTCCCTTACAAAAATAATAGATGTTTATGTCCCCTCCTCGCTATTCATCTGAGTGTGTTTCTTTTAGCTGTCTGGCAATTCCCCAGAATGCTTGCACAGAATTATTAATAAGTTACATGATTTATTATTATAGGAGATATTTTTGATAAAGTAAAGCAATTTGTAATTGGGAGGGGGAGACGGTTAGACAGCAATGCACCATTTGGCAGAGAGAGAGAGAGAGAGAGAGAGAGAGAGAGAGAGAGAGAGAGAGAGAGAGAGAGAGAGAGAGAGAGAGAGAGAGAGGGATCTATTTGTTCAAAATGAATTAAATTTACAAAGAATATAAATAACATTTCCTCTGAACGTAATATTTATCTTCATCAATCCCATAAACTTGCACGGCCTTACGCCGGCGCCAAACAAAAAGTGCATGCAGGCCTTGACTGTACCAGGCCAGGTTTTGTCCTGCTCACTTCTCCTATTAATCTGTCACCTCTCTCATTCCTATCACCAAGGCCATAGCCACCAGTCACACCACTCCCCTTTTTTGTTGCCTAATTTGGCACTGAAATCCCCGAGGATGGCGGTCATTTCAAAATGTGTACACTGGTCCTCGGCCATGTCTAATTCGTTATAAAATATATCTACATCTTCTTCTTCACGGTCTGCTGTTGGAGCATATACTGTACTTGTACTATGTTAATACTCAGAGGCTGGCCACGGAGTTTCACTAATAATACTCTATCTGAGATTGTCCAAACTCCTTTAACTTTCTTAGCACTAATTTGATCCAAAATTGCTCAAACTCCCCTTGTATAGTCCTGCCCTGCTAAGTAAATAATTATATACTTATCTAAACACCCCCCCCCCCCCCCTTATACCTGGCCATCGTATGTCACTAATCTTTAATATATTTATCTGAAATATTTCTATTTATTCCTTGATATTATCTAATTGTCCATTCTGGCTAAGTGTTCTGACATTCCATGTACCAACATTTAATGTATTTTTACCCTGTAATTTGCATACAGTTGCTTGACGACGATCGGGTATCACCTGTAGCACTTGAGGTGTTACATAGAACTTGTGCTTTTGTATGGATGTGAAGCGTGGACAATGAGAAGACAAGCTGAAAAAAATCTCATGGCTGTGGAAATGTGTTTCTGAGGAGAATGCAAAGAATACTATGGACAGACAGAAAAACCAATGACAAAGTGTTACAGAAACAAATGAAAACCGTAAACTGATTAGAGAAATTATGCGTAGACAGTCAGTTTTTTGGTCACGTTATGAAAAGAAACAAATTGGAGAACTTGGTGACAACTGACAAGATCGAGTATAAGAGAACAAGGGGAGGACAGAGAAGGAGTTACCTGGATGGCTTGGCCGTGTGGTATGGTCGAGACAAGAACACTGAGCTTATCCACGACTCTGGTGATCGAGTGAGATGGCAAAACATGACCGCCCACGCTTACCGGCATGCCCCAGACACAGATTTGTAGCTGCCCCAGACACAGACCTCTAGCTGCCCCAGACACAGACCTCTAGCTGCCCCAGACACAGACCTCTAGCTGCCCCAGACACAGACCTCTAGCTGCCCCAGACACAGACCTGTAGCTGCCCCAGACACAGATCTGTAGCTGCCCCAGACACAGACCTCTAGCTGCCCCAGACACAGACCTGTAGCTGCCCCAGACACAGAACTGTAGCTGCCCCAGACACAGACCTGTAGCTGCCCCAGACACAGACCTGTAGCTGCCCCAGACACAGACCTGTAGCTGCCCCAGACACAGACCTCTAGCTGCCCCAGACACAGACCTCTAGCTGCCCCAGACACAGACCTGTAGCTGCCCCAGACACAGACCTGTAGCTGCCCCAGACACAGATTTGTAGCTGCCCCAGACACAGACCTGTAGCTGCCCCAGACACAGATTTGTAGCTGCCCCAGACACAGACCTCTAGCTGCCCCAGACACAGACCTCTAGCTGCCCCAGACACAGACCTGTAGCTGCCCCAGACACAGACCTCTAGCTGCCCCAGACACAGACCTCTAGCTGCCACAGACACAGACCTCTAGCTGCCCCAGACACAGACCTCTAGTTGCCCCAGACACAGACCTCTAGCTGCCCCAGACACAGACCTCTAGCTGCCCCAGACACAGACCTCTAGCTGCCCCAGACAAAGACCTCTAGCTGCCCCAGACACAGACCTCTAGCTGCCCCAGACACAGACCTGTAGCTGCCCTAGACACAGACCTCTAGCTGCCCCAGACACAGACCTCTAGCTGCCCCAGACACAGACCTCTAGCTGCCCCAGACACAGAACTCTAGCTGCCCCAGACACAGACCTGTAGCTGCCCCAGACACAAACCTGTAGCTGCCCCAGACACAGACCTGTAGCTGCCCCAGACACAGACCTCTAGCTGCCCCAGACACAGACCTGTAGCTGCCCCAGACACAGACCTGTAGCTGCCCCAGACACAGACCTGTAGCTGCCCCAGACACAGACCTGTAGCTGCCCCAGACACAGACCTGTAGCTGCCCCAGACACAGACCTGTAGCTGCCCCAGACACAGACCTCTAGCTGCCCCAGACACAGACCTGTAGCTGCCCCAGACACAGACCTGTAGCTGCCCCAGACACAGACCTCTAGCTGCCCCAGACACAGACCTCTAGCTGCCCCAGATACAGACCTAAAGCTGCCACAGACACAGGGCTTGAAGGTGATATATCATGTTGGATGAAGAATGACTTGCGCGATGAATTGGATTGAAGTGAGGAAGAGTTTCGCAATTCGTCGACCTCACTCTCTCGTTTGAGTCTATCTGAGTCCCGTGGCAAGACAAATCAGGACGACTGGAGACGAATACAGGTGCAGTGGATGACTAGGGCACTCTACGTGCCTTGCCGTGCTTATTACGTTCCACAACACTTGATTTCTTCCGCGCAGTCTGCCGAATTCTGTCTTCACATGCTGGGTAGGCACACCCTAGTTTACCTCTGGTTTAACACCAAATCAGCTACCCACGCCTGGTTTAGCCAGCCTCTCACAGCTGTTGCCCGGGGGGTGGCCGCTGTCGCATGCTGACAGCTACTAGGAGCCAAAGACGTGAGCTGGGTGTTAGACTTGGACCAGTGGGGGATGGGTCCTGAAAATAACATGAGAGTCATCCTAACCAAAGGTGCTACCAATGCCTGACACCCCGTACTCCCCTGGTCTCAGATATATCTAACATGTACATTGTGGGAGCACGTGTAGGCCTACACCTCGGAGGAGCAAATGGATCACCATAGTCTGGTAAGAATGAGGCAGCGAGGTGTGACGAGGGAATCTGGCCGACGATCGACACTCAGAGGAAAGGCGAGACGGACATATAATCAGATTGCTACTGGAACTATTAGTGTTGGAACTCTTCACTGGATGCTGAGGATGGGGACGGAGCGCTTATGGGAATGTCCCGAATGCTGTGATGTCGGTTCCTAAATCAATCAATCAATCAATCAATACCTAACATGTGAATATTCAGTCTTCTCATTTCTTTCCTAATGTTATCAAAGTTTGTGATGAGTGTGGTTAATTTCCTTTCAATTTTGTGTGGCCCTACGAGGCCAGTAAAAAAAAGTTTTCCCCTCGCAGAGGGGACATTAAGGCACAGCTTAATTTATTTTGGCAATGAATGAATCACCCAAATAAACGAGAAGTAGATTGTGAGCTTTACTGAAACACGACTACAAGAGACAAATTGGACGTTGCGGCCAAAGCCTTCGTCAGCACAGGACAAACAAATACAAACCAACACAAAACTACATGAAACACACTATGACAATATTAAACTATTAAACTAATTAAAATTGAATGTACTCATCTGAATACCGTGTCCTAGCTTGGAAGGTCTGACACACGTAGGGCGCCAATGGATCAATAGACCGGATGTATGGTACACGGGTCAAAGGTCAAGCGGGAAGGGAGTGGGGTGGAGACGCGCCCATGTGTGCGGAAAAGTGAAATTAGAGACCGGCAAAGATGTTACGGACGCAGATGACAATTAGCAATTATCGTTAAGCGCTCGAAACACCGCTGTGGAAACCTATATAGTGTTAGTACACACAGAGAGGCATGAGTGGCGGTCGTTCAGAAAATGATGGCAAAACACCGAACGTAAATCCGCCAAGAGAGTTGACTGTGATGTCATATAAAGGATCTGCACGTACCCAGATGGTGGACTGTAAGCTCGGGGTTGGACGGTGGGGTGGGAAGTTAAATGAAGCTGTGTTGGACATTAAGGCCGTGAGGGGAGAGTGTGCCCAACTGGAAGATGAGACGGTGTTCCAATGTCTTCCGATCCCGTTCGTGGGATGCGCATGATTTGATGGCCGTGACCTGTATGTCGGCTACGCCATGGTGGTCAGGACTGTTGAAATGTATGGATACTGGTTTCTGGGCGCCGCTGGTGATGTCAGAAAGATGTTGTCGAAATCTGTCCCCAAGACGTAATCCTGTCTCACCGACATATCTCATGTCGCAACGTGTGCAGGTAATCGCATAGATGACGTTGCGACTGATGCATGAGAAACCCTCACGGATGTGGAAGGTCGTCTTAGGGAATGTCAGACTCTGGGTTTGAAGTACGTATGGACAGGTCTTGCAAACCGATCGAAGACACGCCACCGTGCCAGGAGGAGACTGGTGAGGTTGGGGTAGCCTGCTATGGACCAGCACATCTCTGAGGTTACGATCCCGCTTATATGCCACTAGAGGAGCCTCTGAGAAGACATCACGAGTGGTCGATTCCGCCCGGAGAATGGATAGATGTTTCAAAAGGATATTCTTGGCAGCAATATTGTGGGGATGATAAGTAAGTGAGAGGACAGGTCTATTGTTTCGTGGTTTCGGCCTGGAGGAGAGAGCCTCAGTGCGACTGATAGACTGGCAGCGGTGAAGAGCTGTAGATAGAACATTATCAGGATAGCCACGAAGGCGAAAGAAATCAAGCATCTCGTGGGCTTTTTGATGGAAGTCGTTGTTATCCTGGCAAAGTCGTCGGAGACGTAACAGTTGGGAGAAAGGAATAGAACGTTTGCACGAGGGAGGGTGGGAGGAGGTATAGAGAAGGAATGAGTGCGAGTCAGTTGGTTTATAATAAACCGTCGTGCATAGACCAGCGGAACCTAAAGAGACTGTGAGGTCTAAGAAATTGACAGCCGACGAAGAAATGGTGGAGGTAAGTTTGATGCTGGGATGGAAGTCTGAAAAAAAGGCAATGAAGTTCTGTAGGTCAGGCAAGGGCATGTCCGAGACACCAAAGCAGTCGTCAATGTACCTCCTGTAGAGCTCCGGGAGCCTACCGGTGTACTGACTCCATACCTGGTGCTCCAGATAGCCCATGAAGAGGCAGGCATAACTGGGACCCATCTTAGTACCCATGGCCACACCGCTGATCTGGTCGAAGTAGTCCCCATTGAACTCAAACGAGTTGAGGTTGAGGACTAACTCCGCAAGACGCAGTAATGGTCCAGTGGCTATCGAGGGATTAAGCCTTTTCTCCAAGAAAAATTCTAAGGCTTTAAGGCCGTCAGAGTGAGGAATGGAAGTGTAGAGTGAAGTCACATCTAAAGTGAAGATGTGATACTGAGAAGGGTTAGTGAAACTGATGGAATCGAAGATGGAGATAGCGTGGTTGGTGTCTTTGATATACGAAGGGAGGCTGGCAACCAACGGCTGAAACATGCTGTCTAGAAACTCTGAAATCCGTTCTGTAGGGCAAGAGCAGGCCGAGACGATAGGTCTGCCTGGGTTACCAGGTTTGTGTGTCTTAGGCAGCATATTAAAGGCGGGTTTGCCCAAGCAGCTATCGTGGATGATCAACGAGGTGGCGGAGCTGGGTAAAAGACCTTGCTGGATAATGGCGTTAGTCACGCTTTTGACCTGGGTGTTGTTTCTGACTGTCCCATCTTGTATCCTTGGTCTGTAGAAGGTGGCATCGCCCAGTTGCTTGTTGCCTTCCTGTATATATAAGTCTTTCCTCCAAACCACTAGCGCCCCTCCCTTATCGGCAGGTTTGATAACTATGTCATCACGGCGTTTCAACTGTGTAAGTGCCCGTTGTTCATCCGCGGTGAGGTTGGAATATCGTAGTGGCTTAAATTTGAGTTTTTGGATGTCGTAAAGTGTTTTGTCGATGTATAAATCGAGGGCCTTAGATGCCCCTGGATTGGGAACCCAAGCAGACCTGCGTTTGGAGAGGTGAGAGAAATGGTCGGTAGGATCCGAAGAGTTATCGTTATGAGGTTGATTTCTGAAGTGATATTGTAGCCTGAGAGTGCGATGGAACCGATGGACGTCCTGCAGTAATGCGTATCTATCACCACAGGGACGTAGCGGTATGAACCTGAGCCCTTTGCTGAGGACCGATTTCTCAGATGCCGATAGTGGAAGGTCGGGAGGTATGCACACAACTAGGTTGTCGGAGCCAGTGGTAAGTTGGGGTGGGAGAGGGGGCGTGGAGGTAGGGGCACGGAGTTTGGCTAGCTTGGCGTTTTTGGCCGCGGAAAGATACTTGTATAGATGGTGGTTAGTGCTATTGATGATACACCGTATAACACAATACAAGAAATAATTCCTCGAGGTAAGTTGTCTAAGACGCTGATCGAGGATAGTTATATTCGAGCTGAAGTCAGACAGTTGTCGCGCGTGGTTGTCGGCAATGCATCGCATGCGAAGAGTAGCACATTTAAACTCAACTTTAGATAGACGTCTACGACAACTGTCATCGAGAGTGCCTGCCGATGGGTGAAATCTAGAGATGAAGCCACGTGGGGTGATATGAAGCCGTAGGCAGTTCTTGAGGAAATTAAAATGGCATGTGGTGCGGGTCTTTTTGTAGATGTTAAGAGCCAAGTCGGTGGCTGTGATTTTGATATCTGTTGGTAAGAGACTAAAGCAGAAAATGACATATAATCTCAATTGTTGAAATAACTGAGGTGGATGAGTGGGAGGCATAGCGGTAGAGATTTAACGGACGTGGGGATGAAGGGCTGGTGTGCGAAAGTAAGGTGTAGCCTAGCGGGGGGGGGGGGGGGGGGGGGAACAACATTTTAATTTATTTTGGCTAATCTGAAAAGTATATTATTAAAATTTAAAACTTGAATAAAGAACGAAAAAGACAGTTACAAAATGTAAGTGAGTAAAGATTAATAGCATTTTCTTTAAGCAGTCTAATAGTCGTTTTCTTAGGACTTAATTATCTGACTTTGTGTATTATCTTTTGTATTACTAAAAAATTACAGAGAAGATTAATAGTCAGTTAATAACATTGTAGCTGGTATATAATTTACTTTTTTTATTACTAGTAGTCTCCCTTACAAAAATAATAGATGTTTATGTCCCCTCCTCGCTATTCATCTGAGTGTGTTTCTTTTAGCTGTCTGGCAATTCCCCAGAATGCTTGCACAGAATTATTAATAAGTTACATGATTTATTATTATAGGAGATATTTTTGATAAAGTAAAGCAATTTGTAATTGGGAGGGGGAGACGGTTAGACAGCAATGCACCATTTGGCAGAGAGAGAGAGAGAGAGAGAGAGAGAGAGAGAGAGAGAGATAGAGAGAGAGAGAGAGAGAGAGAGAGAGAGAGAGAGAGAGAGAGAGAGAGAGAGAGAGAGGGGGGGGATCTATTTGTTCAAAATGAATTAAATTTACAAAGAATATAAATAACATTTCCTCTGAACGTAATATTTATCTTCATCAATCCCATAAACTTGCACGGTCTTACGCCGGCGCCAAACAAAAAGTGCATGCAGGCCTTGACTGTACCATGCCAGGTTTTGTCCTGCTCACTTCTCCTATTAATCTGTCACCTCTCTCATTCCTATCACCAAGGCCATAGCCACCAGTCACACCACTCCCCTTTTTTGTTGCCTAATTTGGCACTGAAATCCCCGAGGATGGCGGTCATTTCAAAATGTGTACACTGGTCCTCGGCCATGTCTAATTCGTTATAAAATATATCTACATCTTCTTCTTCACGGTCTGCTGTTGGAGCATATACTGTACTTGTACTATGTTAATACTCAGAGGCTGGCCACGGAGTTTCACTAATAATACTCTATCTGAGATTGTCCAAACTCCTTTAACTTTCTTAGCACTAATTTGATCCAAAATTGCTCAAACTCCCCTTGTATAGTCCTGCCCTGCTAAGTAAATAATTATATACTTATCTAAACACCCCCCCCCCCTTATACCTGGCCATCGTATGTCACTAATCTTTAATATATTTATCTGAAATATTTCTATTTATTCCTTGATATTATCTAATTGTCCATTCTGGCTAAGTGTTCTGACATTCCATGTACCAACATTTAATGTATTTTTACCCTGTAATTTGCATACAGTTGCTTGACGACGATCGGGTATCACCTGTAGCACTTGAGGTGTTACATAGAACTTGTGCTTTTGTATGGATGTGAAGCGTGGACAATGAGAAGACAAGCTGAAAAAAATCTCATGGCTGTGGAAATGTGTTTCTGAGGAGAATGCAAAGAATACTATGGACAGACAGAAAAACCAATGACAAAGTGTTACAGAAACAAATGAAAACCGTAAACTGATTAGAGAAATTATGCGTAGACAGTCAGTTTTTTGGTCACGTTATGAAAAGAAACAAATTGGAGAACTTGGTGACAACTGACAAGATCGAGTATAAGAGAACAAGGGGAGGACAGAGAAGGAGTTACCTGGATGGCTTGGCCGTGTGGTATGGTCGAGACAAGAACACTGAGCTTATCCACGACTCTGGTGATCGAGTGAGATGGCAAAACATGACCGCCCACGCTTACCGGCATGCCCCAGACACAGATTTGTAGCTGCCCCAGACACAGACCTCTAGCTGCCCCAGACACAGACCTCTAGCTGCCCCAGACACAGACCTCTAGCTGCCCCAGACACAGACCTCTAGCTGCCCCAGACACAGACCTGTAGCTGCCCCAGACACAGACCTGTAGCTGCCCCAGACACAGACCTGTAGCTGCCCCAGACACAGACCTCTAGCTGCCCCAGACACAGACCTGTAGCTGCCCCAGACACAGAAATGTAGCTGCCCCAGACACAGACCTGTAGCTGCCCCAGACACAGACCTGTAGCTGCCCCAGACACAGACCTGTAGCTGCCCCAGACACAGACCTCTAGCTGCCCCAGACACAGACCTCTAGCTGCCCCAGACACAGACCTGTAGCTGCCCCAGACACAGACCTGTAGCTGCCCCAGACACAGATTTGTAGCTGCCCCAGACACAGACCTGTAGCTGCCCCAGACACAGATTTGTAGCTGCCCCAGACACAGACCTCTAGCTGCCCCAGACACAGACCTCTAGCTGCCCCAGACACAGACCTGTAGCTGCCCCAGACACAGACCTCTAGCTGCCCCAGACACAGACCTCTAGCTGCCACAGACACAGACCTCTAGCTGCCCCAGACACAAACCTCTAGCTGCCCCAGACACAGACCTCTAGCTGCCCCAGACACAGACCTCTAGCTGCCCCAGACACAGACCTCTAGCTGCCCCAGACACAGACCTCTAGCTGCCCCAGACACAGACCTCTAGCTGCCCCAGACACAGACCTGTAGCTGCCCCAGACACAGACCTCTAGCTGCCCCAGACACAGACCTCTAGCTGCCCCAGACACAGACCTCTAGCTGTCCCAGACACAGACCTCTAGCTGCCCCAGACACAGACCTGTAGCTGCCCCAGACACAGACCTGTAGCTGCCCCAGACACAGACCTGTAGCTGCCCCAGACACAGACCTGTAGCTGCCCCAGACACAGACCTCTAGCTGCCCCAGACACAGACCTCTAGCTGCCCCAGACACAGACCTGTAGCTGCCCCAGACACAGACCTGTAGCTGCCCCAGACACAGACCTGTAGCTGCCCCAGACACAGACCTGTAGCTGCCCCAGACACAGACCTGTAGCTGCCCCAGACACAGACCTCTAGCTGCCCCAGACACAGACCTGTAGCTGCCCCAGACACAGACCTGTAGCTGCCCCAGACACAGACCTCTAGCTGCCCCAGACACAGACCTCTAGCTGCCCCAGATACAGACCTCAAGCTGCCACAGACACAGGGCTTGAAGGTGATATATCATGTTGGATGAAGAATGACTTGCGCGATGAATTGGATTGAAGTGAGGAAGAGTTTCGCAATTCGTCGACCTCACTCTCTCGTTTGAGTCTATCTGAGTCCAGTGGCAAGACAAATCAGGACGACTGGAGACGAATACAGGTGCAGTGGATGACTAGGGCATTCTACGTGCCTTGCCGTGCTCATTACGTTCCACAACACTTGATTTCTTCCGGGCAGTCTGCCGAATTCTGTCTTCACATGCTGGGTAGGCACACCCTAGTTTACCTCTGGTTTAACACCAAATCAGCTACCCACGCCTGGTTTAGCCAGCCTCTCACAGCTGTTGCCCGGGGGGTGGCCGCTGTCGCATGCTGACAGCTACTAGGAGCCAAAGACGTGAGCTGGGTGTTAGACTTGGACCAGTGGGGTATGGGTCCTGAAAATAACACGAGAGTCATCCTAACCAAAGGTGCTACCAATGCCTGACACCCCGTACTCCCCTGGTCTCAGATATATCTAACATGTACATTGTGGGAGCACGTGTAGGCCTACACCTCGGAGGAGCAAATGGATCACCATAGTCTGGTAAGAATGAGGCAGCGAGGTGTGACGAGGGAATCTGGCCGACGATCGACACTCAGAGGAAAGGCGAGACGGACATATAATCAGATTGCTACTGGAACTATTAGTGTTGGAACTCTTCACTGGATGCTGAGGATGGGGACGGAGCGCTTATGGGAATGTCCCGAATGCTGTGAGGTCGGTTCCTAAATCAATCAATCAATCAATCAATACCTAACATGTGAATATTCAGTCTTCTCATTTCTTTCCTAATGTTATCAAAGTTTGTGATGAGTGTGGTTAATTTCCTTTCAATTTTGTGTGGCCCTACGAGGCCAGTAAAAAAAAGTTTTCCCCTCGCAGAGGGGACATTAAGGCACAGCTTAATTTATTTTGGCTAATCTGAAAAGTATATTATTAAAATTTAAAACTTGAATAAAGAACGAAAAAGACGGTTACAAAATGTAATTGAGTAAAGATTAATAGCATTTTCTTTAAGCAGTCTAATAGTCGTTTTCTTAGGACTTAATTATCTGACTTTGTGTATTATCTTTTGTATTACTAAAAAATTACAGAGAAGATTAATAGTCAGTTAATAACATTGTAGCTGGTATATAATTTACTTTTTTTATTACTAGTAGTCTCCCTTACAAAAATAATAGATGTTTATGTCCCCTCCTCGCTATTCATCTGAGTGTGTTTCTTTTAGCTGTCTGGCAATTCCCCAGAATGCTTGCACAGAATTATTAATAAGTTACATGATTTATTATTATAGGAGATATTTTTGATAAAGTAAAGCAATTTGTAATTGGGAGGGGGAGACTGTTAGACAGCAATGCACCATTTGGCAGAGAGAGAGAGAGAGAGAGAGAGAGAGAGAGAGAGAGAGAGAGAGAGAGAGAGAGAGAGAGAGAGAGAGAGAGGGGGGGATCTATTTGTTCAAAATGAATTAAATTTACAAAGAATATAAATAACATTTCCTCTGAACGTAATATTTATCTTCATCAATCCCATAAACTTGCACGGTCTTACGCCGGCGCCAAACAAAAAGTGCATGCAGGCCTTGACTGTACCATGCCAGGTTTTGTCCTGCTCACTTCTCCTATTAATCTGTCACCTCTCTCATTCCTATCACCAAGGCCATAGCCACCAGTCACACCACTCCCCTTTTTTGTTGCCTAATTTGGCACTGAAATCCCCGAGGATGGCGGTCATTTCAAAATGTGTACACTGGTCCTCGGCCATGTCTAATTCGTTATAAAATATATCTACATCTTCTTCTTCACGGTCTGCTGTTGGAGCATATACTGTACTTGTACTATGTTAATACTCAGAGGCTGGCCACGGAGTTTCACTAATAATACTCTATCTGAGATTGTCCAAACTCCTTTAACTTTCTTAGCACTAATTTGATCCAAAATTGCTCAAACTCCCCTTGTATAGTCCTGCCCTGCTAAGTAAATAATTATATACTTATCTAAACACCCCCCCCCCCCTTATACCTGGCCATCGTATGTCACTAATCTTTAATATATTTATCTGAAATATTTCTATTTATTCCTTGATATTATCTAATTGTCCATTCTGGCTAAGTGTTCTGACATTCCATGTACCAACATTTAATGTATTTTTACCCTGTAATTTGCATACAGTTGCTTGACGACGATCGGGTATCACCTGTAGCACTTGAGGTGTTACATAGAACTTGTGCTTTTGTATGGATGTGAAGCGTGGACAATGAGAAGACAAGCTGAAAAAAATCTCATGGCTGTGGAAATGTGTTTCTGAGGAGAATGCAAAGAATACTATGGACAGACAGAAAAACCAATGACAAAGTGTTACAGAAACAAATGAAAACCGTAAACTGATTAGAGAAATTATGCGTAGACAGTCAGTTTTTTGGTCACGTTATGAAAAGAAACAAATTGGAGAACTTGGTGACAACTGACAAGATCGAGTATAAGAGAACAAGGGGAGGACAGAGAAGGAGTTACCTGGATGGCTTGGCCGTGTGGTATGGTCGAGACAAGAACACTGAGCTTATCCACGACTCTGGTGATCGAGTGAGATGGCAAAACATGACCGCCCACGCTTACCGGCATGCCCCAGACACAGATTTGTAGCTGCCCCAGACACAGACCTCTAGCTGCCCCAGACACAGACCTCTAGCTGCCCCAGACACAGACCTCTAGCTGCCCCAGACACAGACCTCTAGCTGCCCCAGACACAGACCTGTAGCTGCCCCAGACACAGACCTGTAGCTGCCCCAGACACAGACCTGTAGCTGCCCCAGACACAGACCTCTAGCTGCCCCAGACACAGACCTGTAGCTGCCCCAGACACAGAAATGTAGCTGCCCCAGACACAGACCTGTAGCTGCCCCAGACACAGACCTGTAGCTGCCCCAGACACAGACCTGTAGCTGACCCAGACACAGACCTCTAGCTGCCCCAGACACAGACCTCTAGCTGCCCCAGACACAGACCTGTAGCTGCCCCAGACACAGACCTGTAGCTGCCCCAGACACAGATTTGTAGCTGCCCCAGACACAGACCTGTAGCTGCCCCAGACACAGATTTGTAGCTGCCCCAGACACAGACCTCTAGCTGCCCCAGACACAGACCTCTAGCTGCCCCAGACACAGACCTGTAGCTGCCCCAGACACAGACCTCTAGCTGCCCCAGACACAGACCTCTAGCTGCCACAGACACAGACCTCTAGCTGCCCCAGACACAAACCTCTAGCTGCCCCAGACACAGACCTCTAGCTGCCCCAGACACAGACCTCTAGCTGCCCCAGACACAGACCTCTGGCTGCCCCAGACACAGACCTCTAGCTGCCCCAGACACAGACCTCTAGCTGCCCCAGACACAGACCTGTAGCTGCCCTAGACACAGACCTCTAGCTGCCCCAGACACAGACCTCTAGCTGCCCCAGACACAGACCTCTAGCTGCCCCAGACACAGACCTCTAGCTGCCCCAGACACAGACCTGTAGCTGCCCCAGACACAGACCTGTAGCTGCCCCAGACACAGACCTGTAGCTGCCCCAGACACAGACCTGTAGCTGCCCCAGACACAGACCTGTAGCTGCCCCAGACACAGACCTCTAGCTGCCCCAGACACAGACCTGTAGCTGCCCCAGACACAGACCTGTAGCTGCCCCAGACACAGACCTGTAGCTGCCCCAGACACAGACCTGTAGCTGCCCCAGACACAGACCTGTAGCTGCCCCAGACACAGACCTCTAGCTGCCCCAGACACAGACCTGTAGCTGCCCCAGACACAGACCTGTAGCTGCCCCAGACACAGACCTCTAGCTGCCCCAGACACAGACCTCTAGCTGCCCCAGATACAGACCTCAAGCTGCCACAGACACAGGGCTTGAAGGTGATATATCATGTTGGATGAAGAATGACTTGCGCGATGAATTGGATTGAAGTGAGGAAGAGTTTCGCAATTCGTCGACCTCACTCTCTCGTTTGAGTCTATCTGAGTCCAGTGGCAAGACAAATCAGGACGACTGGAGACGAATACAGGTGCAGTGGATGACTAGGGCACTCTACGTGCCTTGCCGTGCTCATTACGTTCCACAACACTTGATTTCTTCCGGGCAGTCTGCCGAATTCTGTCTTCACATGCTGGGTAGGCACACCCTAGTTTACCTCTGGTTTAACACCAAATCAGCTACCCACGCCTGGTTTAGCCAGCCTCTCACAGCTGTTGCCCGGGGGGTGGCCGCTGTCGCATGCTGACAGCTACTAGGAGCCAAAGACGTGAGCTGGGTGTTAGACTTGGACCAGTGGGGTATGGGTCCTGAAAATAACACGAGAGTCATCCTAACCAAAGGTGCTACCAATGCCTGACACCCCGTACTCCCCTGGTCTCAGATATATCTAACATGTACATTGTGGGAGCACGTGTAGGCCTACACCTCGGAGGAGCAAATGGATCACCATAGTCTGGTAAGAATGAGGCAGCGAGGTGTGACGAGGGAATCTGGCCGACGATCGACACTCAGAGGAAAGGCGAGACGGACATATAATCAGATTGCTACTGGAACTATTAGTGTTGGAACTCTTCACTGGATGCTGAGGATGGGGACGGAGCGCTTATGGGAATGTCCCGAATGCTGTGAGGTCGGTTCCTAAATCAATCAATCAATCAATCAATACCTAACATGTGAATATTCAGTCTTCTCATTTCTTTCCTAATGTTATCAAAGTTTGTGATGAGTGTGGTTAATTTCCTTTCAATTTTGTGTGGCCCTACGAGGCCAGTAAAAAAAAGTTTTCCCCTCGCAGAGGGGACATTAAGGCACAGCTTAATTTATTTTGGCTAATCTGAAAAGTATATTATTAAAATTTAAAACTTGAATAAAGAACGAAAAAGACGGTTACAAAATGTAATTGAGTAAAGATTAATAGCATTTTCTTTAAGCAGTCTAATAGTCGTTTTCTTAAAACTTAATTATCTGACTTTGTGTATTATCTTTTGTATTACTAAAAAATTACAGAGAAGATTAATAGTCAGTTAATAACATTGTAGCTGGTATATAATTTACTTTTTTTATTACTAGTAGTCTCCCTTACAAAAATAATAGATGTTTATGTCCCCTCCTCGCTATTCATCTGAGTGTGTTTCTTTTAGCTGTCTGGCAATTCCCCAGAATGCTTGCACAGAATTATTAATAAGTTACATGATTTATTATTATAGGAGATATTTTTGATAAAGTAAAGCAATTTGTAATTGGGAGGGGGAGACTGTTAGACAGCAATGCACCATTTGGCAGAGAGAGAGAGAGAGAGAGAGAGAGAGAGAGAGAGAGAGAGAGAGAGAGAGAGAGAGAGAGAGAGAGAGAGAGAGAGAGAGGGGGATCTATTTGTTCAAAATGAATTAAATTTACAAAGAATATAAATAACATTTCCTCTGAACGTAATATTTATCTTCATCAATCCCATAAACTTGCACGGCCTTACGCCGGCGCCAAACAAAAAGTGCATGCAGGCCTTGACTGTACCAGGCCAGGTTTTGTCCTGCTCACTCTCCTATTAATCTGTCACCTCTCTCATTCCTATCACCAAGGCCATAGCCACCAGTCACACCACTCCCCTTTTTTGTTGCCTAATTTGGCACTGAAATCCCCGAGGATGGCGGTCATTTCAAAATGTGTACACTGGTCCTCGGCCATGTCTAATTCGTTATAAAATATATCTACATCTTCTTCTTCACGGTCTGCTGTTGGAGCATATACTGTACTTGTACTATGTTAATACTCAGAGGCTGGCCACGGAGTTTCACTAATAATACTCTATCTGAGATTGTCCAAACTCCTTTAACTTTCTTAGCACTAATTTGATCCAAAATTGCTCAAACTCCCCTTGTATAGTCCTGCCCTGCTAAGTAAATAATTATATACTTATCTAAACACCCCCCCCCCCCCTTATACCTGGCCATCGTATGTCACTAATCTTTAATATATTTATCTGAAATATTCCTATTTATTCCTTGATATTATCTAATTGTCCATTCTGGCTAAGTGTTCTGACATTCCATGTACCAACATTTAATGTATTTTTACCCTGTAATTTGCATACAGTTGCTTGACGACGATCGGGTATCACCTGTAGCACTTGAGGTGTTACATAGAACTTGTGCTTTTGTATGGATGTGAAGCGTGGACAATGAGAAGACAAGCTGAAAAAAATCTCATGGCTGTGGAAATGTGTTTCTGAGGAGAATGCAAAGAATACTATGGACAGACAGAAAAACCAATGACAAAGTGTTACAGAAACAAATGAAAACCGTAAACTGATTAGAGAAATTATGCGTAGACAGTCAGTTTTTTGGTCACGTTATGAAAAGAAACAAATTGGAGAACTTGGTGACAACTGACAAGATCGAGTATAAGAGAACAAGGGGAGGACAGAGAAGGAGTTACCTGGATGGCTTGGCCGTGTGGTATGGTCGAGACAAGAACACTGAGCTTATCCACGACTCTGGTGATCGAGTGAGATGGCAAAACATGACCGCCCACGTTTACCGGCATGCCCCAGACACAGATTTGTAGCTGCCCCAGACACAGACCTCTAGCTGCCCCAGACACAGACCTCTAGCTGCCCCAGACACAGACCTCTAGCTGCCCCAGACACAGACCTCTAGCTGCCCCAGACACAGACCTGTAGCTGCCCCAGACACAGACCTGTAGCTGCCCCAGACACAGACCTGTAGCTGCCCCAGACACAGACCTCTAGCTGCCCCAGACACAGACCTGTAGCTGCCCCAGACACAGAACTGTAGCTGCCCCAGACACAGACCTGTAGCTGCCCCAGACACAGACCTGTAGCTGCCCCAGACACAGACCTGTAGCTACCCCAGACACAGACCTGTAGCTGCCCCAGACACAGACCTCTAGCTGCCCCAGACACAGACCTGTAGCTGCCCCAGACACAGACCTGTAGCTGCCCCAGACACAGATTTGTAGCTGCCCCAGACACAGACCTGTAGCTGCCCCAGACACAGATTTGTAGCTGCCCCAGACACAGACCTCTAGCTGCCCCAGACACAGACCTGTAGCTGCCCCAGACACAGACCTGTAGCTGCCCCAGACACAGACCTCTAGCTGCCCCAGACACAGACCTCTAGCTGCCACAGACACAGACCTCTAGCTGCCCCAGACACAGACCTCTAGCTGCCCCAGACACAGACCTCTAGCTGCCCCAGACACAGACCTCTAGCTGCCACAGACACAGACCTCTAGCTGCCCCAGACACAGACCTCTAGCTGCCCCAGACACAGACCTCTAGCTGCCCCAGACACAGACCTCTAGCTGCCCCAGACACAGACCTGTAGCTGCCCCAGACACAGACCTGTAGCTGCCCCAGACACAGACCTGTAGCTGCCCCAGACACAGACCTCTAGCTGCCCCAGATACAGACCTCAAGCTGCCACAGACACAGGGCTTGAAGGTGATATATCATGTTGGATGAAGAATGACTTGCGCGATGAATTGGATTGAAGTGAGGAAGAGTTTCGCAATTCGTCGACCTCACTCTCTCGTTTGAGTCTATCTGAGTCCAGTGGCAAGACAAATCAGGACGACTGGAGACGAATACAGGTGCAGTGGATGACTAGGGCACTCTACGTGCCTTGCCGTGCTCATTACGTTCCACAACACTTGATTTCTTCCGCGCAGTCTGCCGAATTCTGTCTTCACATGCTGGGTAGGCACACCCTAGTTTACCTCTGGTTTAACACCAAATCAGCTACCCACGCCTGGTTTAGCCAGCCTCTCACAGCTGTTGCCCGGGGGGTGGCCGCTGTCGCATGCTGACAGCTACTAGGAGCCAAAGACGTGAGCTGGGTGTTAGACTTGGACCAGTGGGGTATGGGTCCTGAAAATAACATGAGAGTCATCCTAACCAAAGGTGCTACCAATGCCTGACACCCCGTACTCCCCTGGTCTCAGATATATCTAACATGTACATTGTGGGAGCACGTGTAGGCCTACACCTCGGAGGAGCAAATGGATCACCATAGTCTGGTAAGAATGAGGCAGCGAGGTGTGACGAGGGAATCTGGCCGACGATCGACACTCAGAGGAAAGGCGAGACGGACATATAATCAGATTGCTACTGGAACTATTAGTGTTGGAACTCTTCACTGGATGCTGAGGATGGGGACGGAGCGCTTATGGGAATGTCCCGAATGCTGTGAGGTCGGTTCCTAAATCAATCAATCAATCAATCAATATCTAACATGTGAATATTCAGTCTTCTCATTTCTTTCCTAATGTTATCAAAGTTTGTGATGAGTGTGGTTAATTTCCTTTCAATTTTGTGTGGCCCTACGAGGCCAGTAAAAAAAAGTTTTCCCCTCGCAGAGTTTTTTTTTTTTTTTTAAAACTTTTATTGAGTGTTAAGAAACATTTGCATTTGTATTGTTCGTGTTGTTACAGAGCGTTGCATGTGGAAGTGTAGGTGACATATGCGCAAATTTTTACAACATTTGTTTCAACCTTTATACATTTGAAATGAAGGGTAGCGAAAAACGAGTACAAACGACAACAAGACGGTAGTATACCATTATTTTCCCTCTGCCACCCTTTCACCTGTCAGCTCCAACCCCACCAATACCATCATCACCACTTGGTAATGAGGAAAATGGCAGTAAAACTTGTTAGAACCGACCGGTGAAGGCAGCAGCAGCATCAAAAACAACAGTATCGAAAAGGTGGGGGATGGGGGGGTTGTCAAGGAGTATCCTAGTTTACAATGCAGGAGGGGTAGTTGTTGCATTTGTATTGTTTGTGTTGTTACATGCGTACTGTGTGTTCAGTATTTGTGTGCGTGTTTTTACAGAGCGTTGCATGTGGGCGTGTAGGTGACATATGCGCAAAAATTACAAATATTTTATACATTTAAACATTTCTCCATTGACATTGTTGTAAGGAAATATTTTAAATCAAAAGCGTGATGGTAGCGGGCTGTTATTATTTCCTCTGCCGCCCCGCCCTCCTGTCAGCTCCAAAAACTCCTACCAAGTACCATCATCCTCGGTGATGATAAACATGGCGGTGCAGAACTGAAACAAAACGGTGAGGGTGGCAGCAGAGACAACAATCACAGTATCAAAAGGGTGGGAAAGGGGGATGTGATAGTATACGCGTTTACAAAGCCATATATATTAATAGTGATTACAATGATAATAATGCAAAGTAACAACCAAATACATAAATAAATATCCTAGTGACAAAGAATAACAGTGCTGAGACTAGTGATAGACTCAATGATAATAAATAATGGTTTTAACATGTGATTTTATGTGCTAAATTGATTTCCTTAGGAATGGTGTTTACATAAAATACATCTTATAATAATAAAGACAAGGAGTAAAAAACTACTAAGGGTGATGACAGCAAAGCTAATATTTATAAACACAATGGTAGGATTTGTTTTGATAATGATCACATTTTCCAAACATGTGATTCCATTGGCTACATGATTTTCTTAGGAATTGTGTTAAAACATGGCAGGTACATACAATAACAATTGCATCCTGCACTGTTAAATAATATAGTAGGTGTAGAAAGGAGTTGGTTATCTTTTTTCTCCTTGCTTTTTTTTTTTTTTTTTTTTACATATGCATGCAATGTTCAATAATAGTAGAAGTAAAAGGAGTTGGTTTTCTTTTTCTCCTTCCTTATTTTTTTGGTCATATTTGTAAGGGTTCATTCTTCTTCTTCTTCTTCTTCGTTCATCCGGAGTTTTTTTTTCGGACGTGATTGCGTTGTGCCTGTTTACAGCAGAGCTGCGTTCTTGCGCCGTTAGGCCGACACATCCGACTTCTGCGGGCATTTGTTGACCGGGTTAACCTTCCCGGGTAAGGGTTCATTCATTTCTTCCCTTCCTCTTTTTTTTTTTTTTTCTTTTGTAAAAAGTAAAACAAGCATCAGTATTAGCACAAACTTTTTTACAATCTTTACATTTTTGTTTCCCTTGCCATCTCCTCACCAATTTGTTTCATTCCACCAATGCCTTCATCAACCTTATCCGGGCAATGATGGTAAAGGCAGGATAATTATTTGAACCAAACCGGTGTGGGTATCAGCAAAGGCAAACACAAACCATGAGCAAGGGGAGGGGGGCACATGGGAAAGGGTTTTTTGTTTATTACTAATGATGACAATAATAATAAAGGCAAGAAGAGGCATACTGAGGGTAATAACAGCAATTATAAAAAAACAGCAAGGGTACTAATAGTTATGAGAATGATAACATTTTTACAATATGTGATTCCATTTGCTAGGATGATTTTCTTTGGAATGGTGTTAACATAGCCTAGCAGGTACATACACTTGCAAACTGCAGTTTTTAGTAATACTTGGAGTAGAGGAGTGGGTTATATTTTCCTACTTGTTTTTTCCTAAATGTAGGGGTTCATTCATATTTTCCTCTGTGTTCTCTCTTTCTTTTGTTTTTTAAATAAAAATTTAACCAAGCATTTGTATTGACACAAGTGTTTACAGTATCATTGGTTTGGTAACCATTTGTGATTTTGTATTTATTCATTTAACACTCACTCACATGATTCAAAGGGGGTGACAAAGAGAGGAAGGGACATGACCACTCTTTATGATGGTACAGGCTGGACAAATGTTTGAAAACAAAATAGTGGGGGTAGTAGCAAAAGCAACAAACTTTAAGCAAAGGTGGGGGGGGGGGGGAGGGGGGAACATGGGAGATGAAGTTGTAAATTAATAATGATGATATCCTTAATACTTTCCAAATTAATGATACTAAAGATAATAAGGGTAAGATAATGATAGTAATAATAATAATGATCATAATAATAGTAGACATTTTCATAATAATAAAAATAATAATAAAAATAATAAACAACAGCAAACATATATTAATAATAGTAGTAATATTAAAAATAATAATAATAATAAATAGTATAATAGATATGTGATTCTATTTACTAAGGTGATAATCTTAGTAGTGGTGGTAGTATAGCACAACAAGTGCATTTAAAGCAAAACATTCCATAAATAGTAATTGGAATGGGAGGAGTTGATTTTCTTTTCTCCTTTTTTCTTTTCCCCTTATCTATGAGTGTTACAACCATCATTTTAAAACAAATAAAACAAGCATTTATATTTCCACTATTCTTTACATAAGGGATTTGGATTTGTCATTTGTCTTTTGACCATATATGAACTTTTTAATCATTTACTCATCATTCACTCAGTTTCTTCTTTCTTTCTCGCGCTCATGTATACCAAATTTGTAATACAATAAGGAATACATGTGGTTTAATCTGGAAATAGTTGTGATATTTTGCGCGTGTACATAAATGATATTAAGTGTGTGTTATATGTGTAGTGCTTGTGTCTGGCTGAGTTTCTGCATGTCCATATGAGATGTCTATAGTAAGAAAGAGCTATAAGTAGTTTTGTGTGTATGTCTTTTGCTGACTTTGGTAAAGTGTTGAGAAATATTGCTTTATATATGTCGGTTTGTTTGCCTGTGTGTGTTTGTATGAGGTGTTGGAGTGTTGCGCGTGTGGCAGTAATTGTTGGACATGTAAAATAAATGTGTTCCTCTGTCTCTTGTGTGTTGTTTCTACATAGTTGGCATTGTTTGTCTATGTATTGTCCCTGTGTTGTTGGAGTCATGCTGTATACTAACCTATATGTGATTTCTCTAGCTGTTGGTGTTATGTGTTTGTTGTGTAGGTTTGAAAAGGTGCATGTGAAGTCAGACATGAAGTATTTGTATCCTCTTTTGATCCTAAGTTTGAGTGGTGGTGCTTGCTCTCTAACTAACTGTTTGTATATTGTGTGTGTTGTTTGCTGTATTAACTGTTCATGTCCTTGTATTGCCTGTATGCATGTCTGATAGAATGTTGGCAGTGTTCCCTGATAGTGTGCAGTTGCATTGTTAAGTGGTGTGAGGTGTTTGATGTTGTGGGCTATGTAGTATAGTGCTAGTCTGTTCTGTTCTGGGTGTCTGATGATTTTACCTATGTAACTAATCCTAAGTGACAGTATTTTTGTGTGGATGTCTTGTAGTCCAATTCCCCCCTGTTTCCTGTCTTGTATGAGAGTTTTGTGTTTAATGCTGTGTATTGTGTTGGTGAAGATAAAGCGTCTGATTTGTTTGTTTATGTTTGTGATGGTCTGTTTGGGAGGGTCCAGTACTGTCGCTAAGTATATTATTTTGGGTATTATGAATGTGTTGACTACTGTGCTTCTACCAAATATTGTGGATGTTTTGTACCTATACCTATGTAGCATGTCTGTGATCTTTTGGGTCAGTGCGTGCCATGTCTGTGTGTGTGTTTTTGTGGGATCACATGGAAATGTGATTCCATACAGTTTCATGGTGTCTGTGTGTCTCAGATCTGGAGGGAAATCAGACTTTTGTTTCCACTTTCCCAGACCCGTTATATATGATTTCTGTACATTTACTTTGGCTCCACTGCCTTTTCCAAAATGGGTAAAGGTGTGGAGTATGTTCCTTATGGATGTATTGCTAGTGGGAAAGAAAGCAGTGTCATCTGCATAAGCAATGAGCTTCTGCTCTCCTATTCCATGCAGGAAAGTGCCTTTAATACTAGTGTCTTGTCTTATCTTCTCTAATAAGGGCTCTAGGGTGAGCACATACAGTAGTGGTGATATGGGACATCCCTGCCTTACAGATCTCGTGAGCCTGAAGCTGGCTGTCAGTGAATGGTTCACTAACACTTTGCTTTCAGGATTTTTGTACAAGATCTGTATCCACTGCCTGTAATACTGTCCTATATTACAGTGTTCTAGTGTTCTATGCAGGTATGTGTGGGAAATTCTGTCGAAGGCCTTTTCCTGATCCAGGGACAAGATGGAGGATGGACAGTCTTTCCCGTGTGTATAGGTGATTATGTCTCTAATTAGATGGGTGTGATTATGTATATTTCTGTCTTTGACACTGCACTGTTGGTCAGGGTGTATTAGTGTTTGCATGAAAGGTTTAAGTTTGTTGGTGAGTGTTTTGGCAAGTATCTTGTAGTCTGTGTTTAGTAAGGAGATTGGTCTGTAGTTCTTCAGTTGTGTCTTGTCAGTTTTGTCTTTGCTTATGAGTGTAATGTAGGACATGTTGCAGCTCTCTTGAAGTTGTTTTTTGTCAAAGGCTTCCTGATAGACTTTGAGGAGAAGATTGCCTAGGATAGGAAAGAAGTGTTGGTAGAATTCTACTGTCAAACCGTCTGGTCCTGGGGTTTTGTCTTTGTTCATTGTGCTCAGTGCCTGTGTTATGTCTTTCAGTGTCAGTTCTGTGTCCATTGTGTCTCTGTCTGTGTCAGATAATTTCTTTGTATACCGTAAGAAGTTGTCTTGTATCTGTGTGTCGACTGTCTCTGCTGTGAATAGTTGTGTATAGTGTTGCTGGAAAGCAGTCTCTATGTGTGGTGTTTCTGTCTGCATGTTTCCTTGCATGTCTGATATTTTGCTTATTTGTCTGTTACGTTGTACACTCTGCTCCATTGCTAAATATTGTCTCGTAGGTGTCTCTTGTGTGATTGTGTCGAGTTTTGTTCTGAGAAGAGCACCCAGATATCTGTGTTGTTGGTGTTCTTCTAGTTGTGTTTCTAGTATGTGTAAGTGTGGTGCATTCCTGTCTGTCTGTTTTGTTAGCCGTATGGCTGTCTGTATAATACGTTCCTGTCTTATTCTGTCTTTGTGAATCATGGTTGCTAAGTGTTGTGTTCTGCTTCGTATGGTGCTTTTTAGTAAGTCCCAGTATTGTGTGATGTTCTCAGTCGGTATATTGTCTGTGTACGTGTGTATGAGCTGTGTCATATATTTTACATATTCTGGGTGTTTCAATAATGAATTATTGTATTTCCAATGAGGTGACCGTTTGTATGTCCGCGTGTCTGTGCTGTTTGTGCTGATGTGTGCTAGTATGCCTTTGTGGTCTGTGTAATCTAATGTTTCCCGTAGATGTTTGGTCTGTATGATGTGGTGTGTTGCGGGTGTGTAAATCCTATCTAATCTAGATGATCTGTTGTGTGTTTTGTTTGTGTATGTCGTTTCTCTACTGTCGGGGTGTGTATGCCTGAATGCGTCTGTGAGGTTGTGAGTATCGATGATGTTTCGTAGTGTATCTAGTTGATGTATACCGTCCCCGCCGGCCCTCCTCAGCTGTGTTCTTACTTCTCCCCCTAACACGTCTATTTCTTCAAGCACGCAGTTGTAATCGCCGGCAAGAACGATATTTTGTCCCCTGTATGTCTGTGTTAATAGATCGTCTAACTGTTCATAAAATAAGGGTTGGTATTGGTAATTTGGTGGTGCATGTATGTTAACTATTGTGTAGGCGTGTGTGTCGTTCTTTAGTTGAACCGTGCTAACTCTACCGTGTTCGTCTCTGTGCGTTCTAACAATATCCCACATGTCGGATGTTTGCAGTATGGCTGTCCCTGACCCACTGTTTTGTTTCGCTAAACTGAAAGATGAATTCTTTAATCCTAACCGTGTTACTAGTTCTACTGCTTCAAAGTCTGTTTTGATGTTAGTTTCTTGTAATAGGATGAAATCTGGTTTGTATTTGTGTATGAGTGTGATTATGTATTGTAATTTCGTTTTCATGCCACGAATATTAACGCTAATTATACATAGATTGTCAGCCATTTTAAAAATAGAATAAAAAACATGGTGGTTGAATTTACGTGATTACCTTTGTACAAATTACTTCAAATCTGGGCTGTGTCTTCGGTTTTGGTGATAGTTTTGTGGTTTTCGTTCTCCTCGTGGTCTTCGTCGGTGTTGATATAAAGTGGTCCTTCATTGTCACTGTTTTCATGCTGTTTTGTAGCAGCTTTCTTGCATGGTTTGGAAGGGGAAGGGGAAGATCTTCCTTCCTCTTCTCCTATGTCTTTGTTGTTTGAGGAATTCTTTCTCTCTGTATACTGCCTTTTCCTGCCGTAGCTGACGGTTTGGAATCCGTCGTTGTTGGCTTCTTGTGGAGCTGTTTTTGTTTGAGCAGTTTCTACGGCTGGCTCCGTGGTCACCGGTCTGCCAGTTACTTCGACGACATTTTGGACAGCGTTGTTTTTCTGTGTGTGGGCCTTCCCCATGATTGCCGGGAATTCCTCTTGTGCTAGTTCAGATGTTTTCTTATTATGTTCTTTCTTCTGCCGCCTTGTCGGGCATTTGTTAGACCAGTGATCGTCTAGGCTGCAATATGGGCACTGAGTCCGGCGACCGGGCATAGAGAACATTATGCGGTGGTCGCCTGTTATTTTCCCTGGCGCCGTGATCTTTGCGTAATGCGGCACCGGTTTTGTGGGGGTACACAGCACGCCCCACTTGCCGCCACCGTACTGGATTCTGAAGACTTCCGCGTTTTCGTCTCCAATCGTCTTTTCGACTATGAACTTTACTCCCTGTAGAGAAATAGTGTTGGGAAGCCAATGAATCGTAACTCGGTCCCTTTCTCGTTCTAGGTGCTCTATTGATAGCTCCAGTCCCTCCGCCGGCAGCTTAACTGTTTTGCCATGAAGGCCTTTGTATACTGCCACATGGGCCGCCTGTGTCAGGTTGACATACCACCGAGTAGGTACTTCATACCGGTATACGTCAGTGATGCCGCCATGTGGTACACCACATGGGCCCAGCAGCGTGCTGTAGATTAACGAAGGCGTGGCCTTGGCCGCCGCGCCAGGGCCGGTAAATGTAATGACCAACGTACCTTTGTTGTGCAGTGGTCTTCCCTCCAGGAAATGATCAATGTCGATGGAATCCATTTTGTCGACTGGTGCCATTCTTGGAAAGTATTGATGAAATCCGGAATAAACACAATGAATGCAAATGAAACACACGATTTACTCGGCAAGACGACCTTTAGAAATGATCCCTAAAAGTATGAAAAAAAGTTTTCCCCTCGGAAATTTTTTTTTTTTTTTTTTTTTTTTAAACCTTTTATTGAGTGTTAAGAAACATTTGCATTTGTATTGTTCGTGTTGTTACAGAGCGTTGCATGTGGAAGTGTAGGTGACATATGCGCAAATTTTTACAACATTTGTTTCAACCTTTATACATTTGAAATGGGGGGTAGCGAAAAACGAGTACAAACGACAACAAGACGGTAGTATACCATTATTTTCCCTCTGCCACCCTTTCACCTGTCAGCTCCAACCCCACCAATACCATCATCACCACTTGGTAATGAGGAAAATGGCAGTAAAACTTGTTAGAACCGACCGATGAAGGCAGCAGCAGCATCAAAAACAACAGTATCGAAAAGGTGGGGGGGGGGGTTGTCAAGGAGTATCCTAGTTTACAATGCAGGAGGGGTAGTTGTTGCATTTGTATTGTTTGTGTTGTTACATGCGTACTGTGTGTTCAGTATTTGTGTGCGTGTTTTTACAGAGCGTTGCATGTGGGCGTGTAGGTGACATATGCGCAAAAATTACAAATATTTTATACATTTAAACATTTCTCCATTGACATTGTTGTAAGGAAATATTTTAAATCAAAAGCGTGATGGTAGCGGGCTGTTATTATTTCCTCTGCCGCCCCGCCCTCCTGTCAGCTCCAAAAACTCCTACCAAGTACCATCATCCTCGGTGATGATAAACATGGCGGTGCAGAACTGAAACAAAACGGTGAGGGTGGCAGCAGAGACAACAATCACAGTATCAAAAGGGTGGGAAAGGGGGATGTGATAGTATACGCGTTTACAAAGCCATATATATTAATAGTGATTACAATGATAATAATGCAAAGTAACAACCAAATACATAAATAAATATCCTAGTGACAATGAATAACAGTGCTGAGACTAGTGATAGACTCAATGATAATAAATAATGGTTTTAACATGTGATTTTATGTGCTAAATTGATTTCCTTAGGAATGGTGTTTACATGAAATACATCTTATAATAATAAAGACAAGGAGTAAAAAACTACTAAGGGTGATGACAGCAAAGCTAATATTTATAAACACAATGGTAGGATTTGTTTTGATAATGATCACATTTTCCAAACATGTGATTCCATTGGCTACATGATTTTCTTAGGAATGGTGTTAAAACATGGCAGGTACATACAATAACAATTGCATCCTGCACTGTTAAATAATATAGTAGGTGTAGAAAGGAGTTGGTTATCTTTTTTCTCCTTGCTTATTTTTTTTTTTTTTTTTTTTTACATATGCATGCAATGTTCAATAATAGTAGAAGTAAAAGGAGTTGGTTTTCTTTTTCTCCTTGCTTATTTTTTTGGTCATATTTGTAAGGGTTCATTCATTTTTTCCCTTCCTCTTTTTTTTTTTTTTTTTTTCTTTTTGTAAAAAGTAAAACAAGCATCAGTATTAGCACAAACTTTTTTACAATCTTTACATTTTTGTTTCCCTTGCCATCTCCTCACCAATTTGTTTCATTCCACCAATGCCTTCATCAACCTTATCCGGGCAATGATGGTAAAGGCAGGATAATTATTTGAACCAAACCGGTGTGGGTATCAGCAAAGGCAAACACAAACCATGAGCAAGGGGAGGGGGGCACATGGGAAAGGGTTTTTTGTTTATTACTAATGATGACAATAATAATAAAGGCAAGAAGAGGCATACTGAGGGTAATAACAGCAATTATAAAAAAAAACAGCAAGGGTACTAATAGTTATGAGAATGATAACATTTTTACAATATGTGATTCCATTTGCTAGGATGATTTTTCTTTGGAATGGTGTTAACATAGCCTAGCAGGTACATACACTTGCAAACTGCAGTTTTTAGTAATACTTGGAGTAGAGGAGTGGTTATATTTTCCTACTTGTTTTTTCCTAAATGTAGGGGTTCATTCATATTTTCCTCTGTGTTCTCTCTTTCTTTTGTTTTTTAAATAAAAATTTAACCAAGCATTTATATTGACACAAGTGTTTACAGTATCATTGGTTTGGTAACCATTTGTGATTTTGTATTTATTCATTTAACACTCACTCACATGATTCAAAGGGGGTGACAAAGAGAGGAAGGGACATGACCACTCTTTATGATGGTACAGGCTGGACAAATGTTTGAAAACAAAATAGTGGGGGTAGTAGCAAAAGCAACAAACTTTAAGCAAAGGTGGGGGGGGGGGGGGGGGAACATGGGAGATGAAGTTGTAAATTAATAATGATGATATCCTTAATACTTTCCAAATTAATGATACTAAAGATAATAAGGGTAAGATAATGATAGTAATAATAATAATGATCATAATAATAGTAGACATTTTCATAATAATAAATATAATAATAAAAATAATAAACAACAGCAAACATATATTAATAATAGTAGTAATATTAAAAATAATAATAATAATAAATAGTATAATAGATATGTGATTCTATTTACTAAGGTGATAATCTTAGTAGTGGTGGTAGTATAGCACAACAAGTGCATTTAAAGCAAAACATTCCATAAATAGTAATTGGAATGGGAGGAGTTGATTTTCTTTTCTCCTTTTTTCTTTTCCCCTTATCTATGAGTGTTACAACCATCATTTTGAAACAAATAAAACAAGCATTTATATTTCCACTATTCTTTACATAAGGGATTTGTCATTTGTCTTTTGACCATATATGAACTTTTTAATCATTTACTCATCATTCACTCAGTTTCTTCTTTCTTTCTCGCGCTCATGTATACCAAATTTGTAATACAATAAGGAATACATGTGGTTTAATCTGGAAATAGTTGTGATATTTTGCGCGTGTACATAAATGATATTAAGTGTGTGTTATATGTGTAGTGCTTGTGTCTGGCTGAGTTTCTGCATGTCCATATGAGATGTCTATAGTAAGAAAGAGCTATAAGTAGTTTTGTGTGTATGTCTTTTGCTGACTTTGGTAAAGTGTTGAGAAATATTGCTTTATATATGTCGGTTTGTTTGCCTGTGTGTGTTTGTATGAGGTGTTGGAGTGTTGCGCGTGTGGCAGTAATTGTTGGACATGTAAAATAAATGTGTTCCTCTGTCTCTTGTGTGTTGTTTCTACATAGTTGGCATTGTTTGTCTATGTATTGTCCCTGTGTTGTTGGAGTCATGCTGTATACTAACCTATATGTGATTTCTCTAGCTGTTGGTGTTATGTGTTTGTTGTGTAGGTTTGAAAAGGTGCATGTGAAGTCAGACATGAAGTATTTGTATCCTCTTTTGATCCTAAGTTTGAGTGGTGGTGCTTGCTCTCTAACTAACTGTTTGTATATTGTGTGTGTTGTTTGCTGTATTAACTGTTCATGTCCTTGTATTGCCTGTATGCATGTCTGATAGAATGTTGGCAGTGTTCCCTGATAGTGTGCAGTTGCATTGTTAAGTGGTGTGAGGTGTTTGATGTTGTGGGCTATGTAGTATAGTGCTAGTCTGTGCTGTTCTGGGTGTCTGATGATTTTACCTATGTAACTAATCCTAAGTGACAGTATTTTTGTGTGGATGTCTTGTAGTCCAATTCCCCCCTGTTTCCTGTCTTGTATGAGAGTTTTGTGTTTAATGCTGTGTATTGTGTTGGTGAAGATAAAGCGTCTGATTTGTTTGTTTATGTTTGTGATGGTCTGTTTGGGAGGGTCCAGTACTGTCGCTAAGTATATTATTTTGGGTATTATGAATGTGTTGACTACTGTGCTTCTACCAAATATTGTGGATGTTTTGTACCTATACCTATGTAGCATGTCTGTGATCTTTTGGGTCAGTGCGTGCCATGTCTGTGTGTGTGTTTTTGTGGGATCACATGGAAATGTGATCCCATACAGTTTCATGGTGTCTGTGTGTCTCAGATCTGGAGGGAAATCAGACTTTTGTTTCCACTTTCCCAGACCCGTTATATATGATTTCTGTACATTTACTTTGGCTCCACTGCCTTTTCCAAAATGGGTAAAGGTGTGGAGTATGTTCCTTATGGATGTATTGCTAGTGGGAAAGAAAGCAGTGTCATTTGCATAAGCAATGAGCTTCTGCTCTCCTATTCCATGCAGGAAAGTGCCTTTAACACTAGTGTCTTGTCTTATCTTCTCTAATAAAGGCTCTAGGGTGAGCACATACAGTAGTGGTGATATGGGACATCCCTGCCTTACAGATCTCGTGAGCCTGAAGCTGGCTGTCAGTGAATGGTTCACTAACACTTTGCTTTCAGGATTTTTGTACAAGATCTGTATCCACTGCCTGTAATACTGTCCTATATTACAGTGTTCTAGTGTTCTATGCAGGTATGTGTGGGAAATTCTGTCGAAGGCCTTTTCCTGATCCAGGGACAAGATGGAGGATGGACAGTCTTTCCCGTGTGTATAGGTGATTATGTCTCTAATTAGATGGGTGTGATTATGTATATTTCTGTCTTTGACACTGCACTGTTGGTCAGGGTGTATTAGTGTTTGCATGAAAGGTTTAAGTTTGTTGGTGAGTGTTTTGGCAAGTATCTTGTAGTCTGTGTTTAGTAAGGAGATTGGTCTGTAGTTCTTCAGTTGTGTCTTGTCAGTTTTGTCTTTGCATATGAGTGTAATGTAGGACATGTTGCAGCTCTCTGGAAGTTGTTTTTTGTCAAAGGCTTCCTGATAGACTTTGAGGAGAAGATTGCCTAGGATAGGAAAGAAGTGTTGGTAGAATTCTACTGTCAAACCGTCTGGTCCTGGGGTTTTGTCTTTGTTCATTGTGCTCAGTGCCTGTGTTATGTCTTTCAGTGTCAGTTCTGTTTCCATTGTGTCTCTGTCTGTGTCAGATAATTTCTTTGTATACCGTAAGAAGTTGTCTTGTATCTGTGTGTCGACTGTCTCTGCTGTGAATAGTTGTGTATAGTGTTGCTGGAAAGCAGTCTCTATGTGTGGTGTTTCTGTCTGCATGTTTCCTTGCATGTCTGATATTTTGCTTATTTGTCTGTTACGTTGTACACTCTGCTCCATTGCTAAATATTGTCTCGTAGGTGTCTCTTGTGTGATTGTGTCGAGTTTTGTTCTGAGAAGAGCACCCAGATATCTGTGTTGTTGGTGTTCTTCTAGTTGTGTTTCTAGTATGTGTAAGTGTGGTGCATTCCTGTCTGTCTGTTTTGTTAGCCGTATGGCTGTCTGTATAATACGTTCCTGTCTTATTCTGTCTTTGTGAATCATGGTTGCTAAGTGTTGTGTTCTGCTTCGTATGGTGCTTTTTAGTAAGTTCCAGTATTGTGTGATGTTCTCAGTCGGTATATTGTCTGTGTACGTGTGTATGAGCTGTGTCATATATTTTACATATTCTGGGTGTTTCAATAATGAATTATTGTATTTCCAATGAGGTGACCGTTTGTATGTCCGCGTGTCTGTGCTGTTTGTGCTGATGTGTGCTAGTATGCCTTTGTGGTCTGTGTAATCTAATGTTTCCCGTAGATGTTTGGTCTGTATGATGTGGTGTGTTGCGGGTGTGTAAATCCTATCTAATCTTCTAATCTAGATGATCTGTTGTGTGTTTTGTTTGTGTATGTCGTTTCTCTACTGTCGGGGTGTGTATGCCTGAATGCGTCTGTGAGGTTGTGAGTATCGATGATGTTTCGTAGTGTATCTAGTTGATGTATACCGTCCCCGCCGGCCCTCCTCAGCTGTGTTCTTACTTCTCCCCCTAACACGTCTATTTCTTCAAGCACGCAGTTGTAATCGCCGGCAAGAACGATATTTTGTCCCCTGTATGTCTGTGTTAATAGATCGTCTAACTGTTCATAAAATAAGGGTTGGTATTGGTAATTTGGTGGTGCATGTATGTTAACTATTGTGTAGGCGTGTGTGTCGTTCTTTAGTTGAATCGTGCTCGTGCTAACTCTACCGTGTTCGTCTCTGTGCGTTCTAACAATATCCCACATGTCGGATGTTTGCAGTATGGCTGTCCCTGACCCACTGTTTTGTTTCGCTAAACTGAAAGATGAATTCTTTAATCCTAACCGTGTTACTAGTTCTACTGCTTCAAAGTCTGTTTTGATGTTAGTTTCTTGTAATAGGATGAAATCTGGTTTGTATTTGTGTATGAGTGTGATTATGTATTGTAATTTCGTTTTCATGCCACGAATATTAACGCTAATTATACATAGATTGTCAGCCATTTTAAAAATAGAATAAAAAACATGGTGGTTGAATTTACGTGATTACCTTTGTACAAATTACTTCAAATCTGGGCTGTGTCTTCGGTTTTGGTGATAGTTTTGTGGTTTTCGTTCTCCTCGTGGTCTTCGTCGGTGTCTTCGTCGGTGTTGATATAAAGTGGTCCTTCATTGTCACTGTTTTCATGCTGTTTTGTAGCAGCTTTCTTGCATGGTTTGGAAGGGGAAGGGGAAGATCTTCCTTCCTCTTCTCCTATGTCTTTGTTGTTTGAGGAATTCTTTCTCTCTGTATACTGCCTTTTCCTGCCGTAGCTGACGGTTTGGAATCCGTCGTTGTTGGCTTCTTGTGGAGCTGTTTTTGTTTGAGCAGTTTCTACGGCTGGCTCCGTGGTCACCGGTCTGCCAGTTACTTCGACGACATTTTGGACAGCGTTGTTTTTCTGTGTGTGGGCCTTCCCCATGATTGCCGGGAATTCCTCTTGTGCTAGTTCAGATGTTTTCTTATTATGTTCTTTCTTCTGCCGCCTTGTCGGGCATTTGTTAGACCAGTGATCGTCTAGGCTGCAATATGGGCACTGAGTCCGGCGACCGGGCATAGAGAACATTATGCGGTGGTCGCCTGTTATTTTCCCTGGCTCCGTGATCTTTGCGTAATGCGGCACCGGTTTTGTGGGGGTACACAGCACGCCCCACTTGCCGCCACCGTACTGGATTCTGAAGACTTCCGCGTTTTCGTCTCCAATCGTCTTTTCGACTATGAACTTTACTCCCTGTAGAGAAATAGTGTTGGGAAGCCGATGAATCGTAACTCGGTCCCTTTCTCGTTCTAGGTGCTCTATTGATAGCTCCAGTCCCTCCGCCGGCAGCTTAACTGTTTTGCCATGAAGGCCTTTGTATACTGCCACATGGGCCGCCTGTGTCAGGTTGACATACCACCGAGTAGGTACTTCATACCGGTATACGTCAGTGATGCCGCCATGTGGTACACCACATGGGCCCAGCAGCGTGCTGTAGATTAACGAAGGCGTGGCCTTGGCCGCCGCGCCAGGGCCGGTAAATGTAATGACCAACGTACCTTTGTTGTGCAGTGGTCTTCCCTCCAGGAAATGATCAATGTCGATGGAATCCATTTTGTCGACTGGTGCCATTCTTGGAAAGTATTGATGAAATCCGGAATAAACACAATGAATGCAAATGAAACACACGATTTACTCCGCAAAGACGACCTTTAGAAATGATCCCTAAAAGTATGATCTCGCAGAGGGGACATTAAGGCACAGCTTAATTTATTTGGCTAATCTGAAAAGTATATTATTAAATTTTAAAACTTGAATAAAGAACGAAAAAGACAGTTACAAAATGTAAGTGAGTAAAGATTAATAGCATTTTCTTTAAGCAGTCTAATAGTCGTTTTCTTAGGACTTAATTATCTGACTTTGTGTATTATCTTTTGTATTACTAAAAAATTACAGAGAAGATTAATAGTCAGTTAATAACATTGTAGCTGGTATATAATTTACTTTTTTTATTACTAGTAGTCTCCCTTACAAAAATATTAGATGTTTATGTCCCCTCCTCGCTATTCATCTGAGTGTATTTCTTTTAGCTGTCTGGCAATTCCCCAGAATGCTTGCACAGAATTATTAATAAGTTACATGATTTATTATTATAGGAGATATTTTTGATAAAGTAAAGCAATTTGTAATTGGGAGGGGGAGACGGTTAGACAGCAATGCACCATTTGGCAGAGAGAGAGAGAGAGAGAGAGAGAGAGAGAGAGAGAGATAGATAGAGAGAGAGAGAGAGAGAGAGAGAGAGAGAGAGAGAGAGAGAGAGAGAGAGAGGATCTATTTGTTTAAAATGAATTAAATTTACAAAGAATATAAATAACATTTCCTCTGAACGTAATATTTATCTTCATCAATCCCATAAACTTGCACGGTCTTACGCCGGCGCCAAACAAAAAGTGCATGCAGGCCTTGACTGTACCAGGCCAGGTTTTGTCCTGCTCACTTCTCCTATTAATCTGTCACCTCTCTCATTCCTATCACCAAGGCCATAGCCACCAGTCACACCACTCCCCTTTTTTGTTGCCTAATTTGGCACTGAAATCCCCGAGGATGGCGGTCATTTCAAAATGTGTACACTGGTCCTCGGCCATGTCTAATTCGTTATAAAATATATCTACATCTTCTTCTTCACGGTCTGCTGTTGGAGCATATACTGTACTTGTACTATGTTAATACTCAGAGGCTGGCCACGGAGTTTCACTAATAATACTCTATCTGAGATTGTCCAAACTCCTTTAACTTTCTTAGCACTAATTTGATCCAAAATTGCTCAAACTCCCCTTGTATAGTCCTGCCCTGCTAAGTAAATAATTATATACTTATCTAAACACCCCCCCCCCCCCCTTATACCTGGCCATCGTATGTCACTAATCTTTAATATATTTATCTGAAATATTTCTATTTATTCCTTGATATTATCTAATTGTCCATTCTGGCTAAGTGTTCTGACATTCCATGTACCAACATTTAATGTATTTTTACCCTGTAATTTGCATACAGTTGCTTGACGACGATCGGGTATCACCTGTAGCACTTGAGGTGTTACATAGAACTTGTGCTTTTGTATGGATGTGAAGCGTGGACAATGAGCAGACAAGCTGAAAAAAATCTCATGGCTGTGGAAATGTGTTTCTGAGGAGAATGCAAAGAATACTATGGACAGACAGAAAAACCAATGACCAAGTGTTACAGAAACAAATGAAAACCGTAAACTGATTAGAGAAATTATGCGTAGACAGTCAGTTTTTTGGTCACGTTATGAAAAGAAACAAATTGGAGAACTTGGTGACAACTGACAAGATCGAGGATAAGAGAACAAGGGGAGGACAGAGAAGGAGTTACCTGGATGGCTTGGCCGTGTGGTATGGTCGAGACAAGAACACTGAGCTTATCCACGACTCTGGTGATCGAGTGAGATGGCAAAACATGACCGCCCACGCTTACCGGCATGCCCCAGAGTACTGAGGTATGCTTTTAGCTGCCCCAGACACAGATTTGTAGCTGCCCCAGATACAGACCTCTAGCTGCCCCAGACACAGACCTCTAGCTGCCCCAGACACAGACCTGTAGCTGCCCCAGACACAGACCTGTAGCTGCCCCAGACACAGACCTGTAGCTGCCCCAGACACAGACCTCTAGCTGCCCCAGACACAGACCTCTAGCTGCCCCAGATACAGACCTCTAGCTGCCCCAGACACAGACCTGTAGCTGCCCCAGACACAGACCTGTAGCTGCCCCAGACACAGACCTCTAGCTGCCCCAGACACAGACCTTTAGCTGCCCCAGATACAGACCTGTAGCTGCCCCAGACACAGACCTCTAGCTGCCCCAGACACAGACCTGTAGCTGCCCCAGACACAGACCTCTAGCTGCCCCAGACACAGTCCTGTAGCTGCCCCAGACACAGACCTCTAGCTGCCCCAGACACAGACCTCTAGCTGCCCCAGACACAGACCTCTAGCTGCCCCAGACACAGACCTCTAGCTGCCCCAGACACAGACCTCTAGCTGCCCCAGACACAGACCTCTAGCTGCCCCAGACACAGACCTGTAGCTGCCCCAGACACAGACCTGTAGCTGCCCCAGACACAGACCTCTAGCTGCCCCAGACACAGACCTCTAGCTGCCCCAGATACAGACCTCTAGCTGCCCCAGACACAGACCTCTAGCTGCCCCAGACACAGACCTCTAGCTGCCCCAGACACAGACCTCTAGCTGCCCCAGACACAGACCTCTAGCTGCCCCAGACACAGACCTGTAGCTGCCCCAGACACAGACCTGTAGCTGCCCCAGACACAGACCTCTAGCTGCCCCAGACACAGACCTGCAGCTGCCCCAGACACAGACCTGCAGCTGCCCCAGACACAGACCTCTAGCTGCCCCAGACACAGACCTGTAGCTGCCCCAGACACAGACCTCTAGCTGCCCCAGACACAGACCTGTAGCTGCCCCAGACACAGACCTGCAGCTGCCCCAGACACAGACCTCTAGCAGCCCCAGACACAGACCTCTAGCTGCCCCAGACACAGACCTGCAGCTGCCCCAGACACAGACCTGCAGCTGCCCCAGACACAGACCTGCAGCTGCCCCAGACACAGACCTACAGCTGCCCCAGACACAGACCTCTATCTGCCCCAGACACAGACCTCTAGCTGCCCCAGACACAGACCTCTAGCTGCCCCAGACACAGACCTGCAGCTGCCCCAGACACAGACCTACAGCTGCCCCAGACATAGACCTCTAGCTGCCCCAGACACAGACCTCTAGCTGCCCCAGACACAGACCTGTAGCTGCGAAAGACACAGACCTGCAGCTGCCCCAGACACAGACCTGTAGCTGCCCCAGACACAGACCTGCAGCTGCCCCAGACACAGACCTCTAGCTGCCCCAGACACAGACCTCTAGCTGCCCCAGACACAGACCTGTAGCTGCCCCAGACACAGACCTGTACCTGCCCCAGACACAGACCTGCAGCTGCCCCAGACACAGACCTCTAGCTGCCCCAGACACAGACCTCTAGCTGCCCCAGACACAGACCTGTAGCTGCCCCAGACACAGACCTGCAGCTGCCCCAGACACAGACCTGCAGCTGCCCCAGACACAGACCTACAGCTGCCCCAGACACAGACCTCTATCTGCCCCAGACACATACCTCTAGCTGCCCCAGACACAGACCTGTAGCTGCCCCAGACACAGACCTGTAGCTGCCCCAGACACAGACCTGTAGCTGCCCCAGACACAGACCTCTAGCTGCCCCAGACACAGACCTGTAGCTGCCCCAGACACAGACCTCTAGCTGCCCCAGACACAGACCTGTAGCTGCCCCAGACACAGACCTCTAGCTGCCCCAGACACAGACCTCTAGCTGCCCCAGACACAGACCTCTAGCTGCCCCAGACACAGACCTCTAGCTGCCCCAGACACAGACCTCTAGCTGCCCCAGACACAGACCTGTAGCTGCCCCAGACACAGACCTGCAGCTGCCCCAGACACAGACCTGTAGCTGCCCCAGACACAGACCTGTAGCTGCCCCAGACACAGACCTGTAGCTGCCCCAGACACAGACCTGTAGCTGCCCCAGACACAGACCTCTAGCTGCCCCAGACACAGACCTCTAGCTGCCCCAGACACAGACCTCTAGCTGCCCCAGACACAGACCTCTAGCTGCCCCAGACACAGACCTCTAGCTGCCCCAGACACAGACCTCTAGCTGCCCCAGACACAGACCTCTAGCTGCCCCAGACACAGACCTCTAGCTGCCCCAGACACAGACCTGTAGCTGCCCCAGACACAGACCTCTAGCTGCCCCAGACACAGACCTGTAGCTGCCCCAGACACAGACCCGTAGCTGCCCCAGACACAGACCTCTAGCTGCCCCAGACACAGACCTGTAGCTGCCCCAGACACAGACCTCTAGCTGCCCCAGACACAGACCTCTAGCTGCCCCAGACACAGACCTCTAGCTGCCCCAGACACAGATCTCTAGCTGCCCCAGACACAGACCTGTAGTTGCCCCAGACACAGACCTGTAGCTGCCCCAGACACAGACCTGTAGCTGCCCCAGACACAGACCTGTAGTTGCCCTAGACACAGACCTGTAGTTGCCCTAGACACAGACCTGTAGCTGCCCCAGACACAGACCTGTAGCTGCCCCAGACACAGACCTGTAGCTGCCCCAGACACAGACCTGTAGCTGCCCCAGACACAGACCTGTAGTTGCCCTAGACACAGACCTGTAGCTGCCCCAGACACAGACCTGTAGCTGCCCCAGACACAGACCTGTAGCTGCCCCAGACACAGACCTCTAGCTGCCCCAGACACAGACCTGTAGTTGCCCCAGTCACAGATTTGTAGCTGCCCCAGTCAGATACCTTCTAACAACGTAGTGTTAGTGTGGCCAATCGGTCTAAAACGCTGGTTTAAGGCACCTGTCTTTACAGAGGCGTGGGTTTAAGTCCCACCGCTACCAAGATTCTTTTCCAACACTCTCATGTCTCTTCATGTTCCTCTTGTACCTTGCGGTGTCGAGGTGAAGTATAAACTTCGTGAGAGTGCCCGATTATGGGCTTCATATATCGATATTCCCATGGATTCTGCTATTCCCTCCGTCCAACGTTTACGTGGTCGGCCTCTTCCTCTGTTTCCATCTGGTCTTTACATCATTGCTTGTTGTGGAATGCTGTTGACTGGTAACCTACTTGCATGGCCAAACCATTTGACTTGCTGCTTTCTAATAAAATCTAGTGCTGCTTTAACCCCCACTTTGGTCTTGATTTCTTCATTTCTGATCTTATCTCTTCTTGATACGTTGAGTATTCTTCTCAGGAACCTCATTTCTGTTGTTGTGATTTTTCTTTTCTCTTTTTCTGTCATTGTCCAGGTTTGGCATTGGTAGCATAGAGTTGGTAGGAAGATTGTGTTGTAAAGTGCTTTCTTAGTAGTTACTGATACATGTTTGTTCTTTAGTATTGGTGCCATTTGTCCAATGAGTTGATTTGCCTTATTGCACCTGTTTTCGATCTCGTCTTCTGATCTGCCATTTGATGATATTATACTTCCTAGGTACTTGAAACTATTTACTTGTTTCACGGGATGTTCGTTTAGGTGAATTGTTGTTGTTTGTTCTTCTTTAGTTATAGTCATTACCTCTGTTTTGCTTGTGCTAATTTTCATGTTATGTTCCTTACACATTTCGTTTAGACTATTCATGTGGTCTTGTAATTCAGCTTCTGATTTTGCTATTAGTGCTTGGTCGTCCGCAAACAGGAGTTCTCTAATGGTTAGATTTGCAGATGGTTCTTCTTCTGTGTTCTCGTCATGCGGTATTCTTGCTGTCTCTGCTTGGCTGGTTTCTGTACATATGTTGTCTATATATGTTATGAACAAGAGAGGGGACAGGACACAACCTTGTCGTACTCCAGATCTTATGGTGAAGGGTTCTGAGTGTCCTCCAGTTGCTCTCACTATGCATTCACTGTTGTTGTATAAGTTTCTACATAGGTTTGTTAGATGTGTACTCACTCCATATTGTTTAAGAATTTCCCACAACTTGTTTCTATCTACTCTATCGAATGCCTTTTCTTAGTCGACAAAGGCTAAGTAGAGTGTTTCATTGAATTCGATTGATTTGTCTATATGTTGTCTAAGAGCAAAAATTGCATCTGTGCATTCTTTGTTTTTCCTAAATCCAAGTTGTGTTTCACTTAGCTGGGGTTCTAAAGTAGTTCGTAATATTTTTTCAAGAATTTTGCAAAATATTTTCCCAGTATGACTCAACAGTGAAATGCCTCGGTATTGTGTGCAGTCTCTTTTGCTGCCTTTGTTTTTCTAAATTGGGATAATTATGGCATTTCCCCAATCTCGTGGTGTCTGTTGTTCTACCCAAACATGGTTGAATAGTCTATGTAGCCATGCTGTTCCTACTTCTCTTGCTGCTTTAATTGGTTCATTTGGTATTTCATCCTGTCCTGGTGATTTGTTCAATGGGGCTAATCTGATGGCTTCTATAATTTCTTCTTTTAGTATGTCTGGTTCTAGTTCTTCGGTGACATCTGTATAGGTCTCTTGAATTCCTGTGACATCTGATGGGATGTTGAGAAGTTGTTCGAAATACTGCTTCCATCTTATTAGGATTTGTTTTTGTTCACTTATTGATTCTCCATTTTCGCTGTTAATTATTTCAGTTGGATCAAAGGGTTCTCCTCTGGTTCGCATTGCACCTATCTTTTTGTAGAAGTTTCTAGTTGCCTCCTTGTAGTTTTTATTTAGGGTTTCTCCATACACTTCCCAGTCTTTTTGTTTTTCCCTCTTTACTATTCTATTCACATGTCTTCTCGCTATTCTATATTCTATGTAATCGCATTCCTGTTTGCTCTTCAACCACTTTTTATATTTTTCCTTTTTGTCTTTTACCGCTTTCTTTACTTCTGCGTTCCACCAACTTGTTATTTTCTTTATCCGTGTTTTGCGTTTTTTCGTGGTTAAACATGTTATTTTTGCAGTATTTAAAATGCTTGATTTGAACATGTCCCATTCTTCTTCCACTGTTTTTCTTTCCGTAGGTAATTTTACAAAGAGTTCAGTTAGTTCTTTCTCATAATTTTCCCTTACTGCCTCGTCTTTAAGGTTTTTTAAGTTTACTGATTCTCATGGCATGTATTTTCCTGCTCTTTGTTTTCTTCTTCTAATGGTTCTTATTGTGGCAACGACTGCTTTATGATCTGTGTTTATACTGAAATTGGGCACTGCTCTTGCATCTAATATATTTCTCTTTCTGTTATTTCTTGTTAATATAAAATCAATTTGGCTTTTAGTATCTAGATCTTTCCATTTATACCATGTGTATACTTGCGAATCTTTATGTTTATAGAATGTGTTTGTTATATAGAAGTCGTGTTGGCTGCAAAGCTCTAATAGTCTACTTCCGTTATCATTCCTTTCATTTTGCTGATCTCCAAATGCTCCCAGGTGTTTTTCTATGCCCACTCTGTTATATCCTAGTCTTGCATTGAAGTCTTCCATAACTATGATGTTGTCCTGCTTATCTATTTTATTTAGCACGTCATGTATGTCTTCGTAGAAGTCCTCGCATTCTTGCTCATTATTGTTTGCATTACATGGTGCGTATATTTGTACATATGTTGTGATTGTTTGTTCTTTTATTCTCACTGTTATGATTCTTTCTGATATATATTTTATTTCTAGTATTCCTCTTGCTAGCCGTGGTTCGATGGCTATTCCCACACCGTGTCTTGCCCTTTCCAACATTAATTAAATGATATGTTTTCTCTCTGTGAATGTAACAAGCACGATAGATAAATCATGTACGAAAGATGAGTGATTAGAAGGCCCGAATATAAGACATGCCTGCGTGCCCAGTCTGTGACCCGTTGAAAGCAAAGTTCGTTCGTTCGTTCAACGACCACCACCTGGGCTAGTCCACGAATGCTGATTGGATGTTCAAGTTAACCTCAGCACTCAGGCTTAAAGACAATAGCGTGAGGGCTAGTCTGGTTCGCAAGATCAGTCCGGCGTCTGGCGTTCGATGTCTCGGATGGCTGTGTGAATCGGGAACTCCCCAGCCGACGCAAGTTATCGAGGCAGGCATTCCGAGAATGTGACCGCGTTGCGAAGCCGGAATCACGGTTTAAGCGGGCGAAAGAGCAATTTTTGTACGAAAGTTCGACCACAGTCACGATAAACGCCAACTCTCTCTCTCTCTCTCTCTCTCTCTCTCTCTCTCTCTCTCTCTCTCTCTCTCTCTCTCTCTCTCTCTCTCTCTCTCTCTCTCTCTCGATGAGTAGTGGGCCTGCACTCAGTAAGTTGGCATAGCTTTTCGGTCAGTCATGCCAGGCGTATCATGGAGCTCGTCGGTAGGCGTCTAGTGGTTAATGGTCAGTGTGTCAAACCGCGCAAGTAATCTTCTGGTCTCGTTCATCTGTCCCAGGGGATGCGCCACGCCAAGGTGTGCACCTCACAGGTCAGTGTGTCAAACCGCGCAAGTAATCTTCTGATCTCGTTCACCTGTCCCAGGGGATGCGCCACGCCAAGGTGTGCATCTCACAGGTCAGTGTTTTCGACTTCGGTATGAATTGTGTCAGATTCCCACCCCTAGACAGATTGTCTCCCTCTAGACAGATTATCTTCCTCTAGTCAGATTATCTCCCTCTAGACAGATTATCTCCCTCTAGACAGATTATCTCCCTCTAAACAGATTATCTCCATCTAGACAGATTCCCTCCCTCTAGACATATTCCCTCCCTCTAGACATATTCTCTCCATATTATCTTCTCTAGACAGAGTCCCTCCCTCTAGACAGATTATCTCCCTCTAGACATATTCTCTCCATCTTATCCGCCCTAGACATATTCCCTCCCTCTAGACAGATTATCTCCCTCTAGACAGATTATCTCCCTCTAGACAGATTATCTCCCTCTAGACATATTCCTTCCCTCTAGACATATTCCCTCCCTCTAAACATATTCCCTCCCTCTAGACATATTCTCTCCATCTTATCCGCCCTAGACAGATTCCCTCCCTCTAGATAGATTATCTCCCTCTAGACAGATTATCTCCCTCTAGACAGATTATCTCCCTCTAGACATATTCTCTCCATCTTATCCGCCCTAGACATATTCCCTCCCTCTAGACAGATTATCTCCCTCTAGACAGATTATCTCCCTCTAGACAGATTATCTCCCTCTAGACAGATTATCTCCCTCTAGACATATTCCTTCCCTCTAGACATATTCCCTCCCTCTAGACATATTCCCCCCCTCTAGACATATTCCCCCCCTCTAGACATATTCTCTCCATCTTATCCGCCCTAGACATATTCCCTCCCTCTAGACAGATTATCTCCCTCTAGACAGATTATCTCCCTCTAGACAGATTATCTCCCTCTAGACAGATTATCTCCCTCTAGACATATTCCTTCCCTCTAAACATATTCCCTCCCTCTAGACATATTCCCTCCCTCTAGACATATTCTCTCCATCTTATCCGCCCTAGACAGATTCCCTCCCTCTAGATAGATTATCTCCCTCTAGACAGATTATCTCCCTCTAGACAGATTATCTCCCTCTAGACAGATTATCTCCCTCTAGACAGATTATCTCCATCTAGACAGATTATCTTCCTCTAGTCAGATTATCTCCCTCTAGACAGATTATCTCCCTCTAGACAGATTATCTCCCTCTAAACAGATTATCTCCATCTAGACAGATTCCCTCCCTCTAGACATATTCCCTCCCTCTAGACATATTCTCTCCATATTATCTTCTCTAGACAGAGTCCCTCCCTCTAGACAGATTATCTCCCTCTAGACAGATTATCTCCAACTTATCCACCCTAGACATATTCCCTCCCTCTAGACAGATTATCTCCCTCTAGACAGATTATCTCCCTCTAGACAGATTATCTCCCTCTAGACATATTCCTTCCCTCTAGACATATTCCCTCCCTCTAGACATATTCCCTCCCTCTAGACATATTCCCTCCCTCTAGACATATTCTCTCCATCTTATCCGCCCTAGACAGATTCCCTCCCTCTAGACAGATTATCTCCCTCTAGACAGATTATCTCCCTCTAGACAGATTATCTCCCTCTAGACATATTCTCTCCAACTTATCCACCCTAGACATATTCCCTCCCTCTAGACAGATTATCTCCCTCTAGACAGATTATCTCCCTCTAGACAGATTATCTCCCTCTAGACATATTCCTTCCCTCTAGACATATTCCCTCCCTCTAGACATATCCCCTCCCTCTAGACATATTCCCTCCCTCTAGACATATTCTCTCCATCTTATCCGCCCTAGACAGATTCCCTCCCTCTAGACAGATTCTCTCCCTCTAGACAGACCCCTCCTGGGTAATGGGCTCTATCCACCCGCCCCTGACAGTAGAAGCCATGTTGCGGATAGATGCACCCAAGGAAATATAGAACCAGAACTAAAACCGATATGTAAGAGGTGACAATGACAAGTGCAATATGACATTTTCCTTCCGAACAATTGTGTCACCGCGGCGGGCTCACGGCCTACTCCTTGTGATTTCCACCTGCTGTAAAGTTGTTGCCCGCACATGGGACCTCTTGTTTTTCGCGCTTATTTGAGATGGCTAGGTATACGACCCCGCTACCCAAGCGATCAGGGGACGCGTGATATCATTAGATACCAGGGCTTCTGGGAGCAATCCCCAGCCTCGTGATGGCACCGACCCTCACACTTCCTGAGCCTGACATGACCTCCATAACCTCTCAACCATCATCGTCATCACGGTGCCATGCCGATAAACGTTTGCGATCATGTTTCGGCATCTCACACGATCACCAGAGTCGTCGATCAGCTCTGTGATTTTGTCTCCATGGCCAAGCAATCCAGGTATTTACTTCTCTGAATTCCCTTTCTTCTTTTCCTTTCAATCTAGCCAGTTGTCACCAAGTTCCCTAGTTTATGTCTTCTTATACCGTGCCCAAAATATGTTGATTGCCTACGCCTAATTTCTCTAATCAGTTTGCGGTTTTCATTTGTTTCTTGTAGGACTTGGTCATTGGTTATTATGTCGGTCCATGGTATTCTTTGCATTTTCCTCAGAAACCACATTTTCACAACCATCAGATGTTTTTCAGCTTGTCTGCTCACTGTCCACGCTTCACATCCATACAAACGTACAGGTTCTATGCAGTACTTCAACATTTTTTTCTCGTTGAATTTGACATCTTTTTATTGGCTATCTTCGCCATAGCGATTCTTTGTTCTAATCTCTTTAAGGAATCTCCCATCAGATTATATTACTGTTCCGAGATGGTTGTACCGACTCACTTGTTTAAGAATATTTCCATACACTCGTGGTACACACATTGTGGTATTTCTTTCTTCTTACTGACAACTATAATGTATGTCTTCTTACAATGTAATTCCAACCCTAGCTGTTCACTGTGTACAATAACCGCATGTACAAAATATTGCTGATCATGTTCATTGTCTGCAATCAATACGGTTTCATATTATTGATGTTATGCCCCCCCCCCCCCCCCCAATGGTGATTTCTTTGGTCGCATATCCTTTACAGTACATCGCTGTCAACATCAGCATCTTTCAGTTGATTGTTGATTTCTTGGCAAGATTACGCTCAGTAATTTGCCATTGCTTTCTGGGCGACCGGCTCACATACCCCGTAAGTACCGCTACCAATTCTCGCACACGTCACGTTGCTGATGAGAGTATATGGGATTACGGAGAAAGTCGTGTAACGCCTAGACCAGGGAGCCGTCCCCAATGGTGATATGGCTCTCTAATTGCTGTGTAAACGCTTCAGAGGTCACAGATTGTTAGAATTGTATGGATATTTTGCCCTGGCCATGCGGGGGTATGGGGGAATGAACAGGCTGATAGGCTAGCAGGAAATGCACCTCTTGTTGGTAGTTTGCCGATGGACAAGGGGGAGGTGGTCGTGCGCTTGTGGGACCAGGTGGAGAAGGCGGAGGAACAGAATGAGAACCCGTTTGTGGAAAGAATGAGACTGCGGGGGATCGGCAGGGTTTCTGGCAGAATCTCAAAACTGAGGGGGAAGACCAGGAGAACTTTTAATCAGATAGCGGTGGGAACGACGGTGGGTATGGCTCTTCGCTGGCTGTTGAACGAGGGGACGGAGCTCGAATGGGAATGTCCTGAGTGCAGTGATGTTGATTCTTAACTCAACTGTGCAAACGTATTGTTAGTCAAAGGGAGACAAATATGTATTTACCCAAAGTTTTACTTTGTAACCAAGTATCACCATTGTCTCCCTTGTATATGTTGTGCTCAATTAAAAGAAGTAAAAGGAAAGATGGAACAAAAAACAAACAAATCCGAATCAAAGTGAAGAGATCGGTTTAAAAGATAACATAGATAAAAGGCCACTCCACGTAACACTCACCGGGTATCTGTTGTGCAACAGTAGAAAATTACAGGGACATTTACAGCCCGTTCAGCGGGCCGAACCGTTCAAGAAGCCAGTGGTGTCCACTCTATGACCACGCGCAGCATGACGATGGAGTCGATGGCAGAAACACGGACTTTTAATATGGCTGGAATCACAGAATTATACAAATGTTTGTATCTTGAATGATTCAATGAGCTTGGTCCAAAAGGTTGTGGGGAGTTCTGTTCGTGGCTCCACCTTCATATTCGTCCCGAGACATGCGGGAGTTGAGGGGAATGAACGAGCTGATAAACTACGTACGGATCGTGAAGATGTTATTAATGTCCCTAGAGATTTGTCGAGAAAGCAGGACTTTGAAGTCAGTGAATCGACATCGTTGTCCAGAATGAGAGTCTCGGGAGTAAGAAATGGCACGGCCAGATACAAGAGACACATTGGGAGAACGAGGGGTCTCGTCAGCCAACACAGGACTGGAACTATTAGCCTCCGGACGTTGATGCATATGTTGGGGGTGGGGGGGTGGGGGTGTGGGGGGGGGAGAGATCTGAGCACCTATGGACTTGTCCGGGGTGCAAGGATGATACCCCAACAGAAAATTAGATAGCTAGCTAATTAATTCAACTGGTGTACGTATCAATTTGAACAGCTTAGATAAAACACATTTGTAGGGCACCGTGGTCGAATGGATAGGAACGTGTGTTCTTAAACATCCGGTATGCTAATTCCGAGGTGAGGGATTCAACCCCTATACAGGACAGTTGGACTAATATATTGGCCCATTGTCCTTGATTTTGGGGGAATTAATTACAAGTACCTCTGAAGTCGGAGTGGGTTCGCTTGATGGCGAGGGACACTGTTAACAGGGAAAGCTAATCCACACTCAAAATTCAGTCCAACATTACTAAAAGTAGTTTGTATGGACTACGTTTGAGTTCAAAGCGAGCGAGCGAGCGCCAAACCAATAAAAAAAAAAAAAAACAACAACAACAACATGTACAGTGAAAGAAGATGACAATAAACACAAGCAATATCAATAACTACAGAATTGGAATATGGAAAAATAATTGTTTCCAAATCGCCACCTGCAGATTTTGAACCCTTGCCCCGTATGTTGGGGAGTTGTAAAACAGTCTCATTATCCACTAAGCCACATCGCCGGGTAGAAAAATCCTATAAGATATAATTACATCACAGACTAGAAGTGGGAACACTAAAGCAGGCTATTGTATTAATTGGAAACAAATAGATATATTAAACTCCTGCGCGAAGAAACGTACTAAACATCAACAACGTTGCACATACCTTACAAGGAGATCCATCGTATCGCGAAATACAGGTGAAAATCCGAAATCAGAAGCACTCAATAAATGTATAAAATGAATAATAAAATAAAATAAAATAAACTACACACAAACGCGTACAATACGACACACAGGACTACCGACGTTTCGATTCTCAGAATCTTTGTCAAGGACACCACAGATAGCTAACACAACGAAATACAGCAAACAAAGAAAAAAAAATCACGAACTATCCCTATGCCATGTGGAGCAGAAAAGGTGGCTTGACCAGCTGCGAAGGCGCTCGTTGGCTGCAGAGTTAAAAGTGGGTTGCCAGATAGGATTTAAGTAGCCAAAAATATGTGAACAGTCTGCTATGAAAATATAAGAGTGTGGGGACAGTTAGGTATAGATATAGGGGGGGGGGGGACAGCATAGTAATAGATAGTGTAAACAATTGGGGAAGATGCTACAGTTATACCGTAGCGTCCACAACAGTATTGATACCTGCTGGATGGATGCATCCCAGATTGTTGATTAGCTGGCATTCAATTTTGAGCCTGACTGAGTTGTTGGAGTAGCAAGGTTATAATGCGGTGACACATACATCGTCGACTCCATTATGGTTGGAGGAATTGAAATGGTTGGGGACAGGTTTGGCAGCGCCCTGATTGATGTCTCTGAGGTGTTCTCTAAAACGGTCAGCAAGACGTCTGCCCGTTTCGCCAATGTATTTCATGTCACATCGTTTGCAGATGATGACATAAATCAGATTGCGGGATGTACAAGTGAAAGAATCTTTCAAGGTTCCATCTTTAACTAAATCCCATTCCACATGGACCCCACCTTCCGGAGTTTCCAACGCGCTTGACCTCTACATAGCTAACACACTCCATGAGATCAAGCAACTTTCTTTCCCTCGCTTGAAACGCTCCAACCTATCCCCGCCCGAATGACGTGCCCTATCCCAACTACAGCGCAGACAGGACATAGTCATCAAACCGGCGGATAAAGGGGGTGCAGTGGTTGTTTGGCGCAAAGATCTATATGTCGAGGAAGTCATGTCTCAACTCAATAAACCTGATAATTATTCACCCTGCACCGAAGACCCCACTCTCTCCTATAACCGGAAGATTCAATATACCATCAAACAGCTCATACGTGAGGGTGCCTTACCACCCAGTGCCACTTCACTTCACATCCATGACTCTGACTTGGGCAAACCCACCATCTACATGCTGCCCAAAATACATAAACTCAAAAATCCTGGACGTCCGATAGTTTCCGCCTGCTCATGCCCGACTGAACTGATCTCAGCGTTTCTTGACAAGATTTTCCAACCTCTAGTTGCGAATCTCCCGTCATACATCAAGGATACAACGCATGCGTTACTTTCATTCAACTCTCTCCAACTGACTCCTGGGAACACATACAGCCTATTCCTAATGGATGTATGTTCCCTCTATAAATCCAAACCCACCATCTACATGCTGCAACGCACAGATCAAGCCATCCCTACACGCACACTTGTGAGACTCGCTGAATTGGTCCTCACCAATAATTCCTTTGAGTTCAATGGCCACTACTTTGAACAAATCAGCGGTGACGCCATGGGCACTAAAATGGGACCCAGCTACGCATGAGTATTTATGGGACATCTGGAACACCAGATTGAACTCAGCTATGATGGTCTTCTCCCTTCTTTTTACCGACGCTACATCGATGACGGCATAGGTCTCACCGACATGTCGGAGGCGGAACTGAACCGTTTCATTAATTATGTCAATAACTTCCATCCATCGATCAAATTCACCACAGAAATTTCCACCACCTCTGTTAATTTCCTTGACACCACTATTAAATTAAACCCTACAGGACTCACGACCTCCGTGTACTATAAACCTACTGATGCTCACGGTTTCCTCCTGTACAGCTCATCCCACCCCAAAAGCTGCAAAGATTCCATCCCATATTCCCAGCTACTCCGCCTTCGTCGTATCTGTCAGGACGAAAATGACTGCCTCGAGAGAGCCCACGAAATGCTGGACTTTTTCCGCAGACGGTCCTACCCAGAGGACATCTTGTCCACAGCTTTCTGTCGCATAAACCAGGTCTCGCGGAAATGTCCCTCGCCAAATATACGCGACCTCCGAACAATGAACCCAAGCTTATGCTCACCTTCCATCCACATGCCTATGTCATCAAGCACATTTTCCTGAGACACTGGTCCATCTTGGAATCGGATCCTACCACTCGTGAGGTATTCTCCAATGGCCCTAGGGTAATTTTCCGCCGTAACCAGAGCCTCAGAGACCACCTTGTGCATAGTCGCCTCCCCACGGTTATTTCATCCGTGGGCACATTCGAATGCCATCGTAGGAACTGTCTGACATGCCCATACGTTGTTCAGACACCAGAGATTGCATTTCCCCGAGGCACCTTCACCTTGAAAGATTCTTTCACTTGTACATCCCGCAATCTGATTTATGTCATCATCTGCAAACGATGTGACATGAAATACATTGGCGAAACGGGCAGACGTCTTGCTGACCGTTTTAGAGAACACCTCAGAGACATCAATCAGGGCGCTGACAAACATGTCCCCAACCATTTTAATTCCTCCAACCATAATGGAGTCGACGATGTATGTGTCACCGCATTAAAACCCTGCTACTCCAACAACTCCGTCAGGCTCAAAATTGAATGCCAGCTAATCAACAATCTGGGATGCATCCATCCAGCAGGTATCAATACTGTTGTGGACGCTACGGTATAACTGTGGCATCTTCCCCAATTGTTTACACTATGTATTACTATGCTGTCCCCCCCCCCCCCCCATATCTATACCTAACTGTCCCCACACCCTTATATTTTCATAGCAGACTGTTCACATATGTTTGGCTACTTAAATCCTATCTGGCAACCCACTTTTAACTCTGCAGCCAACGAGCGCCTTCGCAGCTGGTCAAGCCACCTTTTCTGTCCCACATGGCATAGGGATAGTTCGTGTTTTTTTTTCTTTGTTTGCTGTATTTCGTTGTGTTAGCTATCTGTGGTGTCCTTGACAAAGATTCTGAGAATCGAAACGTCGGTAGTCCTGTGCGTCGTATTGTACGCGTTTGTGTGTAGTTTATTTTATTTTATTATTCATTTTATACATTTATTGAGTGCTTCTGATTTCGGATTTTCACCTTTATTTCGCGATACGATGGATCTCCTTGTAAGGTATGTGCAACTTTGTTGATGTTTAGTACGTTTCTTCTCGCAGGAGTTTAATATACCTATTTGTTTCCAATTCATATTGTTATATCCTGCTGCAGCCACTGCTTTTTCTTTCTATTCCAGACTATTGTACCACTACACCTCAGCAAAGAGAGGAAAGACTAAATAAGACTGTAAGGAACCTCTACATCCCAGGGTAGAAGTGGACAGACTAAATAAGACTAGTTGGCACCTGTACACCCCAGGCTAGAAGAGGAAAGACTAAACAAGATTGTAAGGTACCTCTACACCCCAGGGTAGAAGAAGAAAGGCTAAACAAGACTGTAAGGTACCTCTACATCCCAGGGTAGAAGAGGAAAGGCTAAATAAGACTGTAAGGTACCTCTACATCCCAGGGCAGAAGAGGAAAGACTAAACAAGACTGTAAGGTACCTCTACATCGCAGGGTAGAAGAAGAAAGACTAAACAAGACTGTAAGGTACCTCTACATCCCAGGGTAGAAGAGGAAAGGCTAAATAAGACTGTAAGGTACCTCTACATCCCAGGGCAGAAGAGGAAAGACTAAACAAGACTGTAAGGTATCTCTACATCCCAGGGTAGAAGAGGAAAGATTAAACAAGACTGCAGGGTACCTCTACATCCCAGGGTAGAAGAGGAAAGACTAAACAAGACTGTAAGTTACCTCTGCATCCCAGGGTAGAAGTGGAAAGACTAAAGAATACTGTAAGGTATCTCTACATCTCAGGGTAGAAGAGGAAATATTAAATAAGACTAGTTGACACATGTACACCCCAGGGTAGAAGAGGAAAGACTAAACAAGACTGTAAGGTACCTCTACATCCCAGGGTAGAAGAGGAAAGACTAAACAAGACTGTAAGGTATCTCTACATCCAAGGGTAGAAGAGGAAAGACTAAACAAGACTGTAAGGTACCTCTACATCCCAGGGTAGAAGAGGAAAGACTAAACAAGACTGTAAGGTATCTCTACATCCCAGGGTAGAAGAGGAAAGACTAAACAAGACTGTAAGGTATCTCTACATCCAAGGGTAGAAGAGGAAAGACTAAACAAGACTGTAAGGTACCTCTACATCCCTGGGTAGGAGAGGAAAGACTAAACAAGACTGTAAGGTGTCTCTACATCCCAGGGTAGAAGTGGAAATATTAAATAAGACTAGTTGACACCTGTAAACCCCAGGGTAGAAGAGGAAAGACTAAACAAGACTGTAAGGTACCTCTACATCCCAGGGTAGAAGAGGAAAGACTAAACAAGACTGTAAGGTGTCTCTACATCCCAGGGTAGAAGGGGAAAGACTAAACAAGACTGTAAGGTACCTCCACATCCCAGGATAGAAGAGGAAAGACTAAACATGACTGTAAGGTACCTCTACACTCCAGGACAGAAGACTAGTTGACACCTGTACACCCCAGGGTAGAAGAGGAAAGACTAAACAAGACTGTAAGGTACCTCTACATCCCAGGGTAGAAGAGGAAAGACTAAACAAGACTGTAAGGTACCTCTACATCCCAGGGTAGAAGAGGAAAGACTAAACAAGACTGTAAGGTATCTCTACATCCCAGGGTAGGAGAGGAAAGATTAAAAAAGACTGTAAGGTATCTCTACATCCCAGGGTAGAAGAGGAAAGACTAAACAAGACTGCAAGGTACCTCCACATCCGAGGATAGAAGAGGAAAGACTAAACATCACTGTAAGGTATCTCTACACTCCAGGACAGAAGAGGAAAGTCTAAAGAAGGCTAAGGTATCTCTACACCCCAGGGTAGAAGAGAAAATAGTATCTAGACCCCAGTGTAAAAGAAGAGAAGTGTATGAATAAACAAATAAAAACTTTAAAATCTTTTTCCAATGAGTAATCTCATGTTGCAAATAAAAGCTGTCAGCAAAACAGGGCACGTGAAAACACACAGCAATATGGACAAGAAATAGCAGCATTTTATTTTATTATACATATAAAAATAAAAGGATGTGTTAGCATTACGAAAATTAAAACACTTTACAAATAATAAAACATGTGACTTAGTTAATCATCATCATGCAGTGACTTGGATATCATCATCGCCACCGTTTACTACTATTACTATCATATCTGTACATTCCATGTCGGATACAACACACTAATTCCCTTCTCAATCCCCAATCCTTTACAATCTGTCATCTTTTCTCTCCATCATAAGCCAGATGTTTTACCTCTGTTATTGCCAGGTCTAAATTATCTATTACATAATGAATCCGTTTACGTTTTGGTCTTCCTCGTCCCTGCTTTCTTGGTACCCCTTTCTCTGTAGTTATCTGCTCCAGACAGAAATGTCTTTTTACCCGCCAAATTGCATTTATCCTAATAACCAGACTTCTTCAATATTGAGTTCTTATTGCCAGAAAAGCTTAATCCGGTCAACAAATGCTTGATTAGATCAGATGTGTCGGCCGAAAGGCGCAAATAGCACAGCTCTGCTGTAAACAAGCACAACGCATTCACGTCCAAAACAAACATTTTGGATGAGTACAGGAAGAGTAATTGTTGGATAGAACTCATTGTTCTCTATTTCGTTCAATGAATGTGTAATACTCTGTGGTAACACAGGGTTAGAGGTCAGTCAACTAAAGGTCCCTCTTACACGCGTGAGGGACACTGGTGGGCGTATAGTGCTGGGTGCATGTTTTTATAGACACATTGCCACCTAGGGTGCATGTGTGCTTTTCAGCTCATTGTGTTACAGAGTTGGAGATATCCTCTACCAGAGGAGACGTAAGGCACCTCCTTCTCACCTCTATACTGTGAGAACCCTTGGCCGAGATGGAGTACCAGTTAGCTCCCTTTCCCTTCCAGCAGGGTAGTGTTAGCTCCCTTTCCCTTCAGCAGCTGATAGGTAGTTCGTTTTTATTGTTGTTTGTTGTAATCTCAAGTTAAGTAGAGGATCTCTTTATAAAAACAACAATCATATTTTTGTGCTCTCTCGCTTTGATCTCAAGTGTAGTCAATGCAAACTGCTTCTAGTAGCACTGAACTGACTTTTGCGTGTTGATTAGCTTACTTTACCAGTGTCTCTCGCCATCACCCACTCCTACTTCAGAGGTAATTTATATGTAATTTACGTCCCCAAGTCAAGGACGAGAAGTCAACACTTTAATCCAGCTGATCAGTCTGGTCACTGCCAAGACGCACAGCATCTGCGAACTACCTTCTTTACGGATACCTAGACAATTATGACGTAGGGTGGCAATATTTGATGAACAAATAGAAATCAAGGTTATTAGGATGACATAATAATAATATATCACATTCCATTAGTAAAATCAGAATATTTGCTGTGAAGTGAATACGCCATTCTGTTAATTGGTCAAAATATTTGCTGCTATGTATGTGTGCATTTTGTTCACTGGTTGAAATGTTTACTGTTACATATATGTGCCTTTTGTTCATTGATTTAAATATTTATTATTACATATATGTGCCTTTTGTTCATTGATTTAAATATTTATTATTACATATATGTGCCTTTTGTTCATTGATTTAAATATTTATTATTACATATATGTGCCTTTTGTTCATTGATTGACATGTTTGCTGTTATATATGTGTGTCTTTTGTCCATTTATTGAAATTTTTACTGTTACATATATGTGCCTTTTGTTCATTGGTTGAAATGTTTGCTGTTTTGTGTATGTGCCTTTTGTTCATTGGTTGAAATGTTTGCTGTTTTATGCATGTGCCTTTTGTTCATTGGTTGAAATGTTTGCTGTTATGTGTATGTGCCTTTTGTTCATTGGTTGAAATGTTTGCTGTTTTGTGTATGTGCCTTTTGTTCATTGGTTGAAATGTTTGCTGTTTTATGCATGTGCCTTTTGTTCATTGGTTGAAATGTTTGCTGTTATGTGTATGTGCCTTTTGTTCATTGGTTGAAATGTTTGCTGTTTTATGCATGTGCCTTTTGTTCATTGGTTGAAATGTTTGCTGTTTTATGCATGTGCCTTTTGTTCATTGGTTGAAATGTTTGCTGTTATGTGTATGTGCCTTTTGTTCATTGATTGACATGTTTGCTGTTACATATATGTGCCTTTTGTTCATTGGTTGAAATGTTTGCTGTTTTATGCATGTGCCTTTTGTTCATTGGTTGAAATGTTTGCTGTTATGTGTATGTGCCTTTTGTTCATTGATTGACATGTTTGCTGTTACATATATGTGGCTTTTGTTCATTGGTTGAAATGTTTGCTGTTTTATGCATGTGCCTTTTGTTCATTGGTTGAAATGTTTGCTGTTATATGTATGTGCCTTTTGTTCATTGATTGACATGTTTGCTGTTACATATATGTCTTTTGTTCATTGGTTGAAATGTTTGCTGTTTTATGCATGTGCCTTTTGTTCATTGGTTGAAATGTTTGCTGTTATGTGTATGTGCCTTTTGTTCATTGGTTGAAATGTTTGCTGTTACATATATGTGGCTTTTGTTCATTAGTTGAATTGTTTGTTGTTATATGTGTCTTTTTGTTTGTTGACTTCCTTTGTCTTATTTTACGTTCACTCATATTATTACATACATGGATGGAGGAAAACAGTTAGTCTCTTGAATCCCACACGGAATGAACAAAATGATTGTAGTTAATGAAATGATGATGACAGTGATGATAATAATGAAGACAATATTGATGATAGTCATAATGGTAACAATAATAATGGTAAAGATCATAATGATGATAATGCGGTTGATAAAGATGGTGACAATAATAATGTTGAGAGAAATTATGATAACAATAATGATAATAACGTTGTTGGTGGTGATGGCTTGTTGCTGAAGATGGCAATAATAAAGATAGTGATGATAATAATGTTGATGATAATGGCGATGATGACTATAAAGTTGTTGATGATTATGATAACGGCGTTAATGACACTGCCACTGATGACAATGGCAGTGATTGTTGACACACACAGACACAACTTTTCTGTTCAACTTCTAATATCCACCAGACTAGACACGAAACACGGAACCACCCTGGAATAAAGTGGTCCATTATAAATAACACTTTGTACATATTTGTTTTTTCTTTCAGCCGGCCTTAAACTCCAGCATGGTTTACGTATGTACTACTACTGTTGGTAGTTGCTAGTGGTTGCTAGTAGGTGCTAATGGTTGCTAGTAGTTGCTAATGGTTGGTAATGGTTGCTAGTAGGTGCTAGTGGTCGCTAGTTAGTCCTAGTAGGTGCTAGTAGTTGCTAGTAAGTCCTAGTAGGTACTAGTGGTTGCTAGTAGTTGCTGGTACTAATGAATGCACTGGGCTGATTTTTGTGTGCGGGCTAGCTTCCCCTATTACCATTGTCTTTGGCCATCAGGAAAATTCACTTTGGCTTCTTATGTACTTGTAATTTACGTCCCCAAGTCAAGGACGAGAATGTAATTACAGATAGTAACAAGAACTTTAACAGTTAAAATAAAACTCAAATAGCGATAAAATCCTGCAAAAATAATAAAAATACTCACATCTGTAAAACGTTAATTTTACATGTACATTATAAAAGCTTTAAAATAAGAATGTTGGACAAACTCTGAAACAGTCACACCAAGAGATGACTTAACTCTTAAAGTACGCGGAGACCATCACACCAAGAGATGACTTAACACTTAAATTACTGTCTGCAAGTATGTGGGGCTGATAACTGGAAGCATTTGTGTTGGGAGGTCAGTATTCATGATCAGTCCCTGTTTACTAAATATTTGTTTCATTTTGTACTGGTTATAGTTTTTTTTTAAATATCAATGTTATAACCAAATTTGAAATTAAGATATGAAACAAAAAAAAAAGAACTTTAACAGTTAAAATAAAACTCAAATAGTGATAAAATACTGAACTAACAATAAAAAACACCCATGACTAGTAAGAGTTAATTCTTCTTCTTCTGCGTTCATCCGGAGTTTTTTTTCGGATGTGATTGCGTTGTGCCTGTTTACAGCAGAGCTGCGTTCTTGTGCCGTTAGGCAGACACATCCGACTTCTGCGGGCATTTGTTGACCGGGTTAACCTTCCCGGGGGTAAGAGTTAATTCATTTTGCCTAATTTGTATTTTTGTGTGTGAGCTAAACAATACCAGCCCATTTATTAACCTGTTTGAGTTGTACTCTTTATGACCTAAACTAGAATATGACCTAGCATAAATGACATACGCACACATCACATATATTTTACTGAAATATTCATACACACTGTGTTCTTACCACACATAAAAAGCAACTGTTAGAAATTATTTACAGAAAGCACGAGAACTACAAGCAATGTGCTTACTGCAACATCGAAATTAAATATAACCAACATATTAAACAACATAGCAGATCAATATGGTGTCTAAATTGTCTTTACAACTTCAATCAACGATACAAAGTCGGCCATATTGATTGACCCATGACCTCATGATTTCTGTCAGAGAGAGGCATCAAAGATGACACATGAATCATATGTTTTTGACAGATATTGGTGACCTCAAGGCATTAGTGAAAGATGGTGTGTCAATCAGGCATGTGACAGACATTGGTGAAGACACCAATCAAAGATAGTGTGTCAATCAGGCATGTGACAGACATTGGTGAAGACATCAGTCAAAGATGGTGTGTCAGTCAGGCATGTGACAGACACTGGTGACCTCAAGTCAGCAGTCAAAGATGTTTATGGCAGCACTGGCAGAAAGTTGCAGCATTCAAGACAACATTGCAACTCTTGCCAGGATTTCTCCACAATCACTGCTAAATGCTAATAAATATCTGGCCTTGCAAATATATCATAAACAACCATCATTCCTCATTACAAAATACAACCAAAATAAATTACTACATGCCATATAGGATGTAGGAACATGAAAGAACAAAGGGGTGACTTATGAAACTTCGGGTTCTTCCTCTTCATTTTTCTTTTCTTCACCAACATTGTTTTGTTTAGAACCAGTCTGCATCTGCAATTTTGTTTCCTCCATGAACTGAACTGTCGTTTGGACATCCTGCAGGCTTGCCAGTCGGCACTCCATGCATGATATCATCAATGTGATCCAGACTTGCCAGTCGGCACTCCATGCATGATGTCATCAATGTGACGCCGGCTTCCTTTACTTCCCAGAGCCTTTTGTGCCACCCATTCTAGGTTTGATCAACCTGAGAACACGAGTCAATATTATCAAAGATCCCTGCTTCGATGGCCGTTCAAACACAAAGCTACCAGACCCACTAGCCAGGGTTCTAATCTCTGCACTGTCGCAGCCCCCCAGATCTCTACGTAGTGGACTGAACAAAACCTGACCTTCATTGAAACGGAGTACTGAGTGTTGGCCAGATCTTTTGGTCATTTCCTGCCGAACATTCTCTCTAGACTACGACAATTTATCTGTTTTAGCGGGATGATTTATCTGTTTTAGGGGTGGTAAGTACAACATTTGGTGTCAAAGTTGCGAAGATAATTTTCGGACACCCTCAATAATCGCAATATCATGCAAAACAACACATCAACCAATCAGTGTGATATCATTTTAAAAACTGCGACAATACAGCATAAAACAAAACATAAACAAGGTCAAGGCAAGGGATGGAGCCATAACAGCAGACGCCCCAGTCAAGTTCAAGACTTCGGAATGAACGTTGGTGAAGAATGTCTTGTAACCTTTGACCACTGTTGCTCTAAACCATCAGAAAAGAAATTGAGAAAGAATTATCTCTTGATATCAATTATATCTGACCATCAATATATAAAATCAATCAATCAATCATGTGTCATGCCGGAAAGCGTGGGCGGTCATGACTCGCCATTTCACTCGATCACCAGAGTCGTGGATCAACTCTGAGTTCCTGTCTCGTCCATGCCATGTGGCCAAGCCATCCAGGTATTTTCCTCTCGGTCTTCCTCTTGGTCTGTTCCCTTCAATCTTGCCAGTTGTCACTAAGTTCTCCAATCCATTGAACGATATATAAAATAGTCACACACAAATATATATATATATTGCGTAATTGTGTGGCATCCTGATTTCCTGGCTGGTTGCTTCTGTCTTCAATACCTTTCCTTTACCAGAGCTGCTAGAACTAGGGTTCTTTGTCATTCTAAGGAGTTAAGTAATGAAATTGCTAACTGGAGTTTTAGAGGAAAGGACTCGCTTAATTTTGTGATGGAATGTTTCAGCATGATTTGTTGTCGTAATATTAAAGGTTGGTGAATCCAGGAAAGAAGCGGCCCAAAGTTGGGGACAATTCCACCTATTGGAATTAAAGTATGAGAGAACATCAGGAGGTGAAAGTTCAGAAATCTTGTCTTTGAGGGCATTCTACTTGGACAAATCAGTGCAGGATTTTAGATGTGCAAACAGATCAAGGAGACAAGAAACTTGAGGGGAGGGCAGTTTCCTCTGCTGAAGAGCTTTTTTGACAGATGTGGCTGTGGGGAAAGCACAGAGACGAATAACAACAGACGGAAGAGATGCCAGAATAGCACATATTTCTGCCATGTCTTTGTCGACAAATATCGTCTTAGTGAGGTTTGAAGAAAACGAACTTGCAAAAAAAAAAAAAGACAAGAAGAGAGAATAATAGTCTTCTGAAGCCAGAAATGCATGAAATACTGGCCTACCATGACCATTGCTGTCCGTGTTTAGGAGGGGGTAATTATTCGTGTGCAGCCTACCTTGTGCCAGACGTATTGGTTACACACGTTTGGGCACCACATGTTTCTCTGAAGCTTTGCCCAGGCATTGTGATGGAATATTGGCCACATTCCAACTCACATACTTTGGTCTGTCAAGACTGCAAGGTGCCACTCAAGATATATATATATATATATATATATATATATATATATATATATATATATATATATATATATATATATATATATATATATATATAGAAAGTTCCCCTTCCATAAACAGTGATTGTTAAAATGCACCGACTGCCTAACTATCACACTAATAAGTCATGCAACATTGTCATGATTCCCTCACTATCTGTCTGTGCATTTGCTGTCTGTCCATTTTGGCTAACTGTTCATCTGATTCACTGACTGTCTTGTCTCTCTGGATGACCATCTGAGTGTCTTTCTTTCTTACTTACTCACTGTCCATCGATCTGCTCAACTTAATGACTGAGCATCTGACAGACTGACTGACTGTCATTCAATCTGATTGACTGATTCTCTGTCAATCTGATTACCTGACTGATCAACTGTCTGCCTATCTTACTGACATACTGATCATCTGATTCATCGATTGTCTGTTTATCTGACTGACTGACTTTCTATCTGCTCAGCTTAATGAATGATCATCTGTTTGACTGACTATCTGTCTTTCTGACTCTCTGACTGACTAACTACCCATGGATCTGGCTGACTCTCTGACTGACTAACTACCCATGGATCTGGCTGACTCTCTGACTGACTAACAACCCATGGATCTGGCTGACTCACTGACTGACTCACTGACTGACTAAATACCCATGGATCTGGCTGACTCTCTGATTGACTAACAACCCATGGATCTGGCTGACTCACTGACTGACTGAATAGCCATGGATCTGGCTGACTCACTGACTGACTAAATACCCATGGATCTGGCTGACTCACTGACTGACTCACTGACTGACTAAATACCCATGGATCTGGCTGACTCTCTGATTGACTAACAACCCATGGATCTGGCTGACTCACTGACTGACTGAATAGCCATGGATCTGGCTGACTCACTGACTGACTAAATACCCATGGATCTGGCTGACTCTCTGACTGACTAACAACCCATGGATCTGGCTGACTCACTGACTGACTGAATACCCATGGATCTGGCTGACTCACTGACTGACTGAATACCCATGGATCTGGCTGACTCACTGACTGACTGAATACCCATGGATCTGGCTGACTCACTGACTGACTGACTACCCATGGATCTGGCTGACTCACTGACTGACTGAATACCCATGGATCTGGCTGACTCACTGACTGACTAACTACCCATGGATCTGGCTGACTCACTGACTGACTGAATACCCATGGATCTGGCTGACTCACTGACTGACTGAATACCCATGGATCTGGCTGACTCACTGACTGACTGAATACCCATGGATCTGGCTGACTCACTGACTGACTGAATACCCATGGATCTGGCTGACTCACTGACTGACTGAATAACCATGGATCTGGCTGACTCACTGACTGACTGAATACCCATGGATCTGGCTGACTCACTGATTGACTGAATACCCATGGATCTGGCTGACTCACTGATCTGGTAGACTGACTGTCTATCTAACAGACTTACTGACTGATCAATTGCTTGACTGATTGTCTGTATATCTGACTAACTGTTTGATTCACTAACTGACTGTCTGTATATCTGACTAACTGTTTGATTCACTAACTGACTGTCTGTATATCTGACTAACTGTTTGATTCACTAACTGACTGTCTGTATATCTGACTAACTGTTTGATTCACTAACTGACTGTCTGTATATCTGACTAACTGTTTGATTCACTAACTGACTGTCTGTATATCTGACTAACTGTTTGATTCACTAACTGACTGTCTGTATATCTGACTAACTGTTTGATTCACTAACTGACTGTCTGTATATCTGACTAACTGTTTGATTCACTAACTGACTGTCTGTATATCTGACTAACTGTTTGATTCACTAACTGACTGTCTGTATATCTGACTAACTGTTTGATTCACTAACTGACTGTCTGTATATCTGACTAACTGTTTGATTCACTAACTGACTGTCTGTATATCTGACTAACTGTTTGATTCACTAACTGACTGTCTGTATATCTGACTAACTGTTTGATTCACTAACTGACTGTCTGTATATCTGACTAACTGTTTGATTCACTAACTGACTGTATATCTAACTAATAGGCTGTCTATCCATCTGAGTGACTTAAGGACTGATCAACTGACTGTTTACAGATACTTACGTAAATCGAACATTCTCAAGGGTTTCATTCGGTGCTGTCCATCTCATAGTGGTGGAGTTGAAGTGCTTGTGCGTGGCGTGAGTCATGGCCTGGTTATTCTGGAAAATAAAAATAATCAAGTGTCAGGATAGTCTATGCAGAAACATGTGCTGCTGAAAACTGATACAGCGATCAGATATGGTAGATCACTGTTTTGTGAAATGGGTTGGTTGATACTTCCGCACCAAATGTGTTCCCTCAATTCTGAACATGGTGATGGTCTTTTTCTGGCTAATTATGAATATGTACACAAATGAACATACATTTTTGTACATAAACACATCTGCTCACACTCACATACACACAAGCACACACACACATACATACAAGGGCACACACCTACACATACACACATCTGAATACATGTTTATACATAAACAGATCTGAACACACTCATACACACACACACATACACACACACATGCAAGCACACACACACATACAAGCACACACCTGAACATGCACACATCTGAACATACATGTTTATACATAAACAGGCAGACAGTTAATCAGTCAGGCAATCAGACTGACAGACAGACAGACAGTAAGTCAGACAGACAGACAGTCAGTCAAACAGCTGATCAGTCATTAGCTGAGCAGATAGAAAGAGTCAGATTGACAATCAGTGAATCACATGATCAGTAAGTCTTCTTCTTCTTCTGCGTTCATCCGAAAAGTTTTTTCGGACGTGATTGCATTGTGCCTGTTTACAGCAGAGCTGTGTTCTTGCGACGTTAGGTCGACACATCCCACTTCTGCGGGCATTTGTTGACCGGGTGAACCTTCCCAGGGTGATCAGTAAGTCAATAAGATAAACAGAAACACCTGAACACACACACACACACACACCCACACACCCAAACACACACACACACACATGTGAACATACATGTTTATTCATAAACACATTTCCATGTACTCTCTCACACATACACACTCACATGCACAACACATACACCTGAACATATATACATTTGTTCAGCTCAGTAATGACATACTTTAAATTTGAACATATAAACAACCATATATTAACTCTGAGTGAGTGAGTGAGTGAGTGAGTGAGTGAGTGAGTGAGTGAGAGTGAGTGAATGAGTGAATGAGCAAGAGAGAGACTGAATGTGTGTGAGAGATAGAAGAGAAAGAGAGAGAGAGAAGAGAGAGAGAAACAGGGATGCAGAAAGACATAGTGATAGAGTGTAAGATAAACAGGCAGGGTTACGGGCAGACAACAAATGAACATGCAGACAGAATGGCAAGACAGACAAAATACACAGATGCAGATCAGCACTAGACTGGTGGCCACCTGATTGTTGCACCCACAAGAAAGAGCAGAACAAGCATATTCATTCCACACAGCTCCAGCAATCATATGTACACAGCTTCAAACACAGCTTCAATATTCATGATTAGTAGTTACAGCATTCTTACTTATACAGCTCCTGTATTCATATATTTCTTCTTCTGCGTTCATCCGGAGGTTTTTTTCAGACGTTGTTGCATTGTGCTAGTTTACAGCAGAGCTGTGATACTTGCACTTTTAGGCCGACACCTCTGACTTCTGCAGGTATTTGTTGATCGGGTTAACCTTCCTGCGGTATTTGTATATTTCATAGCTTCTGCATTTATACCAACATAGCTCCTGCATTTATACTTACACAGCTCCTGCAAACAGCTCCTAATGCATACTAACACAGCTCCTGCATTGATACTTTCACAGCTTCTGTATTGATACTAATACAGCTCATGCATCCATACTTACACAGCTCCAGCATTCAAACTTACACAACTCATACTTCCACAGCTCCTATATCCACACCAACACAGCTCCGGCATCCAAACTTAAACAGCTTCTGCATTGATATTAACACAGTCCCTACATCCATACTTACACAGCTCCTGAATTCATACTTACACAACTCCAGCACACACATCTGCACAGCTCCAGCATTCAAACTGACACAACTCATACTTACACAACTCATACTTACACAACTCATACCTACACAACTCACACTGACACAACTCATACTTACACAGAGTGGTTTTGTGTCATTGGTGAGCGATGTGAAGGTGCCATATTTCCTCACCACACCTCCAGATGTGTGTTCCTTCACGTCCCTCACCTGAATCAGGAATCCCTCAAAGTATAAATCATCTGCTTGGACTGTCACTAGAGTTAGAGAAAACAAACACAAACTCAAATTATCATCAATGTATCTTGTGTTATGTTCTTACTATGTCTTCTTACATCTTTTCTAATGTCTTAGGTATTGTTTCGTGTTGTCATGTTGTGTCTTGCTGTGTAGTGTCTTGTGTACTCTCAAACCTTGCCTGGTGTTATTTTGACTGCGAGAGTTTAATGATTGTTCGATGACTTCTGTCTACAGAATTTATGACACCAAAGATGACGTGCTTTTGATTGGATAAGTGCAGACTGTTATAAATTGTATACACGGGAGAGTTAACCAGATCAACATTTGCCAGGAAGAAGTTGTACGGATCTCTTGGCTGAACATACACGGGAGAGTTAACCAGATCAACATTTGCCAGGAAGAAGTTGTACGGATCTCTTGGCTGAACATACACGGGAGAGTTAACCAGATCAACATTTGCCAGGAAGAAGTCGTACGGATCTCTTGGCTGAAAAGTGCACATGTTGCAGCTCTGCTGCAAACAGGCAATGAAAATACCTTCCAATAATTAAACAAAGCCAGGCTTCCTGGCCTAGCTGTTAGCGACTTTCTCCGTTATCCTGTATATTATCGTGAGTAACGTAACCTGCGCGAGAATCGGTAGCGGTTAGAACGCAATGGCAAACTACAGGGCGTAATCTTGCCAAAGAAATCAACAATCAGCTGAAAGATGCTGATGTTGACAGCTGATGGATATGCGAACAAAAACAAAACAAAACAAAAATTAAACAAAGATCTTTGCAATCGTTATGACGTTCTGCAATGTCTCACTTCTCGGTATGTGTACAAAGAACACTGTCTTTAACTAATCTCTTCCAGGCGATTGTCGTTAGTTACTACTTTGATATGTTTTAAAACAAGACATATTTTTCAATAAAAGAACTCTCCATCCACGATCGCTATTTAAATTAAGGGAAGTAATTCGTTCCAGTGAAATTCACAAGAGCAGCACACATTATAGTGATTATCCCCCTTACTAAGTTGCTAGCCTTTTGTATGGATGCTTCTTCTTCTTCTTCTTCTTCTTCTTCTTCTTCTTCTTCTTCTTCTTCTTCCTTCCTTCCTTCCTTCCTTCCTTCCTTCCTCCTCTCCTGTGATCAACGTTTGCTATGTGTGGTGCATACCATCCATTGCAGTGTGTCCGCATTCTAGTCCCTGTCCACTTAGGCCAACATCGCTCCACTTAAGACGTATCAATGGATGGGCAGACGGGCAGTGCGTCATGAAATGCTGGAGAAACTGGAGGCAGCGGCTATGAGGCTTATGAGAAGAATGTTGGTAATAACGTAAAAATAGAAACAAAAACTGAGAGCTGCAAGTGGTGAAAGATCAACTACCAAAACCATAAAGAAAAGACAAACATAATTATGATGTCACATCAACATGAAGGACGGGATGGGAGGAAATTAGCCCTTCTTGTATGGAACAATGTTGTATAGAACACTGTTTTTCCCGCAGTCACACAACCAACATGGGAAAGCCTATGGGATTGCACACAGCACAAAAGCTGAAAGACCACCGTCGTGAACAGAGATAGCACAATAAAGATTACAAGAAAGCTCACTTGGGAACCAGATGGAAGGCCAATCCTTTCCAAGGATCATCTCATACCAAAGGCATTGTTTTGGAAAAAGTTGGTGTTGAAGTCAAGCAGCCTAACTCTGCAACCAGAAAGTGTGTCACAGAAAGTGTGTCACAGAAAGTGTGTCACAGAAAGTGTGTCAGAGTTCAACTCATCAAGAACGGCAAGAAGATTACGGCCTTCGTACGCAACGATGGTTGTCTGAACTCCATTGAGGAGAATGATGAAGTGTTGGTAGCTGGCTTTGGTCGTAAAGGACACGCGGCTGGTGACATTCCTGGCGTCCGCTTCAAGATTGTCAAAGTTGGCAATATCTCTCTTCTGGCTCTGTTCAAGGGAAAGAAGGAGCGACCTAGGTCTTCATCTGCTGAAATAAATTTGCCACTGCTTTCTGAATGACCGGCAAACATACCATTGTAAGAAAATCAGTGCAAGACGGTCTGCTGCCAAATCGAACGCGGTATGCGGGATTACGAATTGCATTCGTAACGCCTTTGCCACAGAGCCGGCAACATAACATAACATTAAGGGCCAAAGGAGAAATGCCTGGATGACGAAGAGATGTGTGGATGACGAAGAGATGTTTGGATGACGAAGAGATGTGTGGATGACGAAGAGATGTGCGGATGACGAAGAGATGTGCGGATGACGAAGAGATGTGTGGATGACGAAGAGATGTGTGGATGACGAAGAGATGTGTGGATGACGAAGAGATGTGTGGATGACGAAGAGATGTGTGGATGACGAAGAGATGTGTGGATGACGAAGAGATGTGTGGATGACGAAGAGATGTGTGGATGACGAAGAGATGTGTGGATGACGAAGAGATGTGTGGATGATGAAGAGATGTGTGGATGACGAAGAGATGTGTGGATGACGAAGAGATGTGTGGATGACGAAGAGATTTGCGGATGACGAAGAGATGTGTGGATGACGAAGAAATGTGTGGATGATGAAGAGATATGTGGATGACGAAGAGATGTGCGGATGATGAAGATATGTGTGGATGACGAATAGATGTGTGGATGACGAAGAGATGTGTGGATGACGAAGAGATGTGCGGATGACGAAGAGATGTGTGGATGACGAAGAGATGTGTGGATGACGAAGAGATGTGTGGATGACGAAGAGATGTGTGGATGACGAAGAGATGTGTGGATGACGAAGAGATGTGTGGATGACGAAGAGATGTGTGGATGACGAAGAGATGTGTGGATGACGAAGAGATGCGTGGATGACAAAGAGATGCGTGGATGATGAAGAGATGTGTGGATAACAAAGAAATGCGTGGATGACGAAGAGATGTGTGGATGACGAAGAGATGTGTGGATGTATGGACGCAAGTATTAATACAGGACAGCGGTAAGAAGGGTAGGATGGAAGATGCGTCTGTGTGTTCAGTTCTTTTGTTTCAAATGTTGTATAGGATTAAAAGATAAGTAGGGCATTTTGTTTGCATTTGTATTTTCTTTTCATTGTTCTCACAACAACAACCCCCCCCCCCCCCCTAATCTTTCGATTCTTCTTACTCTAGTGTCCTCACCGTGTCTATATGATGTATTTTTGTTTGCTGAAGAAGGATCGTCTCGGCAACGTCTTGTTTTCCGTAATTGTGTTCTGTAAAGCAGCATTACTTTGCGTTATTTTATATTGTTTATATATCTTGTGCAGGACGTGCGATCAACCCCACCATCACATTGATTTTCTAGACAATTTCAAGACCATAGCTTTCAATTGTTCTCCGAATAGGGAATCAACGTTGAGGCCCGACTGACGGGTGTAGAGGTTGAACCCCTTACCACGCCATCAGCGCGATGGAAGTTTAAACCCAAGCGTATTAAGCCCAGACTAATAATTAGCCTTATGAACATGTGCAAATAAATTTCCCCCTTCCTTGGTTGTGTCCTCCATTTAACCACCACTTGGTGCTGAAAGACCCTGTCCAATGCATAATTTAACTAAGTAATGAATACTTCAGGTACTTGACACTAACTTTCTGACCTTCAATTTCTTCGCCAGGATTGACCTTTGTCCTGTCAAGGATGATGCTGTAGAAAGGTTTGCCTGACTGAGGTTCTATCAGGGGTGAAGCTGGATCTTCTCTGTTCGTGTGGTGTCCTGTCTGCATATTCTCACACGTTTCTTCTGGAGCCCCGTCAGAGTATGCAGTGACTAGATAGTGACCTTGGAACACTGCTCCACACACGGACAAGAGGAATAGGATTGCGCGTTTCATGGCTGCTAGCAGACGTGCTGTATAATCTGTGAATACAATTAGTGGATCTGTGGTACGGTTGTAGAAATTTAAACTAAAAAATAACACGAAGTAATGCAGCTGTACAGAACACAACTACAGAATACACAGGGCGTTGCGGCGACTAGCTTTCATCAGCAAACAAGTACATAAAACACAACATATAAACACGAGCAAGACACTACAGTGACTACATTACGGCATAATAAACGAATGAGAAGAATGGAAATACGGTGGGAGAAAACTAGAGCAATGCAAATAAAATGAAGAAAAATAAACAAAATATGCTACCTGAATGCCGTATCTTCTTCTTCTTCTTCTGCGTTCATCCGGATTTTTTTCCCCGGATGTGACTGCGTTGTGCCTGTTTACAGCAGAGCTGCGCTCTTGCGCCGTTAGGCCGACACATCCGACTTCTGCGGGCATTTGTTGACCGGGTTAACCTTCCCGGGGAATGCCGTATGATATTGACCAAACCAACCCTTGGGAGACGATAAGCCTTTAAGAACGAACGAACGAACAAACTTTATTTTCGAAGGGTAACAAATTGGGCATATGGGTTTAGCACCATATGCCCTATTTGTGAAAAGAAAATGAACAAAATGGGCCACTTATCTCTGGTTCACATCCTGAGAAGGGAAAAGAGCAATGGTTCTCAAACATCCGGTGACCCATTCCTTGTGAGGACTTCCTGAGAAAATAACCAACAAGTGGGAGGCTACTGAATCTGGTAGGTCCTTCTCAGGACCGGCGCTCAACAGGACCAACATAATACAATAAACAAAATACCAATCAACATGGGCCCTTCAAGACCCAACCGTTCCTGATGATAACATCGGGAAAAGTATAACCAGTCCTGTTTAGGACTAACTCGAAAGAGAACAGAAATGGGAGGAAGACCAAACATCACACAAATACGGTTCTCAATTATAACCAACGCTGAAGAAACAGGTTGAACGAGATCGAATTTTTATCTTATTTTTCTTTCTTAAATTAAGTAAGCAAGCAAGCAAGCATTCGGTGTGCTAAAACCGAGGTAGTGGATTCAGCCCATATACCGGTTAGTTGGACTGAAATGTTGACTTCTCTTCCTTGACTTGGAGACATCAGTTTTATTGCAAACAGAAAGACATGATTATCAGTTTAAAATTACCGTGGTAGACAATTGACATTATTGTGCGAACATGTGCATATTTCAGTTTGAAGGATTTATCTAGTTATTTTACTTTATGTTGTGTGAATTCTGCAGTATGTACCTGACGAGATGCAGCGAAATATGCCAGGAAATAAATCGTGCAATCTATTGTTTGTGTCTTCATTATTCAGATTCACTGCGGGAAAACATTGTTTTGATTTTCTTTAACATAAATGTTATGGGTATGGTAGATTTTGCTACAACGGCCGCGCTGAGAAAGATCACAGACAGAACATACACAACAATGGCACATCCTACCCTCAATGGAGGTACAATGTAAACTAGACAAACACATGTCCCCAGCCACGCCATCAATCTACCGGTTCATGTCCCCTGGGCAGGACAAGAGGCAGACAGGACAGACAACAGCCCAGGCATCAATCACCAGATCTGCCCGCAGCCGGTTCTGGATCGTCTGCTACACCCCGCAGGTAAACCAAAATTCGAATTTGTTCTTACCTTTGTTTCACCTTTATTCGTTCGTATTTACCTTTATTCTCTTATGGCTCTACTATATTCATCCATTTATAGTTTCGCGGCGACTGCACTAGCCAGGCGGCCGTAATTCCTCAGGCTCAAGACCCTCCTGTCCTACACCGCAAGGTACAATAGACAGGAGCTGACAGATGACAGTGACAGCATGGGCTTTACAGGACATTGTTGGCTGTTTGTCGTTTACAAGACATGTTTACGTTCAGTAGTTTGTCATTGCTTTCTGAACGACCGACGCCTATATCTTTCAAAACAATGTTTTCCCGTAATGAATTTTAATAACGAAGACACAGACAATAGATTGCATAATTTATGGCCTGGCTTATTTCGTTGCATCTCGTCAGGTACATACTGCAGAAATCACACAACATTAAGTAGGGTAATAAGATACATCATTCAACCTGAAATATAGAACACACATATTCTCATAGTAATGTGAATTGTGTACCATGGCAATTTTAAGCTAACTATCCTGTCTTTCTGTTTGCACAAAGTTAGCTTTTGTAAATGAATAGCAATAGCCTCAGCTAGCTTTAACATGCCACCATTTTGTGTGTTAAACAACACATGCTAATAATACCGTTGTTAAAAATCAACACAAGGCGGTCTGCTTCCAAATCGTCTGCAGCTGATGTCGAACTTTGCATACGGGATTGCAAATCGCGGTGGTCACCCCTTTGCCACAGACGTTACTAAGTTTACACAAATGTTTGCTGTTGTATTTCTTGTGTACCCCCGCATCTGCGATTACAATTTTCTTTCTAACCATAATCATAATCTGCATTCCTCCGAAGTCGGAGAGTGTCTGCCTGTACGGCGAGGAACCACCAGTCTGCACACCAATAAGCCAGACATGGGACAACAGATACTCACGCAAACCTCAGGTCCTGTATGACATCACACTGATGTTGGACAACAGGATGCTTTCATCCGACATACAGGACTTCACGTTGGAGCTCAAGCCAACGAACACAAGCAAGCATAATCTGCATCATCATAATGGATGACTGATATATGCATGCGTACTTTTCATCACATAAATTCTTCCTCTTCTTCTTCTTCTTCTTCTTCTTCTTCTTCTTCTTCTTCTTCTTCTTCTTCTTCTTCTTCTTCTTCTTCTTCTTCTTCTTCTCTTCTTCTTCTTCTTCTTCTTTCGTTCGCTTGAAATATGTCTATAATTGCAATGTTGTCTCTTGTATGAATCTAACAGTCTTTTTTAGTTCACTTAGCGATCCATAGAGTTTATCTTCCACTGTTGTTGTCTCTCTAGGCCAGAAGGTTCGCCTGGATATGTTGTAGTTTGGGCAGTCCTGGAGTATATGCTCTGCTGTCTGGGACGCCAAACCATAAATAAATCCACAGGCATTGATTGGCACTCACAGAAGCAGAGACAAGAAGCTGAGACCAGAGGACACACTTCATGTGGCATGCCCTAGGCAGGACGTGTCGTTCAACTCCAGCTGGGTTTTCTATGCAATTTTACGTTCAATAGTTTGCTATTGCTTTGTGAACGAGCAGTCAACGTTTTAGCCCAACTTAATGCCGGTGTAGGGATTGAACCGCCTACCTCGCCATCAGCGCATCGGAAGTTTAAAGCGAGAATTATTATCATTTCGGCCACGTTGGCGCCTAGAGCCACACTAGACTATATAACACCGAATTCGAACCTGTTGCCTCTCGGAGGCACTGTCGCATAATTCGCACCGGTATCTGACATGAACTTTGAAGAAGGATGCTCTAATGACAGCGTGGCTGAATGGTTCTCCATCGCTAGCCAGCTCTCCTAGCTCAGCCATGGCCATAATTAATGGTTTACCCCGTTTCACAATCGGGGACTCGGACAAAAGTAACATACATTTAACGCTTCCATTCTTCTCATTCTGTGATAATGCCTTCATGAAACCCTTATAGTGTCATCTCTGTAGTTTACATGTTGTTGTAGGAAGTCCCGTTGCTGAAAGGTTAAGACCACTAGCTCTTCAACTTCCGGTGTGCTGAATGCGGGGTAGAGAGTTCTCTCCTTAGACTGGTCAATTGCACTTAAACTGGCGTCTCACCCCTGACTTGGAGAAGTACATTACAAGCACCTCAAACATCGGAGTGGGTTCACTCGGTGGCGAGACTTCTCTGTGGCGTAGGAGTTACGGACGCAGTTCATAATCCCGCATACCGCGTTCGAAATAAAACTGCGGGCGATAATGTGAAGACGAAGGTGCGCAAACAGTTAGATATAGATATTCTGATTTGCCCCTCTATGCATCCACATCTCACTGTTTGCACACCTTCGGCTGCACATTTTCTTATCTGGCACCTTTCACAACTGAACTTCTGCGCCACCTTCCTAACAACGAAAGATGTGTGCTTTAATATTATTAAATTTTCTAATTTCATGATTTTCTTTATATCTGTTTGTGCTATTCCTGATGAAGATTAGTATAATCAAAACGTTGTACGCTGTAACGTAGTATACTTATTTTGTAAAATCCCCCCTCCTTCCCCGCACTCCTCCTGTGATTTCCGTTTGCCGTATTGGAATTGGTTGTAAGGTATGTACATTGTGACTGTGTTTGGTATCTCTCACATGTTCGCAGGAGTTACACATGCCTGGCTGTCTTGATTTCCTATTGTTAATGTAATGGTTGGAACCGTTTCTCTTTGGTGAAGCGTGTGGTGTTAGCTGGTATTGATAAAATTGCTGCTAGATTTATTGATAATTGTTTATAAAGGTCCTATATTTATTGAATTTCGAAACCCCCTTGCGGTTGCCTTATCAGGGCGAGACCAAATGTTGTCACGGGCCTTATACGGCCCGCGGGCCTGACGTTCCCCACCTCTACACAAGTGCAACACAAGAAAAGATGAACCCAAACTTCAAACGGCTCAGACGTGAAATGCTTATCTTAGTTGTGATTCGGGCACGGAGCGATGACAGGGGAGACAATTGGTTCCCTGGCGTGTAGTGGATTAAACTTCTATAGTACACTACTCTCCCTCCTGTCTTAACAATCAATCTTTCTACCGATCTCCATCGCTCGTGCAGACAGTTCACGCACGCAGACACGCACATTCATCAGCTGTCCGCGTCTTACATCTCACATCCTTTGAAGTAAATGTATAAATAACCTTTGCTACATAGACCTGTCGGGCTCCCTGCCGAAAAACTTGCGGATGCAGTTCGTGATCCCCCATCCCGCATTCGAAACACAACTGTGACGATTTGGCAGCAGACCTGTCTTGTGTTCGGTTGTTTATAAAATGGTATGGGTGCTGGTCGTTAGGAAAGCGATGGCAAACTAGTAAACGTAAACTTGCCAAGAGATCACAAACACATCCCTGACCGGATCCGGAAACAAGCCCCGGATCACTGGCGTGTGAAGCGGGTGTGTAACCACGCGGCACACGTTGGACACACAGCCAAATTATCATAACAGAATATTACAACGTCATCCATCGTAGGCTATGATCAAGATTGCCCAATCGCCGCGACATTATTGCTCATTGGATTTAGGCCTGGTGTTCCTTGCCAGTGAGAAGTCCTGATCGTTTCGGGTCCACATCGATTGACGGACGTCAGTCGCGGCGATTGGGCAATCTTGAGCATAGCCTACGATGGGTGACGTTGTAATATTCTGTATTAGCAGTAAATGACAGTTTTAATGGAAGGTGCTGTATGGCATAGCTAAGGTCAAGGCAACTTGGAGTGGGTGGGTTAACATTTAATCTTCACGTGCACTGGGAGGTCGCAAACCATTTAAACACATTCAAAACATTGCATTCTCTTAATGAGGCCGTATATAAAAGGTTGCACAATTTATTGCCTGCCTTATTTCGCTGGAGCCGCGGTGGAGTAGAGGCTAGATACACGTGACACAGAAAACATCAGCCAATGAGAGCCCATGGGTCTATACTTCTATACAAATATGAGTCTAGCACAGTGGTTCTCAACCTTTTTTGGCCCGTGCCCCCTTCACCATATTTTCAGAACGTCATTTCCCCCTTTCGTATTTCCTACCTAAAAACCCGCCCCGCCCCTACACAGTATACGTAATAATGTAAGCTAAATTTAATCTCATACTAAAACAAATCTAGACGTCCACATAAAACGTGATTTGTGGGTCTACTTACTTTATAAAATGAATTTTAGAAGGGTGTCATGTATAGAACCGTAAAGTATGAAGGGAGAAACAATATCAAGTAATCGGTTCTTGTATTAACGCGTTCTTGAAATAATCTTAACCTCCCCCCCCTCCCCCTGGAGACCCTAAAATTCCCCACCGGTTGAGAACCACTGGTCTAGCACCATGTACGCTTTCAGACGTGTAGAAGAGCCCCCCTGTCTGGACTTATATGTGGCTGCACCTTCTCGGGTGCCGACCGCGGGTTTAAATCCGATGACGTGGACAGGTGAATCATATTTGAGCTGGAAAACTCGTACATAACTGATTAAGTGACAGGGGATGATATTTCGCCAAACGTGAGCTTCTATTTAGACAGAACAACGATATATCGCCATGCTAGTGTCATGGTATTTGTCTTGTTTCGCGGTATCTTCCACAATTTCAGTGCTCAGTGAACTGAAATTGATATTATGATTCTTGTTCATTTCATTGTGCGCCATATTTGGTCCAAATCAACTGTTTTTTTAGCTCTGAATCAGACAACACACTTGGGCATTACCACATATGGACAACAATCACCTTCGGATTAATAAGCTTGTCAGGATAAACCCAGGACTATCACTCTGAGCCGGTGATGGACCCTAACTATAACTTCTCCTTGGAACTGAACGGGATAGGAGTAATGGTGAAATGGAATCGAAACACACTTGGTCTCTTATATGATCCCAATGTGGAGCATTTCCAACCCCACTGATCAGTGACTGTGTGTTTCAAGTATTTCATGCAAAATATGATTCATCAATTCATTTCATATTTCATATAATGTGTAACTCTGCAATATGCACGTGACGAGGTGCAGCGAAATATTCCAGGCATATAAAACTTGTTACTTGATATACCTGAGCCATGGACTAGCCGGCACAACAGGGTAAAATATTTATCTGACTACAAAAGACAATAACTTGGTTATAACATTTGATATTGAAAAGATTCTTACCCGCCACGAGAGGACGCCGAGGGTTGGCCCTTGTTTCGTTTCTGACTCGTGTACACACGCGAACCCACGAAGTGTCAGGGCGAGTTGTCATGAAGTACACAGAATCTCATCTCCCGGGGGAGGGCCTAGCCATGCAGTGCTTCTGTCTTGTGTTACGATACACGGGTGCGGTGTTCTCCCGTGTTCAGGGGCGTTTCTACGTAGATTAAAATGGGGGTTGTGAGGATCGCGTTTTGTAGGCCTAGATGCAAGAAGGAGTAGGTAGCCAGTCTTTGCCTCTCTTAGCGGACAACGAACGCAGCGTCGACCACTCGTCAGATCGCTCTCATGATATTACCAGCGCTAGCTCCTAAGGATTTCACCAACGCATCAACGTTGTGCATATACTGAATAGCACTTTCGACAACGGATTGTCCTGCTGCACTTTCGACAACGGATTGTCCTGCTGCACTTTCGACAACGGATTGTCCTGCTGCACTCCTGGGCATGTGAGCCTGGGTTCGGACATCCATGTTCTCGGGGGGGGGGGGGGCGCAGATCACCCCACTAATGCCCATTAGATCGCTGCCCAGGCTACATTTCAAAATGAGAAGCAGGAAACTGCTAGAGTCTGTCAAGTGTTAGCATTATCACATGTTGTAAGCCCGAATGCCCGGAGAAGGGGAGAGGGGCAGTCTTTCCCTCACATAGTGGAGGATGAACACAGGCGGGTAACATTCGTCCGATCACTATCAACACACCAGGGTAGCCTCCTTGCGATTACTCTAACTTGTCCGCTCAAAATGAGAAAACCTACCCCCAAAAAGAATATTTGTAGCATGGGGGATCCTTCTATACACACATCTGACTTCTCTGAGATCCTAAAGTGTTCGTGCGCTGTGTTAAGTTTCTCCTCACGTCATCTATGGGCGGCGACTATAATTATGGAGGTATCCGTGAGAGTGGAGCGGGTTCGTGTTCAGACATCCGCCTTTGATGTACACTCAGATAATTATGCATACATGAGTTGCCTCGTGTTGTCGTTAAGTCAAGGCCATTTGCCGCCATGTTGACAGCTTGTTGTGGCTGGGAATCCTGCCACCAAAACAATCCGGCTCCAAACAAAACAGTATCAGCTGCAGGGCGACACATCCCGCCTTGGCCAGTTCTATACGTGCAGCCATCTCCCTCCCGACCCTGTACCAAAGTATAACTCCACGAGGTCAGCATGGCCGAATTGATAAGACGCTCGTTCTTAAACTTCCGGTGCGCTGATGTCGAGGTAGCGGGTTCAACCCCTTCACCGATCATTTGGACTAGTATGTTGACTTCTCGCCCTTGACTAGGGGACATAAATCACAAGTACCTCAGAAGTCGGAATGGGTTCACCTGTTGACGAGGGACACTGGTAACAGGGAAAGCTAATCCACACGCAAAATATCAGCCCAGTGCACTAGAAGTGGTAGCACTTGTATGTACTACGCTTGAGTTCAAAGCTAGCGGACGCAGAAAGGGTTATTGTGGAGCTCTCCTGTCCCTCTCCAGTCTCAGACACCAGCCAGACGTGCAAGGCCAGCAACTGACCATCACATCTGAGGAGAGGTAGACATGGAAGTGACGAGCACAGGCATTTCTGGATGTGACGAGGAGAGGTACACATGGAGGTGACGAGCAGAGACATATCTGGATGTGACGAGGAGAGGCGTGCATGGATGTGACGAGCAGAGACATATCTGGATGTAACGAGGAGAGACACATATGGACGTGACGAGCAGAGACATATCTGGATGTGGCGAGGAGAAGATTTACTAACGCACGCCAACTGTCGGAGAACAGGCGTAGGTTGGCTGTTTTTCCTCCACAGGTTTGAGACGAGTCTTTGTCCACAGACACCCAACAAATGTTCAGTCTTTCTCCACAGACACCCAACAAATGTTCAGTCTTTGTCCACAGACCCTCACCAAATGTCTAGTGTCTTTGTCCACAGACACCCAACAATGTTCAGTTTTTGTCCACAGATCCTCACCAAATGTCTACTGTCTTTGTCCACAGACCCCTACCAAATCTCTAATGTGTTTGTCCACAGACCCCCACCAAATCGCTAGTGTGTTTGTCCACAGACCCCCATCTAATGTCTAGTGTCTTTGTCCACAGACCCTCACCAAATGTCTAGTGTCTTTGTCCATAGACCCCCACCAAATGTCTTGGGCGTTTGTCCACAGACCCTCACCAAATGTCTAGTGTCTTTGTCCACAGACCCCCATCAAATGTCTTGGGCGTTTGTCCACAGACCCCCATCAAATGTCTTGGGCGTTTGTCCACAGACCCCCACCTAATGTCTAGTGTGTTTGTCCACAGACCCCCATCAAATGTCTTGGGCGTTTGTCCACAGACCCCCATCAAATGTCTTGGGCGTTTGTCCACAGACCCTCACCAAATGTCTAGTGTCTTTGTCCACAGACCCCCATCAAATGTCTTGGGCGTTTGTCCACAGACCCCCACCTAATGTCTAGTGTGTTTGTCCACAGACACCCACCAAATGTCTAGTGTGTTTGTCCACAGACCCCCACCAAATGTTTAGTGCGTTTGTCCACAGACCCCCACCAAATGTCTAGTGTGTTTGTCCACAGACCCCCACCAAATGTTTAGTGTGTTTGTCCACAGACCCCCACCAAATGTCTAGTGTGTTTGTCCACAGACCCCCACCAAATTTTTAGTGTCTTTGTCCATAGACCCCCACCAAATGTCTTGGGTGTTTGTCCACAGACCCTCACCAAATGTCTAGTGTCTTTGTCCATAGACCCCCACCAAATGTCTTGGGCGTTTGTCCACAGACTCCCATCAAATGTCTTGGGCGTTTGTCCACAGACCCCCATCAAATGTCTTGGGCGTTTGTCCACAGACCCCCACCTAATGTCTAGTGTGTTTGTCCACAGACCCCCATCAAATGTCTTGGGCGTTTGTCCACAGACCCCCATCAAATGTCTTGGGCGTTTGTCCACAGACCCTCACCAAATGTCTAGTGTCTTTGTCCACAGACCCCCATCAAATGTCTTGGGCGTTTGTCCACAGACCCCCACCTAATGTCTAGTGTGTTTGTCCACAGACACCCACCAAATGTCTAGTGTGTTTGTCCACAGACCCCCACCAAATTTTTAGTGTGTTTGTCCACAGACCCCCACCAAATGTCTAGTGTGTTTGTCCACAGACCCCCACCAAATGTTTAGTGTGTTTGTCCACAGACCCCCACCAAATGTCTAGTGTGTTTGTCCACAGACGCCCACCAAATTTTTAGTGTCTTTGTCCATAGACCCCCACCAAATGTCTTGGGTGTTTGTCCACAGACCCTCACCAAATGTCTAGTGTCTTTGTCCACAGACCCCCACCAAATGTCTAGTGTGTTTGTCCACAGACTCCCACCAAACGTCTAGTGTCTTTGTCTATTGACAAAATTATAAAATAAAATTTTTAAAATAAAAAATAAAATTTGTCAACCGACTCCCACCGAATGCCCAGTGTCTTTGTCCACAGATTCCCAACAAATGTCCAATGCTGCGGCTGTCGACCTATTTTTCTGCTACGGGCCATTTGGGCATTTATAACTTCTTTCGCGGCCAATATACATTTTTTGACTTAGAAATTAGCCGGATATATTTGGTCAAACATTGAATTCACTCACCCCCGATGTGGTGGCTGGAGCTGCTTCTCTTTGGTGAGGTGTGATGGTAACTGGTAACAAGAAACAAATGAAGATCGTAAACTGATTAGAGACATTAGACGTAGACAGTCAAAATTTGTTGGACATGTTATGAGAAGAAATGAATTGGAGAACTTGGTGACAACTGGCAAGATCGAAGGAAAGAGACCAAGGGGAAGACCGAGAAGTAAATACTGGATGGTTTGGCAAGATGGCATGGTCGAGAGAGGAACACGGAGATGATCCACGACTCTGGTGATCGAGTGGGATGGCAGAACATGACCGCCCACGCTTATCGGCATGGCACATGATGGATGGATGGATGGGTGGTTACTGGTGTTGATGTTACTTCTCGCAACTGCTTTTCCAGGTTTGCATCTGCCAATCTGGGGCACAGTCGACTCTTTGCGATGTTAAGTTTTGAAAATAACTTTTCGAAGCAGTAAGTTGTTTCCAACAATGTTACACATTTCAATGCATTTCTCATCAATGTGGGAGATTCATGATTGCATATATAATGTTTATACAACTTAGTGTGAGGTTAGTTAGTTAGTTAGTCGCAGTTCCAACTTCACAGCAACGGGTCGTCCCCATTATGCTCCGTTCCTGTGCCAGTGAATAGCACACAAAATGCTCCCCACTGCCCAATGTGAAAAGTGGAAAAGACAGGAGTCTCGACAAACAACAGCCCGCACAGATACACTGTGCATAATGCCGCCGCCAGAATGTCAACACAATAGTCCCCCACAAAACACCCTGTTCATTTCTGATGGAATCGGTAGTCATTTTCCCATCTGGATGTTTCCTAGATGTTCACCCACACAGTCCACGAAATAAAGTTTATCGTCGATGGCAGTGGCAGTCAACCAGAAGCCCAGCAGCCACGCATTTCTGCATAAGGCAAAAACCGGTCAACTCTGGGACATAGCCATCCGCCATCGCTCCGAACATGCAGTCACGTTCCAAAAAACCTCGGACAGATTCAAAAGCATTTCACACGAAACTCACAGCTCACAGTGTCGCGCCACGCACTCACTCAGTAGCAGGGCAACGGAACCATCAAGCCTCCTTAGTCGCCTCTTACGACATGCGTGGTAGGCTACAGTGTTGCTATTCTTTGCTTCCCTTATGGGCCCCGGCAACACACGGGATAGTGTGAGGTGTTTGTAACAGATTTCAGCTCATCATCGCTTTACATCTGAATGATGTCGTGTTGCATGTTATCAGGTATATCATCTGGGTCCACATTGAACCGCGTAGCAAAGAATGTTCCATCCTAATTGTTTACTTTTTACATCTTTGAGTCTGTTGGGAAATTACTCAGTTGCACATTCACCAGCTTATTCAGTATCGCAGAAGGCTTATGTCCTTGAGACTGGGGAAATGCATGCACCGTGTTATTCCTTTCGAGAGTCATAATTTAGCTTCAAATGAAAGCCAGACCAAATGATTTCGCGGGCCGTATACTGCTCGCAAGCCGAACGTTCCGCCTCCGATATTGAGGGAACCCCAGTGTACGCGTATAGGTAATATAACGGAGAACAATAGGGGCAGGTGGAGATTCTTAAGATAATGCAAAGACTATGTACTATAAGTCACAAAGACTGCAGTACCATACAACAAACACACACTATTCACACTACACATCACAAAGGATGTCAGGTATACAACGAATTGTTGTTTGTTTTTGTCCCGAAACGTTTTCTTGATGTCTGTGATGTAATAACAGCCATTTTGTAGGCCGTGAGCAAGGAGAAATATGTGTCCAATCTCTCCCTCACGTTGGCAAGAGACGAGCCCAGGCGTGGAACTCGACACTACCAGTGGAGTGTGCTATCTGCCCGTCATACACAACGTCTTTAAGACATACAAACACAATCTATAACCACGTCTTTAAGACATACAAACACAATCTATAACCACGTCTTTAAGACATACAAACACAATCTATAGCCACGTCTTTAAGACATACAAACACAATCTATAGCCACGTCTTTAAGACATACAAACACAATCTATAACCACGTCTTTAAAACATACAAACACAATCTATAACCACGTCTTTAAGACATACAAACACAATCTATAGCCACGTCTTTAAGACATACAAACAAAATCTATAGCCACGTCTTTAAGACATACAAACACAATCTATAGCCACGTCTTTAAGACATACAAACACAATCTATAGCCACGTCTTTAAGACATACAAACACAATCTATAACCACGTCTTTAAGACATACAAACACAATCTATAACCACGTCTTTAAGACATACAAACACAATCTATAACCACGTCTTTAAGACATACAAACACAATCTATAACCACGTCTTTAAGACATACAAACACAATCTATAGCCACGTCTTTAAGACATACAAACACAATCTATAACCACGTCTTTAAGACATACAAACACAATCTATAACCACGTCTTTAAGACATACAAACACAATCTATAACCACGTCTTAAGACATACAAACACAATCTATAACCACGTCTTTAAGACATACAAACACAATCTATAACCACGTCTTTAAGACATACAAACACAATCTATAACAACGTCTTTAAGACATACAAGCACATTCTATGACAAACTCTTTAAGACATACAAACACAATCTATAACCACGTCTTTAAGACATACAAACACAATCTATAACCACGTCTTTAAGACATACAAACACAATCTATAACCACGTCTTTAAGACATACAAACACAATCTATAACCACGTCTTTAAGACATACAAACACAATCTATAACCACGTCTTTAAGACATACAAACACAATCTATAACCACGTCTTTAAGACATACAAACACAATCTATAACCACGTCTTTAAGACATACAAACACAATCTATAACCACGTCTTTAAGACATACAAACACAATCTATAACAACGTCTTTAAGACATACAAGCACATTCTATGACAAACTCTTTAAGACATACAAACACAATAGATACATACTAATGCAGTGGTTCTCAACCGCTGGGGAATTCCCACCTCCCCTATCCCAGGGGGGAATTCTAGGGTTTCCAGGGGGCCATGGGGGGGGGGGGGGGGGGTTAAGATTATTTCAAGATTGCGTTAATACAAGAACGGATTACTTGATATTGTTTTTCCCTCTATACAGCTGGTTCCACACTGAACGGTGTAGCAAAGAATGTTACGGTTCTGTACTTCTCGCCCTTCTTAAATTCGTTTTATAACGTAAGTATCATCTTTTATGTTTACGTCTAGACCTGTTCTAGTGAGTGTTATTAAATTTAGCTTCCATTTTTACGTATACTGTGTAGGGGCTGAGGAGGGGATTTATAGAGAGGAAATACGAAAAGGGGGGGGGGGGAATGATATTCTGAACATATGATGAAGGGGTGCATTGGCAAAAAAAAAAAAAAAAAAGGCTGAGAACCTCTGTACTAATGTATCGAAACTTAAACTTTCATTTTCCTGTTGCGTTATTGAACACTTTCAGATTTGAAGCACTGTGCTAAGCTGAACATGCTACAGTCTAGCCATGACCCTACCTCCACACCTGGATGTCTTCTATGTGTGTCCCACACTACTCGCTTATGTCCCTAATTGTCGTCTTCTTTCGTTCTTTAGTCGCTCTATATTAAGTTTCTCTCGACGATTCCGGATTTAAGACTTTAAATTATTATGTTTTTCCCTCAGTGCATGTCCTACACAGTACCAGTGTCTGCTTCTTACCTCTTGCTTCATTGAAATCTATTTAGTTCTCTTCATGAACTCCATATTGGAGATTCTCTCACACCTAAGGTTTACAGATGTCCGGTTTCCCGGACAGTCCGGAATTTTTAAATTAAATAATTCGCTGTCCTGAAAAATGCTTTCGGAACGGCTGTTTGTCCCGTTTTTGTTTCTTATCAAATGACAAATGTAATTAAATGGAACTGTTTCTCGATTTTCAGTTGATTGAACTGTTTAACCGTTTGATTCTAAGAGTATGAATAAAATTATTGGAACTGCGGTAAAGCTGTGGAAATGTAAACAATATAAAATAACACAAAGTAATGCAGCTTTACAGTACACATTTACGGAAAACATAAGACGTTGGGCCGTCTAGCCTTCATCAGCAAACAAATACACAAAACCCAACATACAAACACGGGCATCACGTCCAAGGATTCTGAGATAAGTAGCATATGTTTGTAACGTTTTCCATTTTCTTGTCATTATGAATATTTTTTTTTTCAACCGTCCATTCTTCTCATTCGGTAAGTAGGCCTATGCCTTCATGTAGTCACTGTAATGTAGTGTCTTCGTCGTGTTTATATGTTGAGCTGTGTGTATTTGCTGATGAAGGCTAGTCGCCGTAACGTTATATGTCTTCCATAATAGTGTTCTGCATATCTGCATTCATCATCATCATCATCACCATCATCATCATCATCATCATCATCATCTTACACTTCTGCCGTGGGAGGATAATTTGCTCTTCAGAGCCCGATGAGCGGCACTGGATAGTGTCATTCCATGTGACTGTACAATGTCTTTGAGTTGTTAATCCATTTCCTTCTTGGGCGTCTTCTTGGTCTCGTCGCAGATGATCTTTGATGTAAGGCCAGTGATGGCAGTTGTTGGTGTTGCATTCTAACGACATGGCCAAACCACTTGATCTTCTGTCTTTTAATAAATGTGGCACAACATGTTGATCCAACTGTCTGTCCAATAACAACATTTCTTACTCCGTCTCATATTGTTAAGTTGGCAGCTCTCCTCAGACATCTCATCTCGCAGGTGTTGATTTTGCAAAAGTGTGATTTTATATTTGATTCTAAGAGAAACGTGCCGACGTCACGGCCACAAAGTCCGGCAACTCCAGTCACACTGGTAGTAGGGAAAGTTAAACCACACGCAAAATTCAGTCCAGTGCTACTAAAAATAGTGTGTATGGCCTACGCTTGAGTTCAAAGCGAGCGAGAGCAAATTAAAAAAAAAATACAACCTTGTCCAACCACTTTGTCCCTCTATTGACCGCAGGCACGTGACAATGGTTTCTGTAAGTGATCAGTAACGGTTGTCATCCTCGCAACGATTCTGGTCCTTACAGCTGAACTAATCTGACGTTGGAGTTGAATATTTTGAGTTTGACCTTGGTTTTAACTTCCTGTTGGTTTACAAATTTGAAACACACACACACACGCACACACGCACGCACGCACACAAGCGTAAAGGACCCGTTTACACGCATTCCGCGCACTGAGGACATGGTGGTACACCCATATTTTGTCTGAACCAATCGGGTCTCGGCGTGTCACGTGTTCAGCATCAGGGCGATCGCCTCCATGTCCAGGCATATTTTCTGTTGTCCATTTGAGACTGGTTCGAGCTGAGAGTCCATGTTAAGGTTAGCTGCAAGTCCTTTACAGGACGTGGCAGTCAAATCTGCCATTTTGTGACTGTGATTTCTTAGCAAGTTTACTTTAATTAGTTTACCATTGCTTTTTGAACGATCAGCATTCATACCATTGTATGACAGCCAATGCAAAGCGGTCTCCTGTAATTTGTCAAAATCCGTTCCAATGTGGATTTGAACCCACACTCTGGGCAGCATCTATCCCCCACACAGCCGCTACTCCCATACACTGACCAGCGTCTAGCCACCACACAGCTGCCGCTCCCTCACACTGGCCCCCACACATCCGTCGCTCCCTCACAGTTTCCAGCGCAGCGACAACTTCTCTTACCTTGTGTATTCTTATTTTGATTTTGAGTCTCTTGCGTTCGCTCGCCTTGAACTCAAGCCTAGTCCATAGCTCAACTGCTAGCAGCACTGGACTGAATTTTGCATGTGGATTATCTTTCCCTTTTGCCAGTGTCTATGGCCCTCAGGCGAACCCACTCCGACTTCTGAAGTACTGGTAATTTACGTCCCCAAGTCAAGGACGAGAAGTCAACATTTTAATATAACTGACCGGTGTAGAGGCTGAACCCCCTACCTCAGCATCATCACACCGGAAGTTTAAGAATGGGCGCTCTTATCTATTCTGCCACGCTGACCTCCTCTTATTTTGATATCTCTGTCTGTTTATGTATGAATCAGGGAGACAGAAAAAACATTCTTTAGTCATAAGATGAGAAGAGAGGAATTGGGGTATATCGTGACAACTGTAAAGATCAGTGGGGAAAGAGGCAGAAGCATAAAAATAGAAATGATGCTGGATGTTCTGAGGTGGTAGCATGGAGGCGTATCATGAGCAGAGTTGATGGATAACACCAAGGACCGAGATCTGTGGAGAGTCATGAACGCCTATGCCAGCTGACAGGACACGTGATGATGATAATACAACATGTTTATGTCTGGCCAATCAACCGAAACAAATACCGGGGAAATACTGCCCCGGGCGGGCTAAGTTACGCCAGGACGCAGGCAACAACATCAAACACCGACCCCGCTGTCAGCAACGGTACGAAGTCAACAACTGTTGATCCTCGTGATCTACAGCGTACATCTCCAACAATAACCATTATGCCCACAGCTATTCTCTGTACGTCACCGACGTCTGTGTTATCTCTGCCCCACAGTGACACACAGTTAGATGCCGGTGCCAGCCTCCCTGCCCCACAGTGACACACAGTTAGATGCCGGTGCCAGCCTCCCTGCCCCACAGTGACACACAGTTAGATGCCGGTGCCAGCCTCCCTGCCCCACAGTGACACACAGATAGATGCCGGTGCCAGCCTCCCTGCCCCACAGTGACACACAGATAGATGCCGGTGCCAGCCTCCCTGCCCCACAGTGCACACAGATAGATGCCGGTGCCAGCCTCCCTGCCCCACAGTGACACACAGTTAGATGCCGGTGCCAGCCTCCCTGCCCCACAGTGACACACAGTTAGATGCCGGTGCCAGCCTCCCTGCCCCACAGTGACACACAGTTAGATGCCGGTGCCAGCCTCCCTGCCCCACAGCGACACACAGTTAGATGCCGGTGCCAGCCTCCCTGCCCCACAGTGACACACAGTTAGATGCCGGTGCCAGCCTCCCTGCCCCACAGTGACACACAGTTAGATGCCGGTGCCAGCCTCCCTGCCCCACAGTGACACACAGTTAGATGCCGGTGCCAGCCTCCCTGCCCCACAGTGACACACAGTTAGATGCCGGTGCCAGCCTCCCTGCCCCACAGTGACACACAGTTAGATGCCGGTGCCAGCCTCCCTGCCCCACAGTGACACACAGTTAGATGCCGGTGCCAGCCTCCCTGCCCCACAGTGACACACAGATAGATGCCGGTGCCAGCCTCCCTGCCCCACAGTGACACACAGTTAGATGCCGGTGCCAGCCTCCCTGCCCCACAGTGACACACAGTTAGATGCCGGTGCCAGCCTCCCTGCCCCACAGTGACACACAGTTAGATGCCGGTGCCAGCCTCCCTGCCCCACAGTGCACACAGATAGATGCCGGTGCCAGCCTCCCTGCCCCACAGTGACACACAGTTAGATGCCGGTGCCAGCCTCCCTGCCCCACAGTGACACACAGTTAGATGCCGGTGCCAGCCTCCCTGCCCCACAGTGACACACAGTTAGATGCCGGTGCCAGCCTCCCTGCCCCACAGTGACACACAGATAGATGCCGGTGCCAGCCTCCCTGCCCCACAGTGACACACAGATAGATGCCGGTGCCAGCCTCCCTGCCCCACAGTGACACACAGATAGATGCCGGTGCCAGCCTCCCTGCCCCACAGTGACACACAGATAGATGCCGGTGCCAGCCTCCCTGCCCCACAGTGACACAGATAGATGCCGGTGCCAGCCTCCCTGCCCCACAGTGACACACAGTTAGATGCCTGTGCCAGCCTCCCTGCCCGCAAGTGCACACAGTTAGATGCCGGTGCCAGCCTCCCTGCCCCACAGTGACACACAGTTAGATGCCGGTGCCAGCCTCCCTGCCCCACAGTGACACACAGTTAGATGCCGGTGCCAGCCTCCCTGCCCCACAGTGACACACAGTTAGATGCCGGTGCCAGCCTCCCTGCCCCACAGTGCACACAGTTAGATGCCGGTGCCAGCCTCCCTGCCCCACAGTGACACACAGATAGATGCCGGTGCCAGCCTCCCTGCCCCACAGTGACACACAGATAGATGCCGGTGCTAGCCTCCCTGCCCCACAGTGACACACAGTTAGATGCCGGTGCCAGCCTCCCTGCCCCACAGTGACACACAGTTAGATGCCGGTGCCAGCCTCCCTGCCCCACAGTGCACACAGTTAGATGCCGGTGCCAGCCTCCCTGCCCCACAGTGACACACAGTTAGATGCCGGTGCCAGCCTCCCTGCCCCACAGTGACACACAGTTAGATGCCGGTGCCAGCCTCCCTGCCCCACAGTGACACACAGTTAGATGCCGGTGCCAGCCTCCCTGCCCCACAGTGACACACAGTTAGATGCCGGTGCCAGCCTCCCTGCCCCACAGTGACACACAGTTAGATGCCGGTGCCAGCCTCCCTGCCCCACAGTGACACACAGTTAGATGCCGGTGCCAGCCTCCCTGCCCCACAGTGACACACAGTTAGATGCCGGTGCCAGCCTCCCTGCCCCACAGTGACACACAGTTAGATGCCGGTGCCAGCCTCCCTGCCCCACAGTGACACACAGTTAGATGCCGGTGCCAGCCTCCCTGCCCCACAGTGACACACAGTTAGATGCCGGTGCCAGCCTCCCTGCCCCACAGTGACACACAGATAGATGCCGGTGCCAGCCTCCCTGCCCCACAGTGCACACAGTTAGATGCCGGTGCCAGCCTCCCTGCCCCACAGTGACACACAGTTAGATGCCGGTGCCAGCCTCCCTGCCCCACAGTGACACACAGATAGATGCCGGTGCCAGCCTCCCTGCCCCACAGTGACACACAGATAGATGCCGGTGCCAGCCTCCCTGCCCCACAGTGCACACAGTTAGATGCCAGTGCCAGCCTCCCTGCCCCACAGTGACACACAGATAGATGCCGGTGCCAGCCTCCCTGCCCCACAGTGACACACAGATAGATGCCGGTGCCAGCCTCCCTGCCCCACAGTGACACACAGATAGATGCCGGTGCCAGCCTCCCTGCCCCACAGTGACACACAGATAGATGCCGGTGCCAGCCTCCCTGCCCCACAGTGACACACAGTTAGATGCCGGTGCCAGCCTCCCTGCCCCACAGTGCACACAGTTAGATGCCGGTGCCAGCCTCCCTGCCCCACAGTGACACACAGTTAGATGCCGGTGCCAGCCTCCCTGCCCCACAGTGACACACAGTTAGATGCCGGTGCCAGCCTCCCTGCCCCACAGTGACACACAGTTAGATGCCGGTGCCAGCCTCCCTGCCCCACAGTGACACACAGTTAGATGCCGGTGCCAGCCTCCCTGCCCCACAGTGACACACAGTTAGATGCCGGTGCCAGCCTCCCTGCCCCACAGTGACACACAGTTAGATGCCGGTGCCAGCCTCCCTGCCCCACAGTGACACACAGTTAGATGCCGGTGCCAGCCTCCCTGCCCCACAGTGACACACAGTTAGATGCCGGTGCCAGCCTCCCTGCCCCACAGTGACACACAGTTAGATGCCGGTGCCAGCCTCCCTGCCCCACAGTGACACACAGATAGATGCCGGTGCCAGCCTCCCTGCCCCACAGTGCACACAGTTAGATGCCGGTGCCAGCCTCCCTGCCCCACAGTGACACACAGTTAGATGCCGGTGCCAGCCTCCCTGCCCCACAGTGACACACAGATAGATGCTGGTGCCAGCCTCCCTGCCCCACAGTGACACACAGATAGATGCCGGTGCCAGCCTCCCTGCCCCACAGTGACACACAGATAGATGCCGGTGCCAGCCTCCCTGCCCCACAGTGACACACAGATAGATGCCGGTGCCAGCCTCCCTGCCCCACAGTGACACACAGATAGATGCCGGTGCCAGCCTCCCTGCCCCACAGTGACACACAGTTAGATGCCGGTGCCAGCCTCCCTGCCCCACAGTGACACACAATTAGATGCCGGTGCCAGCCTCCCTGCCCCACAGTGCACACAATTAGATGCCGGTGCCAGCCTCCCTGCCCCACAGTGACACACAGATAGATGCCGGTGCCAGCCTCCCTGCCCCACAGTGACACACAGATAGATGCCGGTGCCAGCCTCCCTGCCCCACAGTGACACACAGATAGATGCCGGTGCCAGCCTCCCTGCCCCACAGTGACACACAGTTAGATGCCGGTGCCAGCCTCCCTGCCCCACAGTGACACACAGATAGATGCCGGTGCCAGCCTCCCTGCCCCACAGTGACACACAGATAGATGCCGGTGCCAGCCTCCCTGCCCCACAGTGACACACAGATAGATGCCGGTGCCAGCCTCCCTGCCCCACAGTGACACACAGATAGATGCCGGTGCCAGCCTCCCTGCCCCACAGTGACACACAGTTAGATGCCGGTGCCAGCCTCCCTGCCCCACAGTGACACACAGATAGATGCCGGTGCCAGCCTCCCTGCCCCACAGTGACACACAGTTAGATGCCGGTGCCAGCCTCCCTGCCCCACAGTGACACACAGATAGATGCCGGTGCCAGCCTCCCTGCCCCACAGTGACACACAGATAGATGCCGGTGCCAGCCTCCCTGCCCCACAGTGACACACAGATAGATGCCGGTGCCAGCCTCCCTGCCCATAAGTGACACACAGATAGATGCCGGTGCCAGCCTCCCTGCCCCACAGTGACACACAGATAGATGCCGGTGCCAGCCTCCCTGCCCCACAGTGACACACAGATAGATGCCGGTGCCAGCCTCCCTGCCCCACAGTGACACACAGTTAGATGCCGGTGCCAGCCTCCCTGCCCCACAGTGACACACAATTAGATGCCGGTGCCAGCCTCCCTGCCCCACAGTGCACACAATTAGATGCCGGTGCCAGCCTCCCTGCCCCACAGTGACACACAGATAGATGCCGGTGCCAGCCTCCCTGCCCCACAGTGACACACAATTAGATGCCGGTGCCAGCCTCCCTGCCCCACAGTGACACACAGATAGATGCCGGTGCCAGCCTCCCTGCCCCACAGTGACACACAGTTAGATGCCGGTGCCAGCCTCCCTGCCCCACAGTGACACACAATTAGATGCCGGTGCCAGCCTCCCTGCCCCACAGTGCACACAATTAGATGCCGGTGCCAGCCTCCCTGCCCCACAGTGACACACAGATAGATGCCGGTGCCAGCCTCCCTGCCCCACAGTGACACACAATTAGATGCCGGTGCCAGCCTCCCTGCCCCACAGTGACACACAGATAGATGCCGGTGCCAGCCTCCCTGCCCCACAGTGACACACAGATAGATGCCGGTGCCAGCCTCCCTGCCCCACAGTGACACACAGATAGATGCCGGTGCCAGCCTCCTTGCCCCACTGCCCCACAGTGACACACAGATAGATGCCGGTGCCAGCCTCCCTGCCCCACAGTGACACACAGATAGATGCCGGTGCCAGCCTCCCTGCCCCACAGTGACACACAGATAGATGCCGGTGCCAGCCTCCCTGCCCCACAGTGACACACAGTTAGATGCCGGTGCCAGCCTCCCTGCCCCACAGTGACACACAGATAGATGCCGGTGCCAGCCTCCCTGCCCCACAGTGACACACAGTTAGATGCCGGTGCCAGCCTCCCTGCCCCACAGTGACACACAGATAGATGCCGGTGCCAGCCTCCCTGCCCCACAGTGACACACAGATAGATGCCGGTGCCAGCCTCCCTGCCCCACAGTGACACACAGATAGATGCCGGTGCCAGCCTCCCTGCCCCACAGTGACACACAGTTAGATGCCGGTGCCAGCCTCCCTGCCCCACAGTGCACACAGTTAGATGCCGGTGCCAGCCTCCCTGCCCCACAGTGACACACAGATAGATGCCGGTGCCAGCCTCCCTGCCCCACAGTGACACACAGTTAGATGCCGGTGCCAGCCTCCCTGCCCCACAGTGACACACAGATAGATGCCGGTGCCAGCCTCCCTGCCCCACAGTGACACACAGTTAGATGCCGGTGCCAGCCTCCCTGCCCCACAGTGCACACAGATAGATGCCGGTGCCAGCCTCCCTGCCCCACAGTGACACACAGATAGATGCCGGTGCCAGCCTCCCTGCCCCACAGTGACACAGTTAGATGCCGGTGCCAGCCTCCCTGCCCCACAGTGACACACAGTTAGATGCCGGTGCCAGCCTCCCTGCCCCACAGTGACACACAGTTAGATGCCGGTGCCAGCCTCCCTGCCCCACAGTGACACAGTTAGATGCCGGTGCCAGCCTCCCTGCCCCACAGTGACACAGTTAGATGCCGGTGCCAGCCTCCCTGCCCCACAGTGACACACAGTTAGATGCCGGTGCCAGCCTCCCTGCCCCACAGTGACACACAGTTAGATGCCGGTGCCAGCCTCCCTGCCCCACAGTGACACAGTTAGATGCCGGTGCCAGCCTCCCTGCCCCACAGTGACAGTTAGATGCCGGTGCCAGCCTCCCTGCCCCACAGTGACACAGATAGATGCCGGTGCCAGCCTCCCTGCCCCACAGTGACACAGATAGATGCCGGTGCCAGCCTCCCTGCCCCACAGTGACACACAGATAGATGCCGGTGCCAGCCTCCCTGCCCCACAGCGACACAGTTAGATGCCGGTGCCAGCCTCCCTGCCCCACAGTGACACACAGATAGATGCCGGTGCCAGCCTCCCTGCCCCACAGTGACACACAGATAGATGCCGGTGCCAGCCTCCCTGCCCCACAGTGACACACAGATAGATGCCGGTGCCAGCCTCCCTGCCCCACAGTGACACAGATAGATGCCGGTGCCAGCCTCCCTGCCCCACAGTGACACACAGTTAGATGCCGGTGCCAGCCTCCCTGCCCCACAGTGACACACAGTTAGATGCCGGTGCCAGCCTCCCTGCCCCACAGTGACACAGTTAGATGCCGGTGCCAGCCTCCCTGCCCCACAGTGACACACAGTTAGATGCCGGTGCCAGCCTCCCTGCCCCACAGCGACACAGTTAGATGCCGGTGCCAGCCTCCCTGCCCCACAGTGACACACAGATAGATGCCGGTGCCAGCCTCCCTGCCCCACAGTGACACAGTTAGATGCCGGTGCCAGCCTCCCTGCCCCACAGTGACACACAGTTAGATGCCGGTGCCAGCCTCCCTGCCCCACAGCGACACAGTTAGATGCCGGTGCCAGCCTCCCTGCCCCACAGTGACACACAGATAGATGCCGGTGCCAGCCTCCCTGCCCCACAGTGACACACAGATAGATGCCGGTGCCAGCCTCCCTGCCCCACAGTGACACAGATAGATGCCGGTGCCAGCCTCCCTGCCCCACAGTTAGATGCCAGTGCAGGCGCTAGAGCGTGTGCCAGCCGATCCGGTAGACATGTGTTCGAATCTCTACCGAGGCGATATTTACAACTGCTTCCAGGTCGCCCCATTATAACTTCTGTACCAGGAAATGTTACCTGCGCCTACAGACAAGATCTTTCACCACTCCCTACAGACAAGGTCTTCCACAACTCCCTACACACAAGGTCTTCCACCACTCCCTACATACAAGGTCTTCCACCAATCCTACACACATGGTGTTCCAACACTCGCTACACACAAGATCTTCCAACACTCCCTACAGACAAGGTCTTTCACCAATCCCTACATACAAGGTCTTCCACCAATCCCTACACACATGGTGTTCCAACACTCGCTACACACAAGATCTTCCAACACTCCCTACTGACAAGTTCTTTCACCACTCCCTATAGACAAGTTCTTCCACCACTCCCTCCAGACAAGTTCTTCAACCACTCCCTACATACAAGGTCTTCCACCACTCCCTTCAAACAAGTCCTTCCAACACTCCCTCCAGACAAGTTCTTCCACCACTCCCTCCAGACAAGTTCTTCCAACACTCCCTACATACAAGGTCTTCCACCACTCCCTACACACAAGGTCTTCCACCACTCCTTACACACAAGTTCTTCCAACACTCCCTACATACAAGGTCTTCCACCAATCCCTACACACAAGATCTTCCAACACTCCCTACTGACAAGTTCTTTCACCACTCCCTACAGACAAGTTCTTCCACCACTCCCTTAAGACAAGTTCTTCCACCACTCCCTTAAGACAAGTTCTTCCACCACTCCCTTCAAACAAGTCCTTCCACCACTCCCTACAGACAAGTTCTTCCACCACTCCCTACAGACAAGTTCTCCCCCCCCCCCCACTCCCTACAGACAAGTTCTATCACTCCCTACAGGCAAGTTCTTCCACCACTCCCTACAGACAAGTTCTTCCACCACTCCCTTCAGACAAGTTCTTCCACCACTCCCCCCAGACAAGTTCTTCCACCACTCCCTACAGACAACTTCTTCCAACACTTCCAACAGACAAGGTCATCCATCACTTCCTACAGACAAGTCTTCCACCACTCCCTACAGATAAGTCCTCCACCACTCCCTACAGATAAATCCTTCACCCTCCCGTGTGTTGCCGGGGCCCATAAGGGAAGCAAAGAATAGCAACACTGTAGCCTACCACGCATGTCGTAAGAGGCGACTAAGGAGGCTTGATGGTTCCGTCGCCCTGCTACTGAGTGAGTGCGTGGCGCGACACTGTGAGCTGTGAGTATCGTGTGAAGTGGTTTTGAATCTGCCCAAGTTTTTTTTTGTTGGAACGTGACTGCATGTTCGGAGCGATGGCAGGTGGCTATGTCCCAGAGTTGACCGGTTTTTGCCTTATGTAGAAATGCGTGGCTGCTGGGCTTCTGGTTGACTGCCATTGCCGTCGGTGATGAACTGTATTTTCGTGGACTGTGGGTGAACATCTAGGAAACATCCAGATAGGAAAATGACTGCCGGTTCCATCAGAGATGAATTGGGTGTTTCGTGGGGGACTGGTGTGTTGACATTCTGGCGGCGGCATTATGCACAGTGTATCTGTGCGGGCTGTTGTTTGTCGAGACTCCTGTCTTTTCCACTTTTCACATTGGGCAGTGGGGGGCGTTTTGTGTGATATTCACGGGCACAGGAACGGAGCATAATGGGGAAGACCCGTTGCTGTGAGGTTGGAACTGCGACTAACTAACTAACAAAATCCTCCATCACTCCCTACATATAAGTTCTCCACCACTCCCTACAGATAAGTCCTCCACTACTCCCTACATACAAGATCTTCCACCACTCCCTACAGACAAGATCTTCCACCACTCCATAAAAGGATATCTCCCATCACTCCCACATTCAGAGATGAAAAACTCGGGATCATTCTAGTTTTTATAAAATTTTTAATCAAGCTAGCCCAAAGAGCAACACTATGAATTCGGTATAGTTTGGGGCAGGGGAAATTGGGTCTTTGAGTTTTGCACTTTGGGTTTGGTACTTTAAGTTTATCGAACCGGGTAAGCCCATCCAGTCGATGCTTCCGTATTTAACAATTGAACAACAGAAAACGTTGGCACATACGAGAAGCATTCTTGCCATTTCTGATAAAGCTATCCCATTGCTCTTTGAAGCAAAAATAAACAAATTTACAAGTATCAATAGGCGCTCATAGACGTAGAAGACAGAAGTGGAGATTAGAGGAAGGAAGTATGTTACCAGTAGCCACCAAGAGACCTGTGAGGCAACTGTTCTGAGAGACATCGTGGATACGCCCCTGATAGAACCATGCCACGCATAAAAATTCGCCAGACGAGATTTTATTTGCAGCCGGGAGCAAACGTTAGAAGCTGTAACGAAGGTAACTAGATGGTTACAAACAAAAGGAAATAACACTCGGTTTCATTAGCAATGTCCAGCCTTGAAATATAAACACGTTTGAAAAACTGTCTTAAATGGCGTGCCATACCTGTTTGTGGAGAATGAATCAGTAGAAGCTTAAAGTTGTAAACTATGGAGCACAAAGAAACACATTTATTTGGAACCAAGCAATTCATGAAGCGATTATGGGTTTCTTTTACACGGTAATGCTTTTATAAACTCCGCGTATTCCCATTTAGCTGTGGCATTGGTCTACTTCTTCTTGTACCCTTTATTTCCAAAGGCCCTCAATCAACTCACTTCTAGATCTTCTATCCTTAGCTATCCCAAGCAACTCTTCTGTCCATATCCTCCCAATTTTATTCATGTCTGTTTCTACTTATCTGTTTCATGTGTTTTTATGTTTCTCTGTTTGTGTTTCCCTGTAGATTCCAGACAAAGATTATTCTAGTTATATTATCCTGTATTTGTTTTTGTTTACCTACGTGTGTCGCATCCAGCGCCAGCGTTTTGTCTTCACTCTTGGTTCACAATTATTTGTCTAGCTCTCCCCATGAGTTCCTCATTGATGATTCTGTTAGGCACGCACAGGTGTTTCCAAGGCACCAGGGCTGGGTTCTATACTGGCCAAGTCCTACTGACGCGCTGACGCGTCCTGGGCAATAGGTCCTTTTGGGGTCCTGGCTGAAGTCAGTAGGATCGTTGATTCCTCCGAAGTCGGAGAGTGTCTGCCTGCACGGCGAGGAACCACCAGTCTGCACACCAATAAGCCAGACATGGGACAACGGGTATTCACGCAAACCCCAGGTCCTGTATGACATCACACTGATGTTGGACAACAGGATGTCTTCATCCGACATACAGGACTTCACGCTGGAGTTCACAGCCAGCGAACACAAGCAAGCATGATTCTATTATACCATTTTATTTCTTCTATTTTGCGGAAGCACGAGTTAGTGAATTCATCCACTGAGAGCACGAAGAGATGAATGGGATGGTCTCAAGTTGGTCGTGGTAGGTATCGGATTGCTGTATAGAGACAACGGCTATAGTCATGAACTAGCCTAGGTTACAATGCTGTTTTGGTTGATTTTTTTTCTTCTGATTTTGTCTGGCTTCACCCCTTTTTACTTCTGATAGATACATCGCTCGCTCTTAGACTTCCGGTGTGCTGATGGTGAAGTAGCGGATTCAATCCCTACACCGGTTAGTTGGACTAAAATGTTGACTTCTCGTCTTTGGCTCGGAGACGTAAATTACAGGCACCTCTGAAGTCGGAATGGGTACGCCTGATGGCGAAGGACACTGGTAATAGAGTAAGCTGGCCTACACGCAAAAATCGGTACTTTTGCCTTAATTCACCCCAAACAAACAAGGATCCCTTCGAGCCTCATTTGCATCGGTCCGGCAATCACTTTCCGGTTAGGGTTGTGTGTGTGTATGTGTGTCGACGACACATATACACACACACAGCCCTACCCCTAACCCTAACCGGAAAGTGATTGCAGGACCGATGCAAATGAGGCCCAAAGGGTTTCTTGTTTGTTTGGGGTGAATTAAGGCAAAAGTACCCAAAAATCAGTCCATCATGGAAAAATACCAAACAAAAACTTCTAGTTCATGCAGTCCGAAATTCAACTCCTTATGAGTCACACGACAAAGCTGTTGCTCAGAATAATTATGAAAAGAATAAGAAACAAGATTAAACCAGAAATTAGTGATGAACTATGTGGATTTGTGGAGTGAAAGGGCACACAACGCTATATATATTCTCCATCCATCCATCATGTGCCATGCCGGTAAGCGTGGGCGGTCATGTTCTGCCATCTCACTCGATCAACAGAGTCGTGGATCAGTTCCGTGTTTCTGTCTCGACCATGCCACAAGGCCAAGCCATCCAGATACTTGTTTCTAGGTCTTCCCCTTGGTCTGTTCCCCTCGATCTTACCAGTTGTCACCAAGTTCTCCAAATCATTTCTTCTCATAACATGCCCAAAAAATTGTGACTGTCTACGTCTAATGTCTCTGATCAGTTTACGATCTTCATTTGTTTCTTGAAGGACTTGTTCATTGGTCTTTCTGGCTGTCCATGGTATTCTTTGCATTTTCCTCAGAAACCACATTTCTACAGCCATCAGATGTTTTTCAGCCTGGCTGCTCATTGTCCAAGCTTCACATCCATATAAAAGTACAGGTTCTATGTAGCATCTCAACACTCTTTTTCTCGTTTCAATTGACATCTTTTTATTGGTCAGTATGTTTTTCATCTTGCTAAAGGCTACTTTTGCCATGGCGATCCTTGTTCTAATCTCTTCAAGGCATCTCCCATCAGATGTTATTACTGTTCCGAGATAATTGTACCTATTCACTTGTTGAAGAATATTCCCATTTACTTGTATATTGTTTTTGCGTATCCTTTACAGGACTTAGCTGTCAACAGCAGCATCTTTCAGCTGTCTGTTGATCTCTTGGCAAGATTACGCTCAGTAGTTTGCCATTGCTTTCTGAGCGGCCGGCTCAGTATCCGCAAGTCACGAGCGGGGGTCGAACCACCTCAGTTCTCGCTCCGCTGCGAGACTCTGCGTGATAAACGGGATTACAGAGAGAAAGTGTTGTAACCCCACAGCCAGAGAGACCGGCACTTGTATATTACACTGTGGTATTTCGTTCTTCCTAGTGACGACCATAATCTGTGTCTTTTTACAATTTAATTCTAACCCTTGTTGTTCACTGTGTGCAACAACCGCATCTACTAAATTTTGCAGGTCCTGTTCATTGTCTGCAATCAAGACTGTATCATCTGCATATCTAATGTTATTGATGCATCGTCCCCCAATGTTGATTCCTTCCATATTTTCAATATTTCTGAAAATATTTTCACTGTACAGGGAAAACAGATCTGGAGACATTACACATCCCTGTCTCACACCTCTCTTAATAGGCTGATATTGGCTTACTTCATTATCAACTCTTATGGCAGCTTGTTGTTTCCAATATATGTTTTTTACAAGTCTAAGGTCTTTCCCATCAATTTGTAGATCTTCAAGCATCCTTATCATGTTGACATGTCTCACTTTATCAAAAGCCTTTGTGTAGTCAATAAAGCAAAGGTGTAGATCTTTGTTTACTTCTATAGAACGTTCGATTACGGTTCTCAGTATATACACAGCATTTACTGTACCCTTGCCTACTACAAACCCACATTGTTCTTCTCCTATTTCAGGTTGTATTTTCCTCCTAACTCTTTGCATGATAATTCTTAGCAAAATCTTCGTGATGTGACTCATTATACTAATTGTTCGATGTTGATCACATTCCAAGGCTCCTGATTTCTTTGGGATTGCAATAAATACAGAATTACATAACTCATGAGGTATATTTCCAGTATCATATATTGTATTAAGCAGACTGGTAACTTTATCTATTCCATATTCTTCTAAAGCATTAATCATTTCTGTTGTGACGCTGTCTGGACCGGGTGTTTTGCCAGATTTCATATGATTAAGAGCATTCTGAACCTCCATCTTCAAAATTGCTGGCCCTTCATTGTTATTTTGAACAATATATTGTTCGTCTCTGCTATCGTCATAAAGGTTTTTCACGTAATCTGACCATACATGTAAAATCTGATCTTTTTCTATTATGACTCTTCCATCTTTTGTCTTTAGGCAGCCTGCTGATGTACGTGTTCTTTGATTAGTAATCTCCTGAATTCTTTTGTGCATTAGTTTCGCATTTTTACTGTTGTGTTGTTTTTCAATTTCTCTGCAATTTTTCTCAAGCCATGTTTCTTTAGCCTCCTTACATAAGGTTCTGACTTTTCTGTGAATTTCTTCATATTTGGCAGGATTATTTTTGTTCTGTCTTCTTGTTTCCATTAGTTGTAAAATTTCTTCAGTCATCCATGTCTTACGGCCCACTTTCTTTACTTTTGGAATAGTTTTTTCTGCTGCACAACTGATTGAATTCTTCAGCATTTCCTATTGATCATCTACATCTTGAAATAGGATCTCTAGATCAGACAATAAATCAAATTTGTTCTTTACTTCTATGTTAAAATTATCTTGTATTTCTTTGTCAGTTTTCAATTTGCACAAGTCATATTTAGGGTTTCCTGCTGTATACTTGACTTTCTTTAACTTTACCCTCAATGTGCCAATAATTAATCTGTGATCACTGTAACAGTCTGCATTTGGAACTGTTTTTACAACTGTTAATGCATTTCGAAACCTTTTGCTTATCAGGATGTAATCTATCTGGTTTTTAATCCTGCTGTCTGGACTCCTCCATGTCCATAATCTTCTAGGATGTTGTTTAAACCAGGTGTTTCCTACAACCATTTCTTGTTCTTTTGCCCATTCTACAAGTCTGTAACCTCTTTCATTTCTCTCTCCCAAACCATGGTTGCCTACACTGCATCCATCGCTTTGCTTTCCTATTTTTGCGTTGAAATCACCCATTATGATATTTATTTCTGATTTTTTACAGTTCTTCAAAGCAGACTCCATGTCATTATAAAATTTCTCTATACTTTCTTCACTGCTTTCACTTGTTGGGGCATATACTTGAATTACATTTATTTTAAAAGGTCTTCCGTTTAATTTTACTAATAGAACTCTGTCTGACACAGCCCAATATCCTTTGACAGAATTTGATGTTTGCTTATCTAATATAATGGCTACACCTCTTTGCTGTTCTTCTCCCCCCGAGTAAATAATCTTACAATCCTCTCCTGTCCTTATCCCTGCTCCTCTCCATCTCGTTTCCGATATTCCTAATATGTTAATCTTCTCTCTCTCCATTTCTTTTTTGATGTCCTCCAACTTTCCATCTGCATTCATTGTTCTAACATTCCAAGTTCCTACTTTCAATGATATTAATCTTTTGCACCTAGTAGCCTGTTGACGGTCTGGAGTCACCTGGTGCGCATGACTATCCCTACCGGGCGAGGCTGCTCCTATGGAGCACCCATTTACGCCGTTTCTCTGATTATCGATAAGTGAACACAACATGATTTTCTTGGCATGTGTAAAGAAGGTAGTTTGCCATTGCTTTCCTTCCCAGCAGTGACCATACTGGTCAGTGACCGTAGCCATTGTCTCCTCAAAAAAGGAGATCCTCTGCCTACCGTCGTGAAGGTGGAGACCATAACCTACAACTATCTGTCGGCTGCTCTCCATCTTCATCCACCACCTGCACCCATGGCTTCACGTAACCCTGATCGGGGGGCTAAACGGGTACTCCACCTTGCCCAAGGGTGTCCCGTAGGCTAGCGGAGGGAAGGAGGCGCCTTACTTCTCCTTTGATAGGGGATACCCCTAACCCGCTACCCATATATATTCTCAGGACACTAAAATTAGATCTCTACTTATGCTTCATAGACTACACACAAGCATTTGACAATGTTGAGTTAAGAACCGACATCACTGCACTCAGAAATTCTCATACGTGCTCCGTCCCCTCTTTCAACAGCTAGCGAAGAGTCATACTAGTAATCGTTCCCACCGCTATCTGATTAAAAGTTCTCCTGGTCTTCCCTCTCAGTTTTGAGATACTCCCAGAACCCCTGCCGATCCTCCGCAATCTCATTCTTTAAACATATGGGTTCTCAGTCTGTTCCTCCGCCTTCTCCACCTGGTCCCACAAGCGCACGGCCACATCCTCCTTGTCCATAGGCAAACTACCACCAAGAGGTGCATTCCCTGCCAGCCTATCAGCCTGTTCATTCCCCCCGCACCCCCGCATTGCCAGGGCAAAATGTCCATACAATTCTCAGTGTCTGTGACTTCTGAAGCGACGAGAGCCATTCCACACGAAACATTCCTTTCTCCACCTTACTAAGCATACTCTTTGAATCCGTAATGAATACAATGTGTGTTGCAGTAGTCTCCTCCAGCCAACGGAATGCCGTTGTTACTGCCTCCACCTCCATTCTCATACCGGATGTCGTAGTCTCATATGCCAGACTCTCGTTTTTCAAGACTCGCCCATTAGCCTTTGCAATAAAGCCCCAGCCACTACGTCTGTTTCTCACCACTGACCCATCGGTGTAGATGACTATGTCACCTTGATGTGTGTTACTCTGGATCAGCTGTTGCACTTCAAACTCAGTGCGGCCCTCTGCATTCACGACCCAGTGTTATTATTACATTGTGCCAGTCCGTCATGTCTTCCGGAATTTCAACCCACTCTTTTTCACGATTGATGGTCTATAATTTGACAGTGTTAAATTTCTTCTTTCTTTGTGAGTCTTCGCGGCGAAGTGGTCAAGCCATTTAACTCGGGCTCCGAAGGTTGTGGGTTCGATTCCGGGCCCAGTCTTTCGGTTCACGAGTTAAATTTTTCCGAGACTCCTGTGGGTCGTCGCTAGAGCTATGGAGTTCGTGCTTTATGCGACGCTTTCCGCGCTGCGGAAAGAGACCGAGCCATATGGGATAAAACCCGGTGCAATAAAGTCGACCCTGTCGACTTTTAAGCGACTTTATTTTTAAAAAATTTGACAATGTGAAGAATGAAGAAATAATAAAATTCCTAAAGCAAACGAATATTGACGGCAAAGATCTGCGAACAATAAAGAACATATATTGGCAGCAAACAGCGGCCATAAAAATCAACAACCTTGTTGGAACATTTCAGCGTATAAAGAAGGGCGTCAGACAAGGTTGTGTATTGTCTCCTGATTTGTTCTCATTATACAGTGAATATATAATGAGCTCTACAAAAAAAAAAATTTCAGGGATCCTAGTGGATCCTTACGTTATGCTGATGGCACCGTCTTGATAGCAACAAGTCAGAAGGATCTACAGGAACTGATAGATACGGTGGTTGTGGAGAGTGAAATAATGGACCTTTGAATAATAGACAGACAGAAGTCATGGTGATATCAAAGAAGCAGATTGTGGCTAAATGTGCAATTAAAGTACATGACGTTATTTTGGGGCACGTGGATAACATCAGATGGAAGATGCATCACTGAGATAAAGAACAGAATAGGACAAGCAAACATTTTATTCTGTCAATGGAAGAACGTTTTGTGCAATAACTCGCTGTCCTTGAAAGTTAGAAAAAGAGTTCTTGCTTGTTACATAAAACCAGTGTTAACATACGGCTGCGAGTCTTGGACAATTAGTAAACAAGCGAAAAATCCATGGAAGCCTTGGAGATGTGGTTTTATAGAAGAATGCTGAAAATTAATTGGACAGCCAAAAAGAGCAATCAGGATGTTTTAAGGGAAGCTGAGTCGCAAAAACTTGTCACAAAAATCAGAAAGAAGCAGCCTGTGTTTTTTGGCCATGTTATGAGAAGACAAAAACTGGAACATGTGACAACCGGAAGGATTTGCGGAAAGAGAGATAGAGGAAGACAGCATTAAAAGATTAATGACAGTCCTGTATCATGACACGGAAGGGAGCCAACACACGAACTGATCCATGACGTCGGAGATCGTAATTTGTAGAGAAGTATGATCGCCCACGCCAACCGGCAAGACACTGAATGATGATGATGTTGTATAGCGAGTAAATAACACTTTGTACACCGAGGAAAGGTCCGGCGGTCATATAATCAGATTGCAACTGGTACCATTAATATAGGGACTCTTCACTGATTATTGAAGATGCGGACGGACATGTATTGAATGTCTTGAGCGCTGTGATATAAAATTGACTTCACTGCACCGGGTTTTATCCCATAGGCTCGGTCTCTTTCCGCAGGTCAGTCTGTCAAAAGCGTCGCACAAAGCACGAACTCCGTAGCTCCAGCGACGACATCCGGGGATTTCCGAGAAAACTACCCTCGTGAACCGAACGTGGGACGGAATCAAACCCACAACCTCCGGAGTGTCAAGCACGCGGCGTAACCTCATTAGACTCTTTCAGGCAATCGTTGTAAGGTCATTATACAGTGGATACCTTCCCACTGTGGAGTACCCGGAAACCACAAAAAGCTGATCGATTGGCTAAGAAGGAGCAAAAGAAGAACAACCTGATGTGCCCATTACATACCACCAAAAGAAAAGAATGATCAAATCAGCCAGAAAGCCACAAAAACCTGCTCAAGATGACTACCATGTTATGGACAGACCAGAACAAGTCATTATTCTGCGTCTCAGAACAAGACACAATAGATTGCGCAACCACATGTACACAAAATATTGGTGAATCAGCCATGTGCACATGTGGATTGGCGTGGCAGACAGCACAGCAAATACTCCAAGACTGCCCAAAATACAATATATCTAGGCAAACCTTCTGGCCTAGAGAGACCGCTATGTGAACTAAAAAAAGACAGTTAAATTCATACAAGAGACAACATTGCAGTTATAGACATATTTCAAGCGAATGAAAGAAGAAGAAAAAGGCAGTCGTTGTTAGTTACTTTGGTAGTCCAAGGAATTCGTAACATTTGTCCCAGGAACCACATCTCTATTGCTTCCAAGCTCTTCCTAATTTCTTCATTTATAATCCAAGATTCACAGCCATACAGCAAAACAGGTTCTATATAACACTTCAGCACACTCCTTCTTACATTCAATGATAGTGACTTATTAAAAAATATAGTCTTCATTTTCTGAAATGCAGCTTTTGCTTGCCCCATTCTGCTCTTAATCTCTCTTGTACATCTTCCATCTGATGTTATAACTGCTCCTAGGTGTTCATGTTATTGTTGGTATCTAGTAGACATGGCCGTGTCCGAATGTTGCACGCTCTTGTTAATTGTCATTGCTGAATATGTCTACATCTGAGAGATATGTTGATGAAATACACCACTGTTGCCAGAGTTGTGACTTCCTATTTCACACAAGTGCAGCCACAAATAGAGAAGATGGTATCTGATAACATTAAATTGGAGTGTGTGAAACATGAACTTCCAGATGTGTTCTATGATTACAAAACTCATGCCAGATTCAATAACATGGTAGGCATGGAAGGTTGCTGCAGCCTTGATGACATGGCAGGACACACAGACACAGGATCAAGTGTGATTGAAAATAAAATAACTCTCACCATGAACAAGTATCACTTGATGATAGTGCAACTAAGAATAATTATATAACTTCAGTAAAACATGAGGTGTAGGGTGTGGGGTACAGAGAGAGGGATAGTACCTCATGGTCAGTGGCAGCCATATCCCAAAGGGATAGACCAGGATCTTATTTCATTCCCATCTCTCTACCTAACCCTTGTATTTCTCTACAAATACGACTGCCATAACTATGATGCAGAAATCCAGACAATCAAGATAGCAACAGAGAAATTCTTGAATACCAGCCATGGTCCTATTGACAGTACAAAATTAGTACTTGGGGCGCTCCAGTCTGGGAAAGTGCGACTATTATCTGAACTAGGCAGCCAGCGTAAGGTCACTATACAGTGAATCCCATTTCACTATGGCAGTGGTTCTCAACCGGTGGGGAATCCCCCCCCCCCCCGGGAATTTCAGGGTTTCCAGGGGGGGGGGGGGGGGAAATGAAGACCATTTCAAGATCGTGTTAACACAAGAACCGATTACTTGACATAGTTTTTCCCTTCATACTTTACAGTTATGTATGTCTCGTCCTTCTAAAATTCATTTTATAAAGTAAGTAGACCCACAAATCATGTTTTATGTGGATGTCTAGACTTGTTTTAGTATATGCTATTACATTTGCCTTCCACTTTTACGTATACTGTGTAGGGGTGAGGGGATTTTTAGATAGGAAATATGAAAGGGGGGGGGATGACGTTCTGAAAATACAGTGAAGGGGGGAACGGGCCAAATTTTTGATAGGAAGGGGGGGGGGGGAATGGCGTTCTGAAAATATGGTGAAGGTGGGAATGGGCCAAAAAAGGTTGAGAACCACTGCACTATGGCATGCCCAGAAACGAGAGACCTGATAAACCAAGGAAGAGCAAATGAAGAACAACCTGATGTACCTGTCACATACAACCAAAAGAAAAGAATCAAATCAATCAGAAAGTCACCAACACCAGCCCAAGAAGATTACCTTTTATGGACAGACCAAGAAGAAATCATTGTGCGCCTCAGAACAGGGACAATCGAATACGCACATGTACACAAAATTCAAGATTGACAAATCAGCCATGTACACATGTGGATTGGCATCACAGACACAGATCACATACTCCAAAACTGCCCCAAATACAACATATCTAGGCACACCTTCTGGCCTAGTGGACGATAAACTCTATGGACCACTGAGTGAACCACAAATGAAAGTGAAGTTTATGCAAGAGACAACATTGCAGATACAGACTATAAATTCCAAGCGAAAGAAAGAAGTAGAAACATTGCTGAAAGCAACAACTGCCCAAGACAGAGCGAGTTGAAGAAACACAGACCTGCCACTGAAGGCGTCATTGTTAACTGGAGATTTCCAGGTGTGTTCCAGGCAGCATTATTAATTCCGCGATAGAGTAAGGCTCATTTGATCTTCCTCCGTTCTTGGTTTTGTTTTATATTTGTTCTTTCGTCGTTCTTTCTCATTCCGTCTGGACATCTTATTCTATCCTTCCTGTCTTTAGGAAAGTGAATAAATAATCATAAAAACAAAATCCCTCCATTTCAGCTCTTCACTTCAAATCTCATATTTTCGGCAGTGTCCTCCATGGCGACGAAGTCAAGCCGCCCCCAAGGGTAGTGTGTTCGCTCACAGATTCCACCATTTGGTTGACAAGTAGTTTCTTCCCCGGAAACTTCTGGAGGTCGTCATGGGAACTACACAGTCCGTGCAATGTGCGACGCTTTCGGAAAGCTGCTCTGTGCCATGTCTCCACCTTGAAGAAGTAAAGGGTGTGTCCAATGACCACAAGAGTGGGACTGCCGTCTATAAATTATCCCTTTGGTGTCATCTGCACCATGATGTCACATGCTTAACCCTCTTGAAATCTTTAATAACAATATTGACAGGTTATAAGATAATGGCATGGTTATTGTAATTTTTATCACATTTTTAAGGTTTTAATTTGCAGTCTACTCGTATTAAGACAGTGACAAGTAACCACAAAATCATAATATAAACATTAACATATAGCAACAAGTCACCAGACAATGATAATGTAAACATTAACACACAGCGACAAGTCACCTCACAAGGATAATATAAACATTAACACACAGCTACAAGTCACCTCACATTCATAACAGAAACACTAACACACAGCAACAAGTCACCTCACAAGGATAACATAAACACTAACACACAGAGCTACAAGTCACCTCACATTCATAACAGAAACACTAACACACAGCAACAAGTCACCTCACAAGGATAACATAAATACTAACACACAGCTACAAGTCACCTCACATTCATAATAGAAACACTAACACACAGCAACAAGTCACCTCACAAGGATAATATAAACACTAACACACAGCTACAAGTCACCTCACATTCATAACAGAAACACTAACACACAGCAACAAGTCACCTCACAAGGATAATATAAACACTAACACACAGCTACAAGTCACCTCACATTCATAACAGAAACACTAACACACAGCAACAAGTCACCTCACAAGGATAATATAAACACTAACACACAGCAACAAGTCACCAGACAATGATAATATAAACATTAACACACAGCAACAAGTCACCTTACAAGGATAATATAAACATTAACACACAGCCACAAGTCACCTCACATTCATAACAGAAACACTAACACACAGCCACAAGTCACCTCACATTCATAACAGAAACACTAACACACAGCAACAAGTCACCTCACATTCATAACAGAAACACTAACACACAGCTACAAGTCACCTCACAAGGATAATATAAACACTAATACACAGCAACAAGTCACCTCACAAGGATAATATAAACACTAACACACAGCAACAAGTCACCTTACAAGGATAATATAAACACTAATACACAGCAACAAGTCACCTCACAAGGATAATATAAACATTAACACACAGCCACAAGTCACCTCACATTCATAACAGAAACACTAACACACAGCCACAAGTCACCTCACATTCATAACAGAAACACTAACACACAGCAACAAGTCACCTCACAAGGATAATATAAACACTAATACACAGCAACAAGTCACCTCACAAGGATAATATAAACACTAATACACAGCAACAAATCACCTCACAAGGATAATATAAACACTAACACACAGCAACAAGTCACCTCACAAGGATAATATAAACATTAACACACAGCCACAAGTCACCTCACATTCATAACAGAAACACTAATACACAGCAACAAGTCACCTCACAAGGATAATATAAACACTAATACACAGCAACAAGTCACCTCACAAGGATAATATAAACACTAACACACAGCAACAAGTCACCTCACAAGGATAATATAAACACTAACACACAGCAACAAGTCACCTCACAAGGATAATATAAACACTAATACACAGCAACAAATCACCTCACAAGGATAATATAAACACTAACGCACAGCAAAAAGTCACCTCACATTCATAACAGAAACACTAATACACAGCAACAAGTCACCTCACAAGGATAATATAAACACTAATACACAGCAACAAATCACCTCACAAGGATAATATAAACACTAACACACAGCAAAAAGTCACCTCACAAAGATAATATAAACACTAACACACAGCAACAAGTCACCTCACAAGGATAACATAAACATTAACACACAGCTACAAGTCACCTCACATTCATAACAGAAACACTAACACACAGCAACAAGTCACCTCACATTCATAACAGAAACACTAACACACAGCTACAAGTCACCTCACAAGGATAATATAAACACTAACACACAGCAAAAAGTCACCTCACAACGATAATATAAACACTAATACACAGCAACAAGTCACCTCACAAGGATAATATAAACACTAATACACAGCAACAAATCACCTCACAAGGATAATATAAACACTAACACACAGCAAAAAGTCACCTCACAAGGATAATATAAACACTAACACACAGCAACAAGTCACCTCACAAGGATAACATAAACATTAACACACAGCTACAAGTCGCCTCACAAAGATAATATAAACACTAACACACAGCAACAAATCACCTCACAAGGATAATATAAACACTAACACACAGCAAAAAGTCACCTCACAACGATAATATAAACACTAATACACAGCAACAAGTCACCTCACAAGGATAATATAAACACTAACACACAGCAACAAGTCACCTCACAAGGATAATATAAACACTAATACACAGCAACAAATCACCTCACAAGGATAATATAAACACTAACACACAGCAAAAAGTCACCTCACAAGGATAATATAAACACTAACACACAGCAACAAATCACCTCACAAGGATAATATAAACACTAACACACAGCAAAAAGTCACCTCACAAGGATAATATAAACACTAATACACAGCAACAAGTCACCTCACAAGGATAACATAAACATTAACACACAGCAACAAGTTACCACACAATAATAGAAACACTAACACAAAGTGACAAGTCGCCTCCAAATGATAATATAAACATTAACACACAGCAACAAGTCATCTCACAAGGATAATATTAACATTAACACACAACGACAAGTAACCTTACTAATATAACAGAGTGAGAGACAGCGATCTGAAAGAGGCTGGGGTTGTATGTCTTAAATAAGTTCAAATTTATTTTACTTGTTTCTGTTGTATTTCATGGAAGATGTTATCAATCAGATATATACATATAGTATGGACAATCAAAATTAGGTGACAACATGTACAGATGAATATGGCTTGCAAAATACAAAACCTAGAAAAACCTCCAATGCAAACATGAGATGTACATAAATAACAGAACGCATGAATTTCCAAGTAACGGCAAACAGTGCCTAGCCATTTCATTAATGTGGTTTGTTTGAATAAGGTGAAGTAACAATGAAGCATAACACAACATAAAAATGAGAAAAGAATGAACAATGCATGTTGTACACACAACTGAAGTTGAGAGCGTCCTGCGGTGAGCCGGGCAATCATGGAGGATGAATACATGTGCTTGTGGGAACAGGCCCTAGCTGGGTGCGGGCAGCTACTCAGTGACTGATCAGCTGGGCCAGGTTGTCCATATATCAAATATATATCTGTGGGCGCGGCCAGCTAACAGCAGACTCCAGAAGGCCATGGTTCAAGGCTTACTACTAGCACTGGTCAGTGCTTCTGTTGAGACCCAACAAGCTGGAAGGTACCAGATCAAAACCTGTGTGTAAACAACAGCAACAACTGACACCCATCATTGAGAGGATACCACTGTGACCAGATTTCTGACAAAACTGATGCCAAACAGAAAAAAAAAAATTATGTTAATGATAGGCTGAATGTTTCTAAACACAGCACATTACAGACATTATATGAAAAAGCTGACACATGCTAAAAACTGAAATGATGACATGTCTTTTATAAGGAGGATGATTGGATGGCTGGCACAAACTCCAAGCATGCATGATCAGTCAAGCCTACAATGCATAGTTACAATCTGGTATATGGCTGGACAGGAGACACGCAGGATTACCGCCAGGTGGCACTAAAAGCTGGCTACGATTTGTGGCCGTGCGGCCATACCTCACACAACAGGCAGTCTAACATTCGACAAGTGACAGACACAACAGGCAGTCTAACATTCGACAACAGGCAGTCTGACATTCGACAACAGACAGACACAACAGGCAGTCTAACATTCTACAACAGGCAGTCTAACATTTGACAACAGACAGACACAACACCCAGAAGACCAACATATCACTAGAATTACCACATGACTGACTTGACAAGTGCCCAGAAAATACCAGTAATCCCCAACAGATGATCAGTGCTGTCTTCCTGTGGAGACCTTACTTCCAGACCACAGTGCAGCGAGGGAGGCTCACTAGCAGTCTTGTGAGCAGGCTAGCCTGGCCATGCTGTGCTCAAATCCTCTACCAGACAGGGATTTAACCTCAGCTCCCAGGATGACCCAGGCTAAAATGGGTATGTAAGAAACTGTAGGAAGTTGAGGTGATCAGCGGCACACTGACCGCATCACCCATCAAGTGCCAAGGGGGTCCAAGAACATGGGGGAAAAGTGCCATATGCCCAAACACCTCATGGCATGAATTGTACTGACTTATAGTGCAGCAAAGACACTATACTTGCATCACTAACTCACAACACACCCCACCATTACAAGTGACACATATTGTGTACACTTCACACTGAAAGATCACATATCTTGAACACACATTCCATAAAGCAACAACAACAAACCTAAACCAGTATTACTATGACAGTCCGCAAAAAGAAGGTGGCCAAAGAGGAATAAAAGAGCAGCCTGGTTACAAACTGTACTTTATTCTACGCAATGATTCACAGCGTTCGGAGAACTGAGCTTGCAGTGGGTGTGTCTTGTGTAGCTCAGTGACCAGATTAATGGCTACATAACTTGACCATGGAAGCAGGCAAATACAACTGTTAGTAACACAGGTCTGGACCATTGCTGGTAGACAGGACACTGGCCACCACATCAACTAAAGCCATGCCTCAGTATACATGAGCCTGGGGTGTCTGGTCACAGCCTGCCTGTACTTGGTTAAAGCTAACCACTGACCTGGCAGAGGAACTGAGGTAGTACAGGGGGCTGACTACACATAGCCAACACAGGTCAAGGTGTGTGAAACGGCCCTGGGTTGTGTGCTGTCTCTGGACCGGCAGCACAAAGCCATGCCACAGCACAGTGTCAGTCTGGTATCATAGGGGACAGATGGTTCTACCTGCATGCACACCGCAGGCATTTCCTGGTATCACAGGGGACAGATGGTTCTACCTGCATGCACACCGCAGGCATTTCCTGGTATCACAGGGGACAGATGGTTCTACCTGCATGCACACCGCAGGCATTTCCTGGTATCACAGGGGACAGATGGTTCTACCTGCATGCACACCGCAGGCATTTCCTGGTATCACAGGGGACAGATGGTTCTACCTGCATGCACACTGCAGGCATTTCCTGGTATCACAGGGGACAGATGGTTCTACCTGCATGCACACCGCAGGCATTTCCTGGTATCACAGGGGACAGATGGTTCTACCTGCATGCACACTGCAGGCATTTCCTCCCTACCACACACTTCCTCTCTGGGTAGAAGGTAGTTCCATGTCAGATACTACAGTAGGGAATGTGACGTGTGAAGTCTTCACATATACTAGGTTCTGCCATAATATGAAAGTAAGTGATCACTTTCTCACCATGTTTCCCTCCCAAACAATTTCTAGACAAACCTGGGTAAACGAGCCTAGACTAGGTACTAGAGACTTCTTGCTGGCAAGGAGAGACTATGGCAGGAGGTCACCAAAGCTTATAATGACATGAGTAAGTATATACAAAGTCCTATCACTTGACAACCCTATATTAGCATCTATCATGTGATGACATTTGCTGAACAAGAAATGGGAATATTTACATGAAACACACGGACATGTCCCGCGGGAGCTAGCAAGGACATATAGCATCAGTGTATACAGTGCACACCTGATCAGACAAACTCACCTGGCATCCAAGAAATAATTCTGTCCAGAAATCCCTCTGATAAGAGTTCCAGCATATAGAAATGCATGTACAACACATTGTTCTTCACAACAGAAATTTGCCACATCCGAGTTCGCCTGAAGCAGTTTGCACTGTATATTATACTTTCTTCTCCTTGTGCCAGTGACCCCACACTGGGGCCTGGGCACTCAAACCACTCACCTCATGCCGTTCTATCCCTGGCTGTCCCATAAAACTCCATCCATGTCTGTCCCATATTTACTTGTTTCTACTTTTCTCCTGGTGTTTTTGGGGTCTTCCTTTGTTCCTCTGTGGATTCCAGGCAATGATCTTTCTAGTTATACTTTTCTCAGGTCTTCTCAATGTGTGTCCTATCCAGTGCCTGGTTCTTTCCTTCACAACTTGTTTCACTGGTATTTGTCTAGTTCTTTCCATGAGCTCTACCTTGGGGATTCTGTCATACCATTGTAGTCTGCCTAGTTATGTGATATTACTGCACGAAAATTATTACATAATTATATGAATGGACAAACAACATGGCTGCACTTCTATATAAAACTGTTGACAGTTCTGTACCTTGCCTATTTGTGTAGCCCAGGACGACTCATACACAACAATGAGGGATACTTTGTGTTGGGTGAATACTAAAAGCCAAGAGAAATCTCAAATGCTGTAACAGTCCTGAGAGAAGACAGCCAGACAAACAGTTATGGATGTAACTGATTAGCACTGCTGCCACTATACATTCACTATGAGGACAGCACAAAAATAATTTGTGGCTAATTAGTCGACAGATCATCCTCATCGCATATCGAAACAATTAGTCCATAAGTGCTCAGATCCCCTCCTCAGTATGTAGCGGTCGACGACCCCAGTTCTGTGTGGTTGACTATTACATGGTCCCCTGCATAACACTTGTCTGAATTCATCCCTTTTGACTTGTGATGTTCTGGCAGTTTGGTTAAGGTTGCAAATTCACAGGCATCAATAAATTTGTTGAGAAAAAAAAGTCCTCCAGCTTGTTCAGTTCCTTTGACACTCGCCCTGGCACAAACATGAAGGTGATGTTTGTCAGCCATTACTTCTTTAGAGACTACACCTACTCTCTTTGAGCCCAGCCCGTCTTGACCTGCCTGAGCGTACACTGAGTCACAGAGACAGCATACTGGGCCAAGGTCTGTGTCTCCAGCCAGGCTACTGCCGTGACCTCTATAGTCAGGCTACTTGTCAAGGCACAGTTCTACCTCTGGTGTGAAAGTCCATGAGCTCCTCACTGTCAGACAACAGACCCATCTGTGCAGATGACTAGATCACGCTCAGAAGAACTCTGGAGTACCAAGGCTTCCTCAATTACTGGGTGTTGTCTGCATTTCCTGGTCCAGTCTGGTGCATACAGAAAAGGACGTACCACACTCAGCTTGCACTTGTATCCATTCTTCACCAGTTTCTAGGTCCTCAAGTAAATGAACCTGTAGACTAAGTCCTGGATGTTATGTGCTGGCAATGACTTGGAGTGAAGGTAGGCACACACTTGACAGATAATTCTTCTGTCTCCCATGGTGGGAAAATCAAGGAGGTACTAAATCACCATGCCTGCTGTATCTCTTGTGTACGCAAGTATGATGTACAGCCTCATTCTGTATCATTTTGTCTCCAACACTTGAGAACCACTGCTCTAGTCTCACCATCTGTGTATAACTGAACGTGAGTTTGCCATTGCCAGTCCCTCTTTGCAGCCATACCCCTTCTCATTACCACATGTCTACGCCAAATTCAAATGCCAACTCTGATCAAACAGCATTGCCAGATATTTCACTGGATGAGTCCCTGCCACAACCTCTGAGCATAAACTTGTGAGAATGGACCCTCACTGTTTGATGCTTGTACAATTAGAGTATAGAATGCGAACATGATTGAGGCCCAAATGGGTGTATTTGAGCCATGTGCTTCTGGCCCCAGCATGCAAAGCCTGGCTTAACCGCTGGGCTGATGCACACACACACTGATCTACTATAATTAAGACAACAAACGTTGGGCTGAGGCGCACACACACACTAAACCGCTATAATTAAAACAACAAAAATGCTTCAAAAACCTCACAAAGTTGACCTGCTAGTCTACATTCTGGCACAACCACCTATTTGTGACAGGTTAAATTATCCAGCCATCAGGCGTACATTGTATAATTAGAAATCAAAATACACACAACCCACCACCATGTGTGACTGTAAAACTACAACTGTCTAGTACTGCTGTCACTACACATTCAATAAAGGGAGAAATCACAAGCACTATTATAATCTCCTGACAGAAAGAGTTATGTTCCAACACAGGAGCTCACCCCATAATGTTGTTGACTGTCTTGTGCTAGAGAAGACCCAGGCAACAATCAACACCTGAAGTTGCAGTGGTACACTGAGCCTGTCAAACCAACATGAGTGCACAGAGGGACCTGCAGGCTGCTGATGGTTTCTAAAAGCCTAGCGGGACATGGGGCAGGGAACATTCCAGATACATGCTGTGGATATCATAGTTACAGGTCCAGAGCTAGGAATGTCAAGTGTTACACTTGGCCATGTGGTGAGGTGGCCCACTCTCTTCTCTACCGCCTGTCTTCCCATACAGCTCTGGTAGGCCTGGCCTCTGAGCAGCACTGGTTGGTACAGTTGTAATCCTGCCATGAGAGGGGGTGAGAGATCTTGGAACCACCACCACCGGTTAGCCGGGATGACAACACTATATTACTGCGACCACATCTCAGAATGCACACTAGCGGTCTATGATACATAACCACACAAATAAGCTCTAGACCAGTGGTTCTCAACCGGTGGGGAATTCCTCCAAGGGGGGAATTGTAGAATTTCCAGGGAGAGGAATTAAGATTATTTCAAGATCACATTAATACAAGAACTGATTACTTGATATTTGTTTTCCTTCCATACTTTACGGTTATGTACCATTTGCCCTTCTGAAAGTCGTTTTATAATGTAAGTAGACCCGCAAATAATGTTTTATGTAGATGTCTAGACTTGTTCTAGTATGTGTTATTAAATTTAGCTTCCATTTTTACGTAAACTGTGTGTGTGGGGGGTGGGGTAGGGGGTTAGAAGAGAAAGAATGGCATTCTGAACACATGGCGAAGGGGTGCATGGACCAAAAAAGGCTGAGAACTACTGCTCTAGACAACGGGTACAGATATGCTTTTACAACACACATCTTGTAATGGTGATGTTTAGCAACAGTCCAACGCTAATTGCTGTAAATTTGTGTGTTTATTCTTCCTTCACTGTATAACCACGAGACATATCATTTGCCCAACACATGCAGAGAAAGTCAGCAGAATTACAAGAGAGAAGCCCAGTAGATATAATCAAATCAATAATGACTAGTTGCAGTGACTAACCCCAACTAATTACTAGTTACACATTTTCATGTGAATACAGTAGAATAAGCATGTTTTTTTAAATAGCCCAAACTGCCTCATGTCTAGTAGCTAAATTCTCAGTGAAATAGCAGTGAATAGAACTGTTGACTTATTAGCACAGTAGGACTTTAGTCAAGAGAGTAGTTCCATTCTGTCTGTCAGTGGAACAAGTCTACAGTACAAAGAATAGTCCTACATACTACTGCAATATATTCTACCTAGTTGACAGTCAAAACACAAGTAGAAGGGATGTGTGTTTCCTACTTGATTACTTGTGACAGTTGTAAATGAAGACACCTGTGTGAACATGTAGGATAAAACAATAGATGAATCCATTTGGCACTGATTGCCATGACGACAGAGCAAGAGGAGACAACTAGATGTAAGTCCTGGTTCCTGTTATTTCCCCCTGCTTTATTGACAGTGAGGTTTTACAATCACCATCTATGAAGGGGTGATAGCTCTGAAGCCATCGTTTCCCATCACTCCAAGGGTTCTGATGACAATGTATGTGAGGTTTTACTGACAGTCCATGTGTGTGAGATTTTACTTTAATGTTTTAATGTCATCGTTTTTCTGTGATGTAAATGAACAGATGTTACTTGATCCAGCATCTCTAGAAACAACTCCACGTAACTGCATTATTTCACTGCTGGATAGATTCTATGGAATTCAGGATGAGATCTCTTAAATATATGGTTACACACAGACAACATATCTTGTAGAGACAGGATCATTTATGCCAAATCTTTCACAGGAACAGGTGTCCTTTTGCTTCATGTTCCACAAAGAGAAGATCAATTAAAGCAAATTTCAACCAACAGAGAGTAATTGTTTCCCTTATATAACACATAAGCCACAAATAATACATTACTCAAATATATCGAGGCCTTATCAAATTAGTGATTACACCAGTTTCTATGCAAACAGAAAACTTGCATTTTGAATCTTGAGATTCTCGTGGAGGTAACATGCCCCATATTCAAACAATATCAATGAAAATGTGTTTAAAATATTTCAGCCAAAATTTAATTCATGTATTCGCTTCACGTGATCTATAACTCTGCAGTATGCGCCTGACAGGATGTAGGAAAATTAACCAAGCAAGGAATCGTACAATATATTATTTGTGGCCCGTGTGTGTTTAAACTGTAACCTGTTCAAGGTATACAGTACATGAATGTGTTGTGCTCTCAACTGACTCTACATAAAAACCTCAAGCACTGACAACATGACAGACACAGATACTGCCACATTGGGTCAGGGACACACTTGTCACACAGCCACAGCTTCAACAGACTGAACGTGACAAGCTTGCAGACAGTTCTCTTCCTCACTGTATATATTCACAAACTCAAAGGCAAATAAGGTATCTAATTTGACCACATGGTCAGCTGTGTCGAATGACTGCACCCCAATAGAGACCTTCACACAATCTCCAAATAGATACATAGCCAACACAAAAACCAAGCAGATGATGGTTAAGGGAATATACAGAGTGCAACTGTGGCAGGGCTTTCACTAGGCAACACACAGATTATGGTTCGATGCCCACTTGAGATGGGAACACCTTCCAGATGTTTGGCTCTGCAGTGTCCACTACACCCACTGCCAGGGGTGTCCCTGGGCGGGACAGATGGCAGCTGACCCCACCACCCCAGCCGGTCCTTCCACTACACCCACTGCCAGGGGTATCCCTGGGCGGGACAGATGGCGGGCGGGACAGATGGCAGCCGGTCCTTCCACCGCACACCCCTAAAGCAGCCGCTGCTGCAGGATGATCTGGTGAATATACAGAATGTGGGAGTGAGGGGGCTGGATGCTGCAATCTTCAGCACTACTGTTCAGGACATGGAGCCCTGTGTGCCTGCAGCAAGCAGCATGGTAGGTGATGACAGCTGAGAGAGAAGGCGAGTCAGCTGCAATGGTCGTACATCACTTGACTACAAGATGTACAGGCTCTAGCCACTATGTTGATCGAATACGGTCACGATGATAAACACAAACATAAATCCCAAATGTCATGACTCTAAACGTCTACTTCCACAAGAAGATGGCAAATTTGGGTTCCACGAATTATTAACCTGCTGGGTGAAGCGTGTTTACGGCTAAAAATAAATCAACACCAGCCTCTCAGCTACAAGGTCTGCCTGCTGAATGTCTGGCCTGGGAACGGGAAGCTTCACAAACGTGTCTTGTTCCATCATGGGAGTTCTCTCGGGTGTCAGAGAAACAAGTCACGCTCCGCTGCAGAGAATGCACTTGCTGCGCGGCATATTCTACAGGAGTGCTCAATTCAGGAGTGATGCCAACAACACAGGAACAACGCGAATGGCAGCCATCCAAGTCACATAAACACCACTCAACCAATAAAATCAGGGTCATCGTCACTGTCATCATCATCATCGCTGTCTAGACGCTTCCGCTTCTTCCTTTTCTTTTTCACTGTGGGTGTTTTGTGACTGCCGGAGGCCAAAAGTTTATGTGTTCTATGCGACGAGCCGTGGCTCTTCTTTTTTCTTTCATGATGGTGTTGATGATGATGATGGTGGTGGTCTGATGATGCATGCGAGCTTTTCGGAGATCTTGTACTTGATGATGGGTTTTCCTGCAAAATACAACAATACAATTTAATTAGCCATCAACACAACTCAACAATTAGCCACCAACACAACTCAACAATTAGCCACCAACACAACTCAACAATTAGCCACCAACACAACTCAACAATTAGCCACCAACACAACTCAACAATTAGCCACCAACACAACTCAACAATTAGCCACCAATACAACTCAACAATTAGCCACCAACACAACTCAACAATTAGCCACCAACACAACTCAACAATTAGCCACCAACACAACACACCAATTAGCCACCAACACAACACACCAATTAGCCACCAACACAACTCAACAATTAGCCACCAACACAACTCACCAATTAGCCCCCAACATAACTCAACAATTAGCCACCAACATAACTCAACAATAAGCTACCAACAAAACAATCAGCCACCAACGTAACTCAACAATTAGCCACCAACAAAACAATCAGCCACCAACCCATCTCAACAATCAGCTACCAACAAAGCAATCAGCCACCAACGTAACTCAACAATTAGCCACCAACATAACAATCAGCCACCAACATAACTCAACAATTAGCTACCAACAAAGCAACCAGCCACCAACACAACTCAACAATTAGCCACTAAAGTGACAACAAACAAGGTGCTGCTAACAAACAAAAACTCAAAAACACGTACAGACGTTTTGTAGTCAACTATCCATGCTAAATGATCTCAGATAGAATGGTGAAGCATTCCATATCTGACAAAGATGACAGGAGTTTCATGAAGGCACAACAACTGTATTTGAATGAGACTTAATTGACATCACAGGTTGTCCATGTCCACCACCATGGTATGTAGTGAGGGGTACTTGATATTTGGCCTGGCGGAAGTCTACTCTCGGCTGAGCCGGTGTGTAGAAAGTAACAACTGACTGGTTGACTTGGGATGCAGAGGTGTTCAAGTGCCAGGGTGCCAGGGTCGAGGCATGAATTCAAGTATGAAGTCATTTCATCATCTACACACAGGGTATCCACCATGGTTTCTACTGTGATTAAGCCTGTCAAATTGTGCAGTCTACGTGACTGACAGACAGTTACAGCTATTCCCTGTGATGATGGTTGGCTATCAGATCTACAGTCTTGCACTCTCAGCCTGGAGAGTTCACTGACATGCTGGAATCAGTCTGGCTTGTCTACCAGAATGGAAGCAAGTCATTACCAGCCCTAAACTCATCAAACTGTACAAGGGCTACTAACTATATTCATATGGGGTCAACAACAACAACCTTGTTTGTTCCTACCCTAGCAGCTATTCGTGGTCTTTTTAGGTCAGTTTGAGGACATACTAGACCCTAGGATTTGAACCTGCAGCCTCCAAATGATGACAGCACCTGGCTAAGTAAAAAAAAAACCTACTTCGATGACCGACCAACTAAACTCACCACTTGTCTGCCCCTTTTCTGAGGTTCCTACTTTAGTAAATCAACTGGTTTTCTCATATTCTGAACTCAGAGATCCAATGCTATCATCAGCCATCTGTCAATTCCTCATGTCTGTGTTACTACTAGAGTAGGATGTTAAGACACATCATGTAAAACAAATGATTCTGTTCATTCTGTCCATGTTAACAAGTATCTGAAGACAGGATACAAGCACCACAGGTAGACTACGATAATACTCACAGATATTCCTGAGGTGGATGTGTGTTCCCTGTTGTTAGCGCTTGGATCTCCACTTCTACTGCCCTCACCGCCATCACTTAAGTGTGATGGGGATTTGTTGCTACCTGCTACTGGTGTTGCACGACCAGCACCGTGTCCCTCATCACCACTGTCATCTTCATCAAGTGGATCGATGCTCATTATCAAGTCTCTGAACTGTAATTAACAATAAAATATATAAACTGTGTGTGATACAGGAACAATCAACATACATTCACTGTGTGTGTGATACAGGAACATCAACATAATACACTGTGTGTGTGATACAGGAACATCAACATAATACAGTGTGTGTGTGATACAGGAACATCAACATAATACACTGTGTGTGTGATACAGGAACATCAACATAATACAGTGTGTGTGTGATACAGGAACATCAACATAATACACAAGTGTGTGTGTGTGATACAGGAACATCAACATACATTCACTGTGTGTGTGTGATACAGGAACATCAACATAATACACTGCGTGTGTGACACAGGAACATCAACATAATACACTGTGTATGATACAGGAACAATCAACACACATACACTGTGTGTGTGATACAGGAACATCAACATAATACACTGTGTGTGTGATACAGGAACATCAACATAATACAGTGTGTGTGTGATACAGGAACATCAACATACATACACTGTGTGTGTGTGATACAGGAACATCAACATAATACACTGTGTGTGTGATACAGGACCATCAACATACATACACTGTGTGTATGTGTGATACAGGAACATCAACATAATACACTGTGTGTGTGATACAGGAACATCAACATAATACACTGTGTGTGTGATACAGGAACATCAACATAATACACTGTGTGTGTGATACAGGAACATCAACATAATACACAGTGTGTGTGTGTGTGATACAGGAACATCAACATAATACACTGTGTGTGTGATACAGGAACATCAACATATATACACTGTGTGTGTGTGTGTGATACAGGAACATCAACATACATACACTGTATGTGTGATACAGGAACATCAACATACATTCACTGTGTGTGTGCGTGATACAGGAACATCAACATACATACACTGTGTGTGTGTGATACAGGAACATCAACATACATACACTGTGTGTGTGTGTGATACAGGAACATCAACATACATACACTGTGTGTGTGTGTGTGTGATACAGGAACATCAACCATACATACACTGTGTGTGTGTGATACAGGAACATCAACATACATACACTGTGTGTGTGTGATACAGGAACATCAACATACATTCACTGTGTGTGTGTGTGTGTGTGATACAGGAACATCAACATACATACACTGTATGTGTGTGATACAGGAACATCAACATACATACACTGTGTGTGTGTGTGTGATACAGGAACATCAACATACATTCACTGTGTGTGATACATGAACATCAACATACATACACTGTGTGTGTGTGATACAGGAACATCAACATACATTCACTGTGTGTGTGTGTGTGTGATACAGGAACATCAACATACATACACTGTGTGTGTGTGATACAGGAACATCAACATACATACACTGTGTGTGTGTGTGTGTGATACAGGAACATCAACATACATACACTGTGTGTGTGTGTGATACAGGAACATCAACATACATACACTGTGTGTGTGTGTGTGTGTGATACAGGAACATCAACATACATACACTGTGTGTGTGTGTGTGATACAGGAACATCAACATACATACACTGTGTGTGTGTGTGATACAGGAACATCAACATAATACACTGTGTGTGATACAGGAACATCAACATACATACACTGTGTGTGTGTGTGTGTGTGTGTGTGATACAGGAACATCAACATAATACACTGTGTGTGATACAGGAACAATAAACATACATACACTGTGTGTGTGTGATACAGGAACATCAACATACATACACTGTGTGTGTGTGATACAGGAACATCAACATACATTCACTGTGTGTGTGTGTGTGATACAGGAACATCAACATACATACACTGTGTGTGTGTGTGTGTGATACAGGAACATCAACTTACATTCACTGTGTGTGATACAGGAACATCAACATACATACACTCTGTGTGTGTGATACAGGAACATCAACATACATTCACTGTGTGTGATACAGGAACATCAACATACATACACTGTGTGTGTGATACAGGAACACCAACATACATTCACTGCATGTGATACAGGAACATCAACATACATTCACTGTGTGTGATACAGGAACATCAACATACATACACTGTGTGTGTGTGTGTGTGTGTGTGTGTGATACAGGAACATCAACATACATACACTGTGTGTGTGTGTGATACAGGAACATCAACATACATACACTGTGTGTGTGTGTGATACAGGAACATCAACATACATACACTGTGTGTGTGTGTGTGTGTGTGTGTGATACAGGAACATCAACATACATACACTGTGTGTGTGATACAGGAACATCAACATACATACACTGTGTGTGTGATACAGGAACATCAACATAATACACTGTGTGTGATACAGGAACATCAACATACATACACTGTGTGTGTGTGTGTGTGATACAGGAACATCAACATAATACACTGTGTGTGATACAGGAACATTAACATACATACACTATGTGTGATACAGGAACAATAAACATACATACACTGTGTGTGTGTGATACAGGAACATCAACATACATACACTGTGTGTGTGATACAGGAACATCAACATAATACACTGTGTGTGATACAGGAACATTAACATACATACACTGTGTGTGATACAGGAACAATAAACATACATACACTGTGTGTGTGTGATACAGGAACATCAACATACATACACTGTGTGTGTGATACAGGAACATCAACATAATACACTGTGTGTGATACAGGAACATTAACATACATACACTGTGTGTGATACAGGAACAATCAACATACATACACTGTGTGATATCGAAATAAACATACATTCAGTGTGATGCAGGAACAATAAACATACATACATTCAGTGTGATGCAGGAACAATAAACATACATACATTCAGTGTGATGCAGGAACAATAAACATACATACATTCAGTGTGATGCAGGAACAATAAACATACATACATTCAGTGTGATGCAGGAACAATAAACATACATACATTCAGTGTGATGCAGGAACAATAAACATACATACATTCAGTGTGATGCAGGAACAATAAACATACATACACTTTGTGATACTGAAACAAACATACATTCAGTGTGATGCAGGAACAATAAACATACATACACTGTGTGATATTGAAACAAACATACATTCAGTGTGATGCAGGAACAATAAACATACATACACTGTGTGATATCGAAACAAACATACATTCACTCCATGTGATACAGCAACAATCAACATACATACACTGTGTGATATTGAAACAAACATACATTCAGTGTGATGCAGGAACAATAAACATACATACATTCAGTGTGATGCAGGAACAATAAACATACATACATTCAGTGTGATGCAGGAACAATAAACATACATACATTCAGTGTGATGCAGGAACAATAAACATACATACATTCAGTGTGATGCAGGAACAATAAACATACATACACTGTGTGATATTGAAACAAACATACATTCACTCCATGTGATACAGCAACAATCAACATACATACACTGTGTGATATTGAAACAAACATACATTCAGTGTGATACAGCAACAATCAACACATATATACTATGTTTTTTGGCGCTCACTTTGAACTCAAGCGTAGTCCATACACACTATTTATAGCAGTGATGGACTGAATTTTGTGTGTGGGTTAGCTTTCCCTATTAACAGTGTCTCTTGCCATTAGGCAAACCCACTCCGACTTCAGAGGTGCTTGCAATTTACGCCCCCAAGTCAAGGACGACAGGTCAACATTTGAGTCCAGCTGTCCGGTGTAGGGGTTGAACCGATAACCTCGGCATCAGCACAACGGATGTTTAAGAACACGAGTTCTTACCCATTCGGCCATGCGGACCTGCATACACTGTGTGTGATACAGGAACAATCAACATAGATACATTGTGTGTGGTACTGAAACAAGCAACATACATACACTCCATGTGATACTGAAACAAACATGCATACATACACTCCATGTGATACTGAAACAAACATACATTCCATGTGATACTGAAACAAACATGCATATATACACTCCATGTGATACTGAAACAAACATACATACATACACTTCATGTCATATAGAAAGAAACAACATACATACACTCCACGTGATACTGAAACAAACATACATACATTTCACGTCATATAGAAAGAAACAACATACATACACTCCACGTGATACTGAAACAAACATACATACATACACTCCATGTGATACTGAAACAAGCAACATACATACACTCCATGTGATACTGAAACAAGCAACATACATACACTCCATGTGATACTGAAACAAACATACATACATACACTCCATGTGATACTGAAACAAACAACATACATACACTTCACGTCATATAGAAAGAAACAACATACATACACTTCATGTGATATCGAAACTAACAGCATACATACACTGCATGTGATACAGGAAGAAGAAGAGGAAAACCTTATGTTGATGAGAACTATCTATAGGAAATGAAAGATACAATCAATGGTTGTAGAAAGTGAAAGAATGGGCCTTAGTTTGAATAATAGAAAGGCAGTAGTTATGGTGATATCAAAGAAACATTGTGCCCAAAAGTGCAATTAAGGTACATGATGTACAAGGTATTGGTTGTGTGGTACTCCCTGGATAACTGGATTGTGAAGGCAGATGACCCATGTATTATATTGAAGGGATGTCCTCTTAGTAAAGAGAGTAAATTGATGTACTTGGGTATCACCTTCGACTTTTAAAGATCATGTGGAGGCACCGGGGTAGAGCAGAGATTGCTTTACAGGCTCTTTCAGCAGTTAATAATATCTGTCCTTGAGTATGGTGTTGGGCTCCTGACAGTATCACAGAGCCAGCTTGAAACCCACAATGATTCTAAGAAAAGTGATGATAAAATAACTAGTCTGACATCCACATGGAGATAGACCACAGAAGTACAGATACTGTGAAGAGTACACGGTTACCTCCAGATAATCATCGACCAGCTTCTGTCTGAGCTCACTGTCTGTGTGAGAATCCTCCTCATAGACTGACCTCAGTACCTTCAGGGTGTGCTGTGGCTCAAAGTTGGGCAAGGTCTTCCTATTCAACGGTTTCTCATAGACTTTTGCTGCCTCTGTAGGGGAATACTTGTGAATTTTGCTGTGGGAATAACAAGCATATTGCTACCTGAGATATCTGCTGGTGTGAGGTGTCACATCAATGCTTCCATTACACAAAAAACATGGGGGGGGGGGGGGGGGAGAGAGAGAGAGAGAGAGAGAGAGAGAGAGAGAGAGAGAGAGAGAGAGAGAGAGAGAGAGAGAGAGAGAGAGAGAGAGAGAGAGAGAGAGAGAGAACGAACAAACTTTATTTTCAAAGGGTAACAAATTGGGCACGCAGGCCCGTCTTACATTCGGCCCTTCCAATCACTCATCTTTCGTACATCAGTGCATAGTGCATTCACATAGGGAAAAAAAAAACATGGTCAAATGAATGTTGTAAACATAAACAATGCATGTTACAATGTTGTGAGACAAACACTCCCACCCATCCCCTATTCATCCGCGTTTCCCCCCCCCCCCCCACATCCACCACCCAAATACCCACAGGTACATACATTCCCCCATCCATCCACCCATCCCCCAACCCACACATTCTCCACCCATCCCATAACCTACAAACTCACCCACCCACATATCCTCCTCCACCCACCCAAACATCCCACCCACCCCCCACCCACACACATCTCCCCCACCCACAGAACGAACGAACAAACTTTATTTTAAAAAGGTAACAAATTGGGCACGCAGAGAGAGAGAGAGAGAGAGAGAGAGAGAGAGAGAGAGAGAGAGAGAGAGAGAGAGAGAGAGAGAGAGAGAGAGAGAGAGAGAGGGTGCTTAATTGACTCAAAACCCTATTAGTAATGCATGACACCAGGGGACACAGATGATACAAGTGGGAAGATGCCAAGCGGTGGATGAACGGCACGATGTATAACCACAGTCACAGACCACAGACTGGCAGTGTTGCAGACCTGCTGCACTGTAGACAACAGATAATTCATTCATATTCTTTGGCCTGTGTCCCCCCATGGAGTGTAGGCCCCCCAACCAAGCCACACCAGACCATCTCCTGCAGCCCCCTCTATGCCATTCCAATATTCACCTCTGTCTCTATATCTTTTCTAAATGTTTGCAGGTCTCCTTCCATTTGGTTGGCCCTGTGGGTTACAACTCAAAGACTTTCTAGTGATACTACCATCAAGTTTTCTCAACATGCATCCCACCAAGTGCCAGCTTCTATTCCCCAACTCATGATTTCATGGTATTGAGTTTTCTCCACGAGCCCTGTATTGCTGATTCTGTCAGACCACTAATTTAGTCCTCCTGTGCTGCGCAGGTCATGAGGGAGCTGGTGAAGTTGATAGGGATCTCTGCTAGTAATGTCATGAGCACAGCCGGACACATGTTCACAGCTAGGGCCCTTCACGTCACAGTGAGGGGAAGGCTAGGGCCAGTCACGTCACAGTGAGGGAAAGACTGGTTGCCTTGTACATCTTGCTCTAAGCCTATCACATTACAGACCCTAAGAGGAAACTACCATGGGACATGAGTTTTAACAAAAAAATGCTGTGAAGGTATCAATGAAAGAATATTTGTAGTTTATGAATATTTGCTGAAGATGTTTGCAGAAGTTTCTGATTCCTATGGCAATATTGATTACACTCTAGAGCTCAAATGTGGTGCTAAGAATGACCTCTCCCTCCACAAATTTCCCAGTGCTGTGAAAGCTTGTCTTGTCTTGTGCATCATTATGTGAATATCTGTGTACACACTGACATAAACTGTCACAAATTCGATGAGTTACGATCACCATGATGCTGGGGTGAAGGTCACAGAAGCATCAGTTAGAACTCACCCCTCCGTAAGGCCATACATCTCCTTCAGATGCTGCTTTAGAACCAACAGCAGGACACATCCTTGAGACAGATGCAACACATCAGACAGGGGTTTGATGTTCTCGGGAAGCTTTTCTGTAACAGAACCAAACAAACAGCACCTTCAGCCAAGCTGTGGCACACACAACAACATGACACAAGCAGGCGCCACCACAAGCTCTGGAGAAATGGTAAACTATAATAACTGTGCATGTATAAACACTGACCCACAGAGACAAACACTGACCCACAGAGACAAACACTGACCCACGGAGACAAACACTGACCCACGGAGACAAACACTGACCCACGGAGACAAACACTGACCCACGGAGACAAACACTGACCCACAGAGACAAACACTGACCCACAGAGACAAACACTGATCCACAGGGACAAACTGACCCACAGAGACAAACAATGCCCCACAGAGACAAACATTGACCCACAGAGACAAACAATGCCCCACAGAGACAAACACTGATCCACAGGGACAAACAATGCCCCACAGAGACAAACACTGACCCACAGAGACAAACAATGCCCCACAGAGACAAACACTGACCCACAGAGACAAACAATGCCCCACAGAGACAAACACTGATCCACAGGGACAAACTGACCCACAGAGACAAACAATGCCCCACAGAGACAAACACTGACCCACAGAGACAAACACTGATCCACAGGGACAAACTGACCCACAGAGACAAACAATGCCCCACAGAGACAAACACTGACCCACAGAGACAAACACTGACCCACAGAGACAAACACTGATCCACAGGGACAAACTGACCCACAGAGACAAACAATGCCCCACAGAGACAAACATTGAACCACGGAGACAAATACTGACAAACAGCTACACAAAACTATTCAGAAATCTCAAAAAAGCTCTCAAATACAGTAACATACAATTACAAAACTAATTGGTGTAGACTGCACTAAAGCAACATCAAACGAGAAGAAGAGAATACTTTCTGTCATTCTCTCTCACAATCCATGTCTGTCTCTATCTCCCTCTCTATATGTGTACTGGGTAATGGAACCATTGATCGATCTGAAATCTCACATTGGCAACATTGTTATTTTGACAGCACAATTCACAAGCATTCCTCTACACAGACAGCAACATACACTAACAAACATGGCAAGTCTTGCACAGACATGTCTAAACAACAGCAATTAACGTGACAACAACAAACAAAGGGAAACCTTGACAACAAAAACAATCTGAAATGATTTAATTTCTACATAAAGTTCCTCCTAAATATTCATAGTGAGTATCTTCCAATTGTTTAAGTGACTTCCCAATACTGACTGAGCCATCTTACTTATGCTACAGGTGACTTGTAAGAAATTTATGTGTGTGTGTGTGTGTGCACGCGTGCGCTCACTGCTTTGAACTCAAGCATAATCCATATATACTACTTGTAGTGCTGGAGTGAGTTTTGCACGTGGATTAACTTTTCCTTTTAACACTGCCAATTGCTATCACAGACAACCAAACCCACTCTGATCACAGGGGTACTTGTAATTTACATCCCCAAGTCATGGATGACAGGTCAACATTTTAGTCCAGCTGTCTGGTGTAGGGGCTGAACCCCTTACCCTGGCATCAGCACACCGGATGTTTAAGAATCCATTCGGCCATGCTGACCTACACTTGTAGCAAGTAAACGAGACTATTACCTCCATAAATGGCACTTATACTGCACAATACCAGCTGCAGAAGGTATTCCACAAGGGCAATAATGAGATGCCTGTAGAGACCAATACTTATGCAATATAGATTCTAGATTATTCTCACAACTCTCAACCAGACTGGCATCACCCCAGTAGAGAAAATCACTTACGCAATATAGATTCCGGATTATCATCATCATCCTCATCTTCAACCGTAGTGGCATCACCGTTAGGGAGGTTTTCTCCGTCGACACCATTGTGCACACCGTGACTGTGTTTGTGCAGGAGGCTCTGAGGAAGGATGACAACTGTGTTACAGGCACACATGATTGATTGACAGGCATCACAGCTGTTCTACAAGCAATAACCAGGATTCTGATGGTAAACACATAAGCCACCAGTTTTCTTAATTACACAATAAAAATAAAATTATACTGTATACTGGCACCTGGCCATCTTGATAGAAAATTGTTTCCATGGCGATAGAAGACCAGAGATGGAGTTATAATTCTCCATAGCACAAAGCCTGGACTTAAATTTAGAGACCATGTGTTGCCCGTGCAGCATGTTCCCTCTCTCGGCCTGCCTAGTTTACTCCAGAAGAAAGGTAACACCAATACGTCTGGAATAACGCAAGCTGCAGAAGCTGCCTGGATCAGCAAAGCAATGCTCTAACTGTCGGGGTTTCGATTTTAGACCAGTTGCTGACCAATGTTTAGAGCATTATCTGCCCTGCCATGACATTTAATCTTAGGTTATATTTCCCCGAAACCAGGGTACGGCTTGTACCCTCCCAATTGTGCTCCTCCATCCGAAGCTGGTGAAACAATGTGGTGCAAGGTAAGTCAGCACTAACAGAAAGCAGGTAGCACAGTGTAAAAGAACAACATTACTGTCAATTTAATATCTGTGTGTGTGTGTGTGTGAGTGAGACACAGACAGAGAGAGAGAGAGGGAGAGAGAGAGAGGGGGGAGAGAGAGAGAGAGAGAGAGAAGAGAGAGAGAGAGAGAGAGAGAGAGAGAGAGAGAGAGAGAGAGAGAGAGAGAGAGAGAGAGAGAGAGAGAGAGAATTAAATATATAAGAAAAAGTATCATATTTAATATACTGACAATAGAAACTAGCAGAACTATCATAACATGATACGTGTCATAGCTAGCAAATATGTAACACCAAGTAACCACGATGAATGTTACAGCACCATACAACAACAGCTGACATGGGTGGTGGCAGCGAGGTTCATGTGATCATGTTGAAACACACGGTTAGTGTGACATGTCAGTGGAAGTCAGCTCTCAAGTAGAGTACTCCGTGTCAGAACATCACCATCTTATTTATCAGCTCCCTTCAGGTTTCAACAAGAGATACCTGTAATGAGACTATGCTCATTGGTTTGTACAGAATCCTCTGAAGTCAGTGTGGGTTCACTTGATGGTGAAGGACACTAGTAGTGGGGAAAAGCTAATCCATAAGCAAATAACGAACGGTCTAGTACACTAGGAGTAGTAGTATGTGTACGGACTAAGCTTATGTTCAAATCCAGTGAACAAAAAAAAAAAAAAAACCTCTCATGTCAAAGTATTAGAATTGAGGTCATCTGAGCACTGAGATATCTTGTATTTATCAGTGAATTTAGTGTATTGACTTTCCTTCCTCTCCAATACTGAAGTGCCATCTTCACGAGGACTGCTGCAGGGCTCCCCATACCCTCTCCAAACTAAGAAGCCAGCAGTGTTCAAGACCAGCACTACAACTTCACATCTGCAGAGTGGCGTAGTAGGATGTGGCCAGGGCAACATACAGGACAGGCTGATGGGGTCAGACCTGGGCTGGTCATGTGTCCTGCATGGGTTTTCGGCACTTCATTGTCAACCGACTCCAAGCCCACGCCCAGAGGGACTGACTGTAAACAAACGACAACAGTCATGACAGTACCTCTCTGAAAGACTGCAGAAGGTTTGATCCTGTGACAGAGACGATGATATCAATTTGATGAATGATGAACAGGGGCTCGTCCTGGGACTGGTAGGCGAAGTAGGCCAGGTTATCAGCTATGTACACCTGCTCCTCAAGGGATATCCTCTGCAATAAATAAGCCATGCATGAATGAACACACACAACTAATATTAAAAGGTACAAACAGTCCCACAGCATATACTGCTATGTTAATCACATATTCTAAGCCATGACAGATGAGATGAGCTGACCACTTCACTTCCCCATTGTCTTTCTTTCACAGACAATTCTAAAGTCTGGTATCAATTTATCAGAACTGTACTGGTTGAAACAATAATACCCTGCCTCTGCTGGGGACCGAGAGCTGCAGTAGCGCAGTGGTCAGACACGCCACCAATGGGGTCAGTTGATATTGGGAGGTTTCAAATGGTTCAGATTGACCAAATGGTTATGACTGACATGGGCTTCCTGGTGGACACAGCCTAAAATGGATACCAGAAATGTGTTGGAAAGTAAAGTCGGCCATTGTAACACTGTCCACCCGAGCCACCGAGTGTCAAACAGTGGATACAAATATGTGTCTTGCACCATGTGCTCAATGCAGCTGAACTTGCGTGAAAGGCTTGTTTACTACTAAAGATTGAACCCAGACACACTGGGCAGCCACTGCCCTAATCACAATGCCTACAAACGACTGATACAATGGTTGAATACACATTCTTTCACTCACAGTCTTCTATCATCTCCCCAGGGGAGGAGACGTAAACCATTGTCTTGTTCACTGTTCAATTTGCTACCGTAGCCTCTCCTGTCTTGTCTAATGCCTTTACCCTGAGCTTCTGGTATGTTGTTAGAACTCTTGTGTAGACTAAATGTGTCACAAACTAATAATGGAAGGCATAAAGTATTGACCAGTCAGTTGTTTTTCCATGAAGTAATGGGATAACTGACAAGAAAGACTTGAGTCCAGTAGCAACAATTAGTCAGCTGTGAGCTGGGTTTCCCCTGTGAATTTATCAAATGATGATAAACAAAGCTGCCAGTAATAGCCTCAGAGAACATGGCAGAATGATTCTGTTGACTAACAAGAATGGAAAATGACTTCATCAGAATTATACATGAGAAAGAGATTACAGATGAGAAGAGATTACAGATGAATGAAGCTTTGTACACAGAGTTACCCAGATGTGACATTTCCCCACCAAGAGCATCACTACAGGGTACCTGATGGTCAGTGGGAAATAACATTCAAAGGGCTGAAGTTTTGTCTGTTACCTTGGGATATAGAGATACTTCCATCTACATTATCCAACATAATACAAGCACACAATTACTCTGGTGTATGAAAGCTGGGCCAGTGAGACATGGCACTGGGAATGGACCATGAGTATATATGTGGAAGTCAGTGTCATGCAAGGGAACATCTGACACATATAAGCTGTCAATCATGTCAGCACAATTACTGTACAAACTGGTCTACTCTTGACCGTCCTCACTGGCCATGAAAACAACAGTGGCTTCACTGTGTTCATTGCCAGTAAATCTCCAATATTTACACCTCAGCCCACCAGATTTGAATTTAATACTACAGGGTTGTCTCCATTCTTCAACATATAAATATTCTATCGAAAAAGGGCCTCTTCACTTCAATAATTTTTATTGGTTAATAGAAGTGGCCTTGGGCATTTGGTTCATGCCCACAAGTGCCTCATCTCCCTCGGCAGATATAAGTACAAGGATGCTAACTACTCCTTTCACACTCTAGTTGAGTACACGTCCATGTGAATAATGAAGACAAATATAGGTTGCACAATTTACCGCCTGGCATATTTGACTGCATCTCAGCAAGGATCCTATACTCTCCAGGCTAGAAAATAAAGTGAAACAAGACAGTAACATTTCTAGACTAGAAGATGATAAGACAAACAGAAAGCCCACAAAACTGAAGTCAGATAGCAAGGTGTATCTACATCCTGGCAGAGACAGTCGAGGCAGCCCCATGGCAGGTGGTGTCCAGCTCCCTTCCTTGACCTCTTTCTTCTCCTGAGATTTTCTGGTAGACGTGACGAGGTTGGGTTTACCCCAGAGCTGTAGTGGTCATAGAACATAATCCCGCCACAGGTGGGTACTGAACCCACACCCATTGCACTAACCACTATAACAACAGAAGAAAATAAAGGAGGAGCTGCCAACTTCTAGCATGTTCCATCATTTACTTACAGCAGAATCATCAAAAAGGTTGAGGATGGACGTGAGCAGACCCCGTCTGTGAGATCTGTTGGGGCGCAACAAGGAATAAAGGAATGCATTGAGTGCTTGGGGTTGGTTTTCTTCAGTGAAACGTCGGCCTCTGACTGCTTCCACTGGGTTACTGCAATGGAACACTTTCTGTAGTCTGTACGAGGCTTTCATACCCTGAAGTGCTTTCATCTGAAACAACCAACAACAACAGAGTCAACATTATTCACACACACATATATATATCAACATTTGACTTCTTACACTTATTGACAACTTGACTTAGTCTGGAAACACTTCATAGACAAGGGGACTAGCTTCAATGCACCAGCTTTCACCCCATACAGCCCTCATCTCTCTTCTCAGCGCAGATAAACTGAAGTCATGCTGTTAAGCCACATGTACTTATGAATACTGTCTAAACTATGATCATATTCTACAAATACCCAGCCAACAATGTACCAACAAACTATTATGACCACAGAACAGCACAACCCTCACACTAAGGACAAGACACATGCATCAGAACCCACAAATTCTTTCTCTCCCATCGACTAACTGCTGAACATGAAAATAACCACGCAGGAGATTTAAGATTTGCTACAAAACAAACCATGTTGCCAGTTCTTTCAATTTTAACAAACACACAAGCACTTAGCACGCTAAACCACTTAGCACGCTAACAAAATTTAGCACACTAAACCATGCTGGTTCTGATTTTAGGAAAGCAAAGAGTAACTCAGTGCAGACCCACAAATCATGGCTGAGGCAAATGAGTTCAGCAACAAACTTACATGTGTGAAGCCGGGGTATTTTTTCTCAATCTCCTGCAGCTGCTGGTCGGCTTTGATTCGAATGGCTTGCTCAACATCAGACCCCATACTGATTAAGTATGGAATACACTGAAAAGAGACAACAGTCAGATAGATATTTACACAGATATCAAGTCAACTCACTCAGCTGCCATGGCATTAGTTTACTAGGCATGCTGTATTAATGAACAGCAGACATAGGGTGACATTGTGGGTCCCAAGACTGGCAGCCGGACTTCCCCTAGAGAAATCAACAGCTGAGGTGAGCATATGGCTGTACCGGATAGTTAAAACATTCCTTTACTGGAGACTGTCTTCTTCTAATTTACTGCTGTTCAAATAATGTCTGCACATTTTTAGATGTCTTTTGCTGTATTTGAGAGCTAGGTGAGAGTTCCAAATAGAGTTGTGTGAATGTCTTTGTGAGCCAAGGATCGGTCCACAGCTGATACAATACGTGGCAGCTTGGAAGAGTTGAACCTACATGTTCACATTTGTCATTTCAGCACTCCACTTGGCCAGCCACCATTACACCATGCTCTCTCTCAACAGTCATGCCAAAGCACAAATACCTCAATAAGGTGTGTGTGTGCGCGTGCGCGCACCATCCCTATCACTATATAGGTTACATAGTGATAGCAGAGTGACAATGTTAATTGTAGTTGTATGCAAAACCTATTATTATAACCAACTGGTGAAAGTTGGACCCACTTGTATATTCCATTATAGCTTTGCAGCAAATGGGTACAGCAGACATGAAACTACAGTAATGCTGTCTTATAGTACATGTTATGATTTGTGGCTTAGGAGGTTAGTGAATACAGTTTGACAATCCCCTGGACTACCCTGTCCAGGGTTCAAGATCAGCTGCAAGTGATTTGAAAGCAGATCACTTTTATTGATTTCAATGGTATAAACATCAAACTTTTAGAAAGCAATGGCAAACTACTGAATGTAAACTTACCTAATAAATCACAAACTACCCCTAAATGCTGAGGTTGACTACAACATCCTGCACAGAATATGCAACTAACTTTTTATAATTTACTTGCAATGTAATTGACCATTAGTTACGTGATCTATTTTTACTCATATTTCATGTGTGACTCTCCATCTTTGTTAACCTTCAGGCAACAATATGAACCAATCCAAAAGAAAGCAGCAGCAAACTTAGGCCTTTTGACACCCCAATAGAGTTTGTGGAGCGGTCGGTTAATACAGTTTTCTCTGTTCCACGTAGATAACTATTTTTGGCCTACACCCAATCCACTTGAGGAGAAATTCTGTGGACACGTGTAATAACTCCCACCACCAGCAAGTGAACACCTCTGTGTATCTCTGGCACAGACTTCAATGAGGCACTGCTGAATCTGATGTTACCTGTTCTGTACAAACTAGTTGTACCACAGATAGATCAGTGAGGCACTGCTGAATCTGATGTTAACTGTTCTGTACAAACTAGTTGTACCACAGATAGATCAGTGAGGCACTGTTGAATCTGATGTTACCTGTTCTGTACAAACTAGTTGTACCACAGATAGATCAGTGAGGCACTGCTGAATCTGATGTTACCTGTTCTGTACAAACTAGTTGTACCATAGATAGATCAGTGAGGCACTGTTGAATCTGATGTTACCTGTTCTGTACAAACTAGTTGTACCACAGATAGATCAGTGAGGCACTGTTGAATCTGATGTTACCTGTTCTGTACAAACTAGTTATACCACAGACAGATGAGAGCTATCAAAGCATCTGACCACAAACACACACAGACTATTACTCATGACCACCTGGTCAACAGGATAAGAGTGCTTGCTCTCAAACTTACGGTGCCCTGATGGTGAGGTAGGCGATTTAACCAGTATACCAATATTAAGTTGGACTAAGATGTTGACTTCTCATTCAGAAGCAACGGCAAACTACTGAACATACAATTTCCTAGGAAATCAAACCTGGGGTTGACTGCAACCTCCTGCAAAGAACACTCAACATTTTGTATGACAAATGACAAGCATCAAGACAACCAGCGAGAGCAGACCATACCTGGACGGGATGAACAAGACCTTGCTTTAAGACCAGGGTAACAACATTGAGTGCAGTCATCCTCACTTGGGAGTTTTCATGGAAGAATGCCTCCATGAGTTCCTTCAGGTACACCTGCATCACAGTACTTGCCATTCTGTCCGTGGAGAACAAACACATGTACTCTTTAATGGCCTATAAAATCAACATTAACATCTGGGAAAATGAACTGGCTGACTGATTGGATTTAAAAACATGTTCGGGACACTATCTCTTAGGGCTCTGATGAGATCCTTTAGGTCACACTAGATGCATCTCAGTTAATGAACATATTTATAGCACCGTCCAGGATCCCCGGTGTACACACCAGGATCATACATGCTATAAATATTCTTTTGTCGACAGGTTCTGATTTCACAATTATGCAGGGCAGTGGACAAGGACAGCCCACTCTGCTCAACGTGCAGAGATAACTTCCCATGCACTTGCCCAATAAGTCTAGGTATTGACCCACTAGTTGGCACCATGGCTGAGGTAGGGGTAGTGAATGCACTTCACAATTCCCCGACACATTAAGCCAAGGACATGAAATCGGCTGCAGGCAATTTGGAATGTTGATTTTGATATAAACTCCCAGTAAATTACAAACAGGCAAGTAATGCTGGGGTTGATTGATACATCCTGTAAAGGTCATGCAATTAGCTCTTTTTAAAATGTGAACCACAATATGTAGATGGGAAAATCACAAAGATAGAAGAGAAGGTTGATCCATAACTTCAATAGTTTCTTTTTTATTTATAAAAAAAAAAATAACTGCATTCGAACAGTTCTTTTCAAGCTAGAGATGGATACCATAAATCTAAGGTACTACACTCCAATTGACTAAAGAGGGTTAGCATGAAACTGGCTACCTTATCCAGTAGTAAACAAAATCTAACCAATGATGAAAAAGCCAAAAAAGAAAAAAAAAAAAAAAAAAAGAAACCTCTGACATCCAAGATGAAAGGCGGCTCTTTACTAGAGAAAATAGGATGTGATGTGGAGAAAGCTTCCTTTCACTTAAGAAAATTTTAGTTATTGAATAACTGGAATGCTAGAACTAAGTATGAATTGGGGAAACCAACACAAATAGTAAGAGAAATTAAATTTGATAAGATTAGCATGTTAAGACTATGCAAAACAAGATGGAAGGTAGCAGGCAAAAAGCTTCTAAACAGGTGAAACAATTTTGTTCTTGTGCCTTAGAGATGAAAATGCTTCACACAGTGAAGGAATGCCCAATAGATGACACACTACACAAATGAACAACACGATGGTAGAAGAACTGAACAAAACTCTACATCCCCACACTAGCATACAGGAGGAAATATACAACACAATTAACTTTTACCTTATAGGGTAGACGAGGAAAAGACTAGCAAATATATGACAATGCACAGACAACTAATGGACACAATGAGCAGTACTACATACCCTGACTGAACGTCACCCATTTCTTTCAGGTCTTCTTGCTTGGAATGTTTCTTCCCTGAAAAATATAGGTTCCTGTTTAAAAATCTGTCTATGTCACAAAACTGTCACATAACCATATGTAAACAAACTGTCACTAAACATAAACAACAATAAACAGACTACCACTGTTGCTAGGCCACTGAAGATCTTGTGTGTCATGGAAATGTCTACAACACAGCCGAGCCCAACCCTACCCAGACTCCACACTTACGGTACACATTCTAATGTAGGCAGATGTTATGGAAGTGAAACTTTGCCAGGGCGGTGGCAAATACTGTCTACTGTCATTGATGTCCGACTGCCGAGGGATATTTATAGTGCACATATAACCTCTCATGTTTCATCCTTGTCTGAGAGGAACAGGCACACAGTTGACTTCCATGAGATCTGAGGAGCATAACATGAGGCTGGCGTGTCGGTGTAACGGTTAGGACATTACGCCAACAATGGCAAGAGTGCGCCCAGGCCTATAAGATGTGAGGGCCCCCCATATTTCACATATCCACACCAGGCTCCTGCTACTGGACTGGTTTTAAGAAACAAATATGAGGTTTCTTTCCCTCAACTGGATGTGAACTCTGCACTGTTGGAGTTATGAGGCAGACATGATACATGTAAACTACTGCTAGATCATTATCATCATGACAAGCTAACACTGAAGCAAACAGGTCTATACAATCTCCCAACATCTGTAACAAGCTCCCATTGTCTGCCAGTAGATCACTAAACATCTAGACACTTCTATCAAAATACACAAACCATGTTAGCAGAATGGCTGGCTAGTTCTCCTGCCAACCAGGATGGTTTGTCTGTGGTTCCTTGTATGATAGCTACATTATTATATGATTGCCTATGGATACGGGCAGCTCTGGAGACAACACATCCCCATTTAAGTGCCAGTGATATTCTGGGAAAGAACTGAGTGTATGTCAGGCTGATAACTTGTGATATATCTGGTGTGATATCACTGGCACGCTAAAAGATCTGAACACCCAAGAAAACTGCCTCATACAAGAATCATGTCTCAGAAACTGAAATACTTTGGCTATATTAAACATTACATTGGGCTGGACAGAACAGTCATGGCTACTGGAAGGAGAGGTCGGGGCGGGCCAGCATGGAGATGGACACAGGACACCTTGGGCGTGATCGAGGGACATTCTATTCTGCCCAGAACCGGCTACATGATCATGATAGCATCTGACCCAGGATTCCAATAACCCGTCATATGGACTGCATGCTTGTGTTTGTAACATGCTGCCAGCGCTGACAGACCTATCTCAAACATGTTTAAATACTGACCTGCGGAATGTTATGAGTTACAGTTTAATTTTGTAACAAAACTAAATGAAAATAAAGGGCACAGTTCACTTACACTCAGCATCAGATTTTGCCATCTGAAGCTCCTCCTCTGTGAGATAAACCTGCAGATTTCTCAACACCTGTGTCCAGACAGAAATAAAGAAAGTGCTCAATTGCAATAACTGGAAGCCAAATGTATGTATTGTGCTGCAGTGAGTGCATTAGTGTGGTTGCTAGGGCGCTACACTCAAACTGTCACAAGCACAGTTGGATGAGGGCTCCACACCCGTGTCTGTGGTCCTGCTGAGTGAAGGAATGACAGGGATTCAGGCCCGCAACATGTGAAGGCCTATCATATCACAGACCCACACCAGGTTGCTGGGTCGTTGTAAACGTGGTCTGTGTGTGGTCAACAGCTTATACACAATGGGAACATATGTTACAACATAAACTCCTGTTTTTGTGTGTGTGGTTCTATCACATACATTCCTCTTCTCCTTGTCTTCACACATAATGTCTCCAACAAATTCAGTAATTATTTTCAGGTTGATGATATCCGCACACACAGTTTGGTGAAGTGAGACTGACTGATGCCTACATGTGTATGTTCACTGTTGTTGAAGGTGAGTGGCCACCTTGAGGCTACAGATCTTCCACTTGTGTTACAGATGATATTTCAGTCTGTTCTGTCCTGTTCACAATAGGACCATTATGTGAGCTGGCCTAGACAGTTGATGAACATGTTTATTCAGTTCATGGTGGTCTGAGGTCCTATGTTATATTACACATAGAGCCATGGTGGCACAGCGGCGAGATGCTCGCCTGCCGTACCAGTAGACTTGGGGCTGACCTGCCACCAAGCAGTTTCACATTTTAAATAACTGACCTGGGCCCTGGGGTTGACCACACCACCCACCCACTGAGTGCCACGTGACCTGTGCAAATATGGGTTTAGCAGTATGTACACAATGTGCCCCAGGCTTCCTACATGACACAGGATAACTTGTTTACCCATCAGTTTGCTGAGGTCAACCAGAATGTACCAGGGACCTGTACTTTCCTACATGACACAGGATAACTTGTTTACCCATCAGTTTGCTGAGGTCAACCAGAATGTACCAGGGACCTGTACTTTCCTACATGACACAGGATAACTTGTTTACCCATCAGTTTGCTGAGGTCAACCAGAATGTACCAGGGACCTGTACTTTCCTACATGACACAGGATAACTTGTTTACCCATCAGTTTGCTGAGGTCAACCAGAATGTACCAGGGACCTGTACTTTCCTACATGACACAGGATAACTTGTTTACCCATCAGTTTGCTGAGGTCAACCAGAATGTACCAGGGACCTGTACTTTCCTACATGACACAGGATAACTTGTTTACCCATCAGTTTGCTGAGGTCAACCAGAATGTACCAGGGACCTGTACTTTCCTACATGACACAGGATAACTTGTTTACCCATCAGTTTGCTGAGGTCAACCAGAATGTACCAGGGACCTGTACTTTCCTACATGACACAGGATAACTTGTTTACCCATCAGTTTGCTGAGGTCAACCAGAATGTACCAGGAACCTGTACTTTCCTACATGACACAGGATAACTTGTTTACACATCAGTTTGCTGAGGTCAACCAGAATGTACCAGGGACCTGTACTTTCCTACATGACACAGGATAACTTGTTTACCCATCAGTTTGCTGAGGTCAACCAGAATGTACCAGGGACCTGTACTTTCCTACATGACACAGGATAACTTGTTTACCCATCAGTTTGCTGAGGTCAACCAGAATGTACCAGGGACCTGTACTTTCCTACATGACACAGGATAACTTGTTTACCCATCAGTTTGCTGAGGTCAACCAGAATGTACCAGGGACCTGTACTTTCCTATATGACACAGGATAACTTGTTTACCCATCAGTTTGCTGAGGTCAACCAGAATGTACCAGGGACCTGTACTTTCCTACATGACACAGGATAACTTGTTTACCCATCAGTTTGCTGAGGTCAACCAGAATGTACCAGGGACCTGTACTTTCCTACATGACACAGGATAACTTGTTTACCCATCAGTTTGCTGAGGTCAACCAGAATGTACCAGGGACCTGTACTTTCCTACATGACACAGGATAACTTGTTTACCCATCAGTTTGCTGAGGTCAACCAGAATGTACCAGGGACCTGTACTTTCCTACATGACACAGGATAACTTGTTTACCCATCAGTTTGCTGAGGTCAACCAGAATGTACCAGGGACCTGTACTTTCCTACATGACACAGGATAACTTGTTTACCCATCAGTTTGCTGAGGTCAACCAGAATGTACCAGGGACCTGTACTTTCCTACATGACACAGGATAACTTGTTTACCCATCAGTTTGCTGAGGTCAACCAGAATGTACCAGGGACCTGTACTTTCCTATATGACACAGGATAACTTGTTTACCCATCAGTTTGCTGAGGTCAACCAGAATGTACCAGGGACCTGTACTTTCCTACATGACACAGGATAACTTGTTTACCCATCAGTTTGCTGAGGTCAACCAGAATGTACCAGGGACCTGTACTTTCCTACATGACACAGGATAACTTGTTTACCCATCAGTTTGCTGAGGTCAACCAGAATGTACCAGGGACCTGTACTTTCCTACATGACACAGGATAACTTGTTTACCCATCAGTTTGCTGAGGTCAACCAGAATGTACCAGGGACCTGTACTTTCCTACATGACACAGGATAACTTGTTTACCCATCAGTTTGCTGAGGTCAACCAGAATGTACCAGGGACCTGTACTTTCCTACATGACACAGGATAACTTGTTTACCCATCAGTTTGCTGAGGTCAACCAGAATGTACCAGGGACCTGTACTTTCCTACATGACACAGGATAACTTGTTTACCCATCAGTTTGCTGAGGTCAACCAGAATGTACCAGGGACCTGTACTTTCCTACATGACACAGGATAACTTGTTTACCCATCAGTTTGCTGAGGTCAACCAGAATGTACCAGGGACCTGTACTTTCCTACATGACACAGGATAACTTGTTTACCCATCAGTTTGCTGAGGTCAACCAGAATGTACCAGGGACCTGTACTTTCCTACATGACACAGGATAACTTGTTTACCCATCAGTTTGCTGAGGTCAACCAGAATGTACCAGGGACCTGTACTTTCCTACATGACACAGGATAACTTGTTTACCCATCAGTTTGCTGAGGTCAACCAGAATGTACCAGGGACCTGTACTTTCCTACATGACACAGGATAACTTGTTTACCCATCAGTTTGCTGAGGTCAACCAGAATGTACCAGGGACCTGTACTTTCTTACATGACACAGGATAACTTGTTTACCCATCAGTTTGCTGAGGTCAACCAGAATGTACCAGGGACCTGTACTTTCCTATATGACACAGGATAACTTGTTTACCCATCAGTTTGCTGAGGTCAACCAGAATGTACCAGGGACCTGTACTTTCCTATATGACACAGGATAACTTGTTTACTCAGCAGTTTGCTGAGGTCAACCAAAATGCATGTAAGAAGTGCACAGGCGCGATTGTGCCAAGGCCAGGGACATACTGGCCTTGACCTCTTCATTTACTAGTAAGGCATGCTGGAAACAGGCTACTGTATGCCTGGCTAATACAGGCAGAACTGACCATAATCTCCATGGAGATGAAGCTGGTCAAGTATGAAATACTTTGCTTGTTGCAAGGCACTCGCAGCAATACCCCAGGATGGTGGTAGATGATCAACACCCACATCTTGCATACTCAGCATGGAGTGCTGACAAGTGTGTGAGTATGTTGCTTGTCTACTTCTCGGCTTGTCATCACCAGTCTCTTATTCCATCAGATCACACAAGACAGAATAACTGGATATGGCAGGCTTCCAACAACAACTCCCTCACTGACCACTCATAATACCTTCTCACTTTTCAAGAAACACTCTCACCTGACACTGACCACTCATAATACCTTCTCACTTTTCAAGAAACACTCTCACCTGATACTGACCACTCATAAAATACCTTCTCACATAAGTGTGGTCAGATAAAGAAACAAACTTTCAGCTGAACCTCAAACACTCTGACTGACATGTGGCCAGGAAAAGAAAGCAAAGCTCACCTGACACCTTAGTTTGACTGATGCGGAGCTATCTGTCAGGAGCTTGGTGTACAGCTCCCTCAGTATCGGACCCAACATGATGTGATAATGTCTGCACGCGAAGAAGCCTGGCAGGAGACAAGAATATCATCAGATTGTTGATTATTATTAAGGAGTATGTTAAATTACATGTGATAACATTAATAGATACATGAACAATTGGGAGTCTTTGTGGCAAGTGATTAAGTTAAGCCACCCGCCTTGCAATCTGAAGGTTGTGAGAACAATTCCAAGCTCCACCATCCAGTTCACATTTCTTGGAGACTCGAGGTCGCCGCCAGTGCTGCAGAGTTCATGCTCTGCGAGATATTTTTGGTGGGCCACTCTAATGTAAGAGACTGAGCCATCTGGGATAAAACCCGGTGCAATGAAGCAGACCCTCTCACCTTTAAACTAAACAATACACACATGACTTACCAATGGCCGTCAATGCCTTTAGCTGGACCTCCTCATCTTCGTGGCCCACAAAATATGTAAGAACGTCAAAGACAGTTTCTCTAACACACACCTGCAGTAGAAAAACAATTGCATAAAATGTGTACAAGACACCCACATTAAACATGCATGAATCAAATAACACAAACAACCCAGTTTGTCCTCTTCTACACTTTAAGGCATACAGACAGAGCTAGTCAGTCCCACAGCACATACTGCCACTGGGATGTGAAATGTTGGACCTGACATATTACACTGGGATGTGAAATGTTGGACCTGACATATTACACTGGGATGTGAAATGTTGGGCCTGACATATTACACTGGGATGTGAAATGTTAGGCCTGACATATTACACTGGGATGTGAAATGTTAGGCCTGACATATTACACTGGGATGTGAAATGTTGGACCTGACATATTACACTGGGATGTGAAATATTGGGCCTGACATATTACACTGGGATGTGAAATGTTAGGCCTGACATATTACACTGGGATGTGAAATGTTGGACCTGACATATTACACTGGGATGTGAAATATTGGGCCTGACATATTACACTGGGATGTGAAATGTTGGGCCTGACATATTACACTGGGATGTGAAATGTTAGGCCTGACATATTACACTGGGATGTGAAATATTGGGCCTGACATATTACACTGGGATGTGAAATGTTGGACCTGACATATTACACTGGGATGTGAAATGTTGGACCTGACATATTACACTGGGATGTGAAATGTTGGGCCTGACATATTACACTGGGATGTGAAATGTTAGACCTGACATATTACACTGGGATGTGAAATGTTGGACCTGACATATTACACTGGGATGTGAAATGTTGGACCTGACATATTACACTGGGATGTGAAATATTGGGCCTGACATATTACACTGGGATGTGAAATGTTAGGCCTGACATATTACACTGGGATGTGAAATATTGGGCCTGACATATTACACTGGGATGTGAAATGTTGGACCTGACATATTACACTGGGATGTGAAATGTTGGATCTGACATATTACACTGGGATGTGAAATGTTGGACCTGACATATTACACTGGGATGTGAAATGTTGGATCTGACATATTACACTGGGATGTGAAATGTTGGGCCTGATATATTACACTGGGATGTGAAATGTTGGATCTGACATATTACACTGGGATGTGAAATGTTGGGCCTGACATTACACTGGGATGTGAAATGTTGGATCTGACATATTACACTGGGATGTGAAATGTTGGGCCTGACATATTACACTGGGATGTGAAATGTTGGATCTGACATATTACACTGGGATGTGAAATGTTGGACCTGACATATTACACTGGGATGTGAAATGTTGGGCCTGACATATTACACTGGGATGTGAAATGTTAGGCCTGACATATTAGATGCTATGCCATATGAAGTGGGTGCCCAGTTCCCTTCCTCACCATTTCCAGACAATTGTCTGATACTTATTTTGTCACGGCTGAGCTGACCTCAGTGCCACACCCACCCATGCTGAGACTGGAACCTGACCAACTGCCGTGGCAGGCAAGTGGGCTAACTACCCAGCCACAGCAGTTCTACTAGCACAATATTTTTGTCTTTTGCTCTAGCTCGCCTTGAGCTCAAGTATAGTCCGTTCACACTACTCCTAGCAGTGCTGGACTGAATTTTGTGTGCGGATTAACTTTCCTTATTAACAGTGTCCTTCGTCATCAGGCGAAACCACTCTGACTTCAGAGGTACTTGTAATTTACACCCCCACGTCAAGGACGAGAGGTCAACATTTTAGTCCAACTGTCCGGTGTAGGGGTTGAACCCCTTACCTCGGCATCAGCACACCGGGTGTTAAAGAACATATGTTCTTATCCATTTGGCCATGCTGACCTCTTCTTAGAATATATGAGTTTTATTCCAGCACTATTTAATATTGATACTTCTGACCTGGCAACAGAAGTGCCTTCCAGACTTGTTTCTGCTATTCTGGCACCCAGAGACACATGTCATGGAGACATCCAACATCATCTACCAATCTCCATGTGCTGCTTCACTACCAGTAATGCTAACAACCATCTTGACCAGTACTGTAGACACCTGACAACAACACTGCTGTACACAGCTGTATTCCCCATGTAATGCTGGAGATGGTATGCTACGAGACACTTTGATACCCTGACTGTACAGAGCTATGTTCCCCTTACCATGCTGGAGATGGTATGCTGCGAGACACTTTGTGACTGCACACAGCTGTAACATCATTACCATGCAGCAGGTCCCTTCACCCATGATGGCCGGCTGAAATGTTTTTCCAGTTATCCTCTCTATTGGCATTCTGAAGATGTCTGCCATGTCCCGTGTGTATCTTTGTTCTGGCCAACCCTTGGCCTCTCCTTTCACCATTGCTATTTCCAAGTCACTGTGACTTTTAATATGACCAAAGTGATCAAAATCAGCATTCTAAACACTTGCCCCAGTTATCTGAAATGCACATCTCACTGTATAGGTAATGTCTATCCACACAAATAAATAACAACCACCACACAGATGTCAGATAACTGAAATACCTTGGTTTCTCCCATTTCCGAAGAGTCAAAGTCAAAGTGTTTACACAGAAGTCCCACGGTGTACAGAGCACGAAGTAACGTGGGCCGCCTCTGCTTCAGCGTTGGGCAGTCTCTGTTTGTCTTGTGATCCAGCATCAGCCTGAGCAAGACACCTGTGTGGGAGTATTGGACAGCATGAGTTCTGTTAGCTGTGAAGGGAACATGTTCCCAGAGGGGACCAGGACAAACAGCCAAATGTAATCAGAGAACAACATGTATTGATTAAGCAAACAGCAGGCACACTAAGATGATATAAAACTGTGTTTGTTCAGCACTGATCCTCCAATATTGGACAGAATACAATCACGGAAACATAAGAAGGGCAGTTCCCAGGCACAAACTGCCAAGAATGAGGCCTTCATGTAATGTAGGCCACAGCATGAGGCTAATTGCCTGCCTTGCCACCTTTCCTTCTTAGATAATTCTGAGAAATTGTCTGGTGTCTATTGTGTGACGTTGGGTTAGAGTTATTAGGCAATCATGGTTGGAGAAACACAATCCTACCTCAGCTGGGAATTTATATTTTACTTGTGCTATCTAAGGGAGGAGTCTGGGGCACTTGTGCAGGTATATGCAATGAGTGTGATCTTTTCAAAGCAAACCAGACAGCTACATACAAACATGATCCAATACAACCTCATACAAACATGATCCAATACAGGGAGTCACACTTATGTAAAAAAAAAAAAAAGATTCAATACAATACTGCTACATACAAACATGATCCAATACAACAATACTGCTACATACAAACATGATACAATACAACACAGTCACATACGTACACAATCCAATACAACAACATCCCACAGCTTAGAATCACTGGAACAAATGCTCATCAAGTTTCACCTACCACCTCTCACATCCCACAGCTTGGAATCACTGGAACAAATGCTCATCAAGTTTCACCCACCACCTCTCACATCCCACAGCTTGGGATCACTGGAACAAATGCTCATCAAGTTTCACCTACCACCTCTCACATCCCACAGCTTGGAATCACTGGAACAAATGCTCATCAAGTTTCACCCACCACCTCTCACATCCCACAGCTTGGGATCACTGGAACAAATGCTCATCAAGTTTCACCTACCACCTCTCGCATTCCACAGCTTGGAATCACTGGAACAGATGCTCATCAAGTTTCACAACGGTACAACACCGACTACCAACAACCACATACCAACAAATATTCTACAGTGCACGTCTCAGCTCTTACCGTAGAACTTCTTGAAACAGTCCTTGACTAGCTCGTAGTTATGACTGACATCATTCACAACAGCCCCCAAACAGCTGATACAGCTCTGGACAACCTGTGTTATGTGCAAAACAAACAAACAAGAGGGTGAAGGAATGCCAACTGTAGCCCCATAAGGTTTTCATGACTATGCATGCTAAGGATTGCACATTCACAGGTCAAAATAATGAGACAGTTATGCTTCACTTCCAGTCACCTAGAGATGAATCTGTACAACTATCTTAGCTGTGAATCCTGGACAATTAGGAAACATGCGAAACAATCCTTAAAGCTTCAGCACTCTGATTTTCACAAGAATGCTAAAACTGTCTTGTACAGCCAAAATGAGTAATCTAAACATTTTGAGAAGCTACGACACAAAGACAAATGGTTAAGAAAACATCTTGGACAAAGACAAAAGAATGAAAATGAGACAAAACCTACAACAATTGTGTCAATTAGAAAGATTAGCGGAAAGGGAGATACAGGAAGACACAGAGAGAACATTCTTGACAGTCATGTGTGGTGGTACACAAGCTGATACAGGCTGTTGGAGATTGCAGCATGTGGAGAGGCATGATCACCCATGCCAGTTAACAAGGCATCTGCTGATGATGATGATAACTGCAGTTGTACATTACAGCATGACCTGTTTCTCTGATATCGCCACGATTTCTGTCTTCCTATTATTCAAGCATGAGGTCCACTGTTTTCACTGTAAACAACGATTGTATCTGTCATTTCCTGTAGCTCCTTCTGAACAGACTCACACACAGTATCAGGGAAAGATGTGGATGAGCAGTTAGTGCCCACCTCAGAGGGTACAGGGTTTGATCCCAGCACTGGGCTGGGAACATTTCCAAAAACCATTAGTATCCAATGTTATCTATCACACATCCCCCAATCTCCTGGTCATATCTTATGTTATCTATCACACATCCCCCAATCTCCTGGTCATATCTAATGTTATCTATCACACATCCCCCAATCTCCTGGTCATATCTAATGTTATCTATCACACATCCCCTGATCTCCTGGGTAGTTGGATCACACACCTGGCCTTCTTGTGTGGGAGTGAACAACAGGAGGTCCTGTGTGCCACTTTTGTGTGTGTGGAAGATCAAATGGTAATTGATAGAGCCCCCATTATCTTGGATGGAATGTTTCTAGAGCAAGCAAACCTCAGACAAATGCATGCAGAAGTTAGATACACTGACCTTGGTGGTGCTTAACTATGTTTGACACACTCCCCTCAAAAGAAGAACAAACATCAACTGGCATAGTGATTTAGAGAGAACGGTAAAGGAAGTACTGATTTCTGGAAGACGTGGCAGGGGATGACCAACGTGATGACCACAGGACAGTCTAGACACTCAGGGCATGAACATGCAAGAGTCAGGGGAGCTGGCGAGGGATAGCCAGTCTTTCTGGTCAGCTGTGATGACACAGACTCTGTGCACAGCACATGCTGTTTAATAATAACTCATACTTGAATAATAATATACCACACAAAACTTCAATAAAGTGTGAAATGTTTGAAAATTGCAAGTATAAAAAGATATGCAGTGCGCTCAATCAAAACAAATTAAATGAACAGAAATAAAAGCACAACTGAGTCTGAGATAGCAAGCAAATCACCATGTCACGTCACAATAAAAGAACCAAACATAGTATCACATATGAATGGACATTATTGGGAACACTACCAAGGAGTGATGACAAGTGGGAACAGACCTTGTGCATGTACTACATATATGACTCTCTCTAACATGTATTCTATTTGAAGTCACAAACCATAAACAGTGCATGAACCACACAAGGTATCACATACGAGTGGACATTATTGGGAACACTACCAAGAAGTGATGACAAGTGGGAACAGACCTTGTGCATGTACTACATATATGACTCCCTCTAACGTTCATGTATTCTATTTGAAGTCACAAACCATAAACAGTGCATGAACCACACAAGGTATCACATACGAGTGGACAATGTTGGGAACACTACCAAGAAGTGATGACAAGTGGGAACAGACCTTGTGCATGTACTACATATATGACTCTCTCTAACATGTATTCTATTTGAAGTCACAAACCATAAACAGTGCATGAACCACACAAGGTATCACATACGAGTGGACATTATTGGGAACACTACCAAGAAGTGATGACAAGTGGGAACAGACCTTGTGCATGTACTACATATATGACTCCCTCTAACGTTCATGTATTCTATTTGAAGTCACAAACCATAAACAGTGCATGAACCACACAAGGTATCACATACGAGTGGACAATGTTGGGAACACTACCAAGAAGTGATGACAAGTGGGAACAGACCTTGTGCATGTACTACATATATGACTCTCTCTAACATGTATTCTATTTGAAGTCACAAACCATAAACAGTGCATGAACCACACAAGGTATCACATACGAGTGGACAATGTTGGGAACACTATCAAGGAGTGATGACAAGTGGGAACAGACCTTGTGCATGTACTACATATATGACTCTCTCTAACATGTATTCTATTTGAAGTCACAAACCACAAACAGTGCATGAACCACACAAGGTATCACATACGAGTGGACATTATTGGGAACACTACCAAGAAGTGATGACAAGTGGGAACAGACCTTGTGCATGTACTACATATATGACTCTCTCTAACGTTCATGTATTCTATTTGAAGTCACAAACCATAAACAGTGCATGAACCACACAAGGTATCACATACGAGTGGACAATGTTGGGAACACTATCAAGGAGTGATGACAAGTGGGAACAGACCTTGTGCATGTACTACATATATGACTCTAATGTTTATTTATTCTACTTGAACTCACAAACCACATGTCTACCAGCAGTCACAAGTCCAGCACTTACCATCATCCCATGTTTGAGGATTAACTTGATCATGGCCTCTTCCACTTGTGCCAGGAAAGACTCGCTCGGATGGTCCATCAAGGGTATCACAAGTTCCAGGACGCGGGCAACATAGTGAAGTACCATGAAATCTCCCTGAGTCTGCAAACATTGCAATGTGATTGCCACGTTCAATATTTCATGGGATAAAATTGAAAATTCAGACTCGAACAGTGTGGTTTTAATACACAGGAATTGTCAACATACTTAGAAGAAAATACAAGAATGTGAAGGGCATCATATTAAAACCCTAGAAGCTGATGAACCAAGTTGTTTTATTAACCCAGATTTGTAATTATTACACACAATGTCATTTAACAATACTATTAATTTGTTTTTATTTTTTAAAATTCATTTTTGGATATTTTTGCTTTAACTCGTTTTCTTTCTTCTGTCTTGCAAGGCTGCTTTCTACCAAGACTCAGCATTTGTGGACTGCCACTGCAGGTTTTCTGTCAATGCCTAGTATGCGGCATGTCACATCAGACCATTTTTGCAAGAATTCTGCCAGACGTTATCTCTTCTGCATCATTATCATGTAAACTGTATTAATTACTCCAGGATTCATACTGGGCAGGGTGAGAAAATGTTCAGCCAAAATCCCCATCCATAATGCTACTGTTAGATAAAGGTAAGGGTGTGTACCTCTTGAAGGCATGCATCTTTCCTGTGGCAACATTTAAACATTGAGAGAACTACTTTACATATATTAACGAAAACATAAACACTTTCAAGTGACCATTATTCAGATGGATTCTTAACACCCTAGACCAAGCAGAGGTGAAATACACACATTCTATAAGACGCGAAGGTGGAAGGGAAGGCTAGTTAACAATGCTATGTATTTGGAAAGTGAAGTGCTGGGCCACAGTGGGTCAGAAAAAACTGTCATGGAAAGTGTGGTTCCTGGAAGATGCGATAGATGCTGCGCAAAATGGTGGTGGTAGACACAAGACATTACAGACAGCAAGAATACTACACAGGAGGAGACAGGATTACTGGTTCAGGACCTAAGAGTATTCCAGGTAGCCTGAGAGGAGAGGGATGGTCAGCAAGTGAATGCTAAGTGATGACAGATTTAACTACAGCACAGCAAAATAACACACACCAGCTCATTATTCTGCACCCAAAAACAGGACACAATCGATGTCGCAACAACATGTATACAAAATTCAAGATGAGCAAATCAGCCATGTGCACATGTGGATTGGCACTGCAGACAGCTGATCACATACTCCAAGACTGCCCCGAATACGATATGTCTAGGTAAACCTTCTGGTCTAGAGAAACAACAGTAGAAGATAAAATCTATGGACCACTGAGTGAACTAAACAAGACAGTGAAGTTTATACAAGAGACAACATTGCAGATATAGACAATACATTTAAAGTGAACAATAGGAAATGAAGAACACACAACAGCATGCACAAATATTTTTCAAACAGAAAAACAAAACACAACAGCTTAACTAGCATGTAGCTGTGAGAAACAGACATACATTGCACTTGATGTCCAGGTAAGGCTGCAACGTGGTTGCGTGTTCCACCATGAGATCTGGTTTAATCTTGCTGAACAGATGCAGGGTTGATAAACATCCAACCAGGCGCCCACCAATTGCCCGCCCATCTGTCTTCTCTGTGAACAATACAAGAACAAATGAGTCACCAAGTGAAGGTAAGTAATCTCACACAGTGACAGTAGTGTGGTGTGACAGGAGTTTCATACATGAACAAGTGAAGGTAATCTCACACAGTGACAGTAGTGTGGTGTGACAGGAGTTTCATACATGAACAAATGAGTCATCAAGTGAAGGTAATCTTACAGTGACAGTAGTGTGGTGTGACAAGAGTTTCATACAAGAACAAATGAGTCATCAAGTGAAGGTAATCTCACACAGTGACAGTAGTGTGGTGTGACAAGAGTTTCATACAAGAACAAATGAGTCATCAAGTGAAGGTAATCTTACAGTGACAGTAGTGTGGTGTGACAAGAGTTTCATACAAGAACAAATGAGTCATCAAGTGAAGGTAATCTCACACAGTGACAGTAGTGTGGTGTGACAGGAGTTTCATACAAGAACAAATGAGTCATCAAGTGAAGGTAATCTTACAGTGACAGTAGTGTGGTGTGACAAGAGTTTCATACAAGAACAAATGAGTCATCAAGTGAAGGTAATCTTACAGTGACAGTAGTGTGGTGTGACAAGAGTTTCATACAAGAACAAATGAGTCATCAAGTGAAGGTAATCTTACAGTGACAGTAGTGTGGTGTGACAAGAGTTTCATACAAGAACAAATGAGCCATCAAGTGAAGGTAATCTTACAGTGACAGTAGTGTGGTGTGACAGGAGTTTCATACAAGAACAAATGAGTCACCAAGTGAAGGTAATCTTACAGTGACAGTAGTGTGGTGTGACAGGAGTTTCATACAAGAACAAATGAGTCACCAAGTGAAGGTAATCTTACAGTGACAGTAGTGTGGTGTGACAGGAGTTTCATACAAGAAGAAATAAGCCATCAAGTGAAGGTAATCTTACAGTGACAGTAGTGTGGTGTGACAGGAGTTTCATACAAGAACAAATGAGACACCAAGTGAAGGTAATCTTACAGTGACAGTAGTGTGGTGTGACAGGAGTTCCATACAAGAAGAAATAAGCCATCAAGTGAAGGTAATCTTACAGTGACAGTAGTGTGGTGTGACAGGAGTTTCATACAAGAACAAATGAGTCACCAAGTGAAGGTAATCTTACAGTGACAGTAGTGTGGTGTGACAGGAGTTTCATACAAGAACAAATGAGTCACCAAGTGAAGGTAATCTTACAGTGACAGTAGTGTGGTGTGACAGGAGTTTCATACAAGAACAAATAAGCCACCAAGTGAAGGTAATCTCACACAGTGATAGTAGTGTGGCGTGACAGGAGTTTCATACAAGAACAAATGAGTCATCAAGTGAAGGTAATCTTACAGTGACAGTAGTGTGGTGTGACAAGAGTTTCATACAAGAACAAATGAGTCACCAAGTGAAGGTAATCTTACAGTGACAGTAATATGGTGTGACAGGAGTTTCATACAAGAACAAATGAGTCACCAAGTGAAGGTAATCTTACAGTGACAGTAGTGTGGTGTGACAGGAGTTTCATACAAGAAGAAATAAGCCATCAAGTGAAGGTAATCTTACAGTGACAGTAGTGTGGTGTGACAGGAGTTTCATACAAGAACAAATGAGACACCAAGTGAAGGTAATCTTACAGTGACAGTAGTGTGGTGTGACAGGAGTTCCATACAAGAAGAAATAAGCCATCAAGTGAAGGTAATCTTACAGTGACAGTAGTGTGGTGTGACAGGAGTTTCATACAAGAACAAATGAGTCACCAAGTGAAGGTAATCTTACAGTGACAGTAGTGTGGTGTGACAGGAGTTTCATACAAGAACAAATGAGTCACCAAGTGAAGGTAATCTTACAGTGACAGTAGTGTGGTGTGACAGGAGTTTCATACAAGAACAAATAAGCCACCAAGTGAAGGTAATCTCACACAGTGATAGTAGTGTGGCGTGACAGGAGTTTCATACAAGAACAAATGAGTCATCAAGTGAAGGTAATCTTACAGTGACAGTAGTGTGGTGTGACAAGAGTTTCATACAAGAACAAATGAGTCACCAAGTGAAGGTAATCTTACAGTGACAGTAATATGGTGTGACAGGAGTTTCATACAAGAACAAATGAGTCATCAAGTGAAGGTAATCTTACAGTGACAGTAGTGTGGTGTGACAAGAGTTTCATACAAGAACAAATGAGCCATCAAGTGAAGGTAATCTTACACAGTGACAGTAGTGTGGCATGACAGGAGTTTCATACAAGAACAAATGAGTCATCAAGTGAAGGTAATCTTACAGTGACAGTAGTGTGGTGTGACAAGAGTTTCATACAAGAACAAATGAGTCACCAAGTGAAGGTAATCTTACAGTGACAGTAGTGTGGTGTGACAGGAGTTTCATACAAGAACAAATGAGTCATCAAGTGAAGGTAATCTTACAGTGACAGTAGTGTGGTGTGACAAGAGTTTCATACAAGAACAAATGAGCCATCAAGTGAAGGTAATCTTACAGTGACAGTAGTGTGGTGTGACAAGAGTTTCATACAAGAACAAATGAGCCATCAAGTGAAGGTAATCTTACAGTGACAGTAGTGTGGTGTGACAAGAGTTTCATACAAGAACAAATGAGCCACCAAGTGAAGGTAATCTCACACAGTGATAATAGTGTGGCGTGACAGGAGTTTCCTACAAGAACAAATGAGTCACCAAGTGAAGGTAATCTTACAGTGACAGTAGTGTGGTGTGACAGGAGTTTCATACAAGAACAAATGAGTCACCAAGTGAAGGTAATCTTACAGTGACAGTAGTGTGGCGTGACAGGAGTTTCATACAAGAACAAATGAGCCACCAAGTGAAGGTAATCTTACAGTGACAGTAGTGTGGTGTGACAGGAGTTTCATACAAGAACAAATGAGCCACCAAGTGAAGGTAATCTTACAGTGACAGTAGTGTGGTGTGACAGGAGTTTCATACAAGAACAAATGAGTCACCAAGTGAAGCTAATCTTATAGTGACAGTAGTGTGGTGTGACAGGAGTTTCATACAAGAACAAATGAGTCACCAAGTGAAGGTAATCTTACAGTGACAGTAGTGTGACGTGACAGGAGTTTCATACAAGAACAAATGAGCCATCAAGTGAAGGTAATCTTACAGTGACAGTAGTGTGGTGTGACAAGAGTTTCATACAAGAACAAATGAGCCACCAAGTGAAGGTAATTTCACACAGTGATAGTAGTGTGGCGTGACAGGAGTTTCATACAAGAACAAATGAGCCATCAAGTGAAGGTAATTTCACACAGTGATAGTAGTGTGGCGTGACAGGAGTTTCCTACAAGAACAAATGAGTCACCAAGTGAAGGTAATCTTACAGTGACAGTAGTGTGGTGTGACAGGAGTTTCATACAAGAACAAATGAGTCACCAAGTGAAGGTAATCTTACAGTGACAGTAGTGTGGTGTGACAGGAGTTTCATACAAGAACAAATGAGCCACCAAGTGAAGGTAATTTCACACAGTGATAGTAGTGTGGCGTGACAGGAGTTTCATACAAGAACAAATGAGCCATCAAGTGAAGGTAATTTCACACAGTGATAGTAGTGTGGCGTGACAGGAGTTTCATACAAGAACAAATGAGTCACCAAGTGAAGGTAATCTTACAGTGACAGTAGTGTGGTGTGACAGGAGTTTCATACAAGAACAAATGAGCCATCAAGTGAAGGTAATCTTACAGTGACAGTAGTGTGGTGTGACAGGAGTTTCATACAAGAACAAATGAGCCACCAAGTGAAGGTAATCTTACAGTGACAGTAGTGTGGTGTGACAGGAGTTTCATACAAGAACAAATGAGCCACCAAGTGAAGGTAATCTTACAGTGACAGTAGTGTGGCGTGACAGGAGTTTCATACAAGAACAAATGAGCCATCAAGTGAAGGTAATCTTACACAGTGACAGTAGTGTGGTGTGACAGGAATTTCATACAAGAACAAATGAGCCATCAAGTGAAGGTAATCTTACAGTGACAGTAGTGTGGTGTGACAAGAGTTTCATACAAGAACAAATGAGCCACCAAGTGAAGGTAATTTCACACAGTGATAGTAGTGTGGCGTGACAGGAGTTTCATACAAGAACAAATGAGTCACCAAGTGAAGGTAATCTTACAGTGACAGTAGTGTGGTGTGACAGGAGTTTCATACAAGAACAAATGAGCCATCAAGTGAAGGTAATCTTACACAGTGACAGTAGTGTGGTGTGACAGGAATTTCATACAAGAACAAATGAGCCATCAAGTGAAGGTAATCTTACAGTGACAGTAGTGTGGTGTGACAAGAGTTTCATACAAGAACAAATGAGCCACCAAGTGAAGGTAATTTCACACAGTGATAGTAGTGTGGCGTGACAGAAGTTTCATACAAGAACAAATGAGCCATCAAGTGAAGGTAATTTCACACAGTGATAGTAGTGTGGCGTGACAGGAGTTTCCTACAAGAACAAATGAGTCACCAAGTGAAGGTAATCTTACAGTGACAGTAGTGTGGTGTGACAGGAGTTTCATACAAGAACAAATGAGTCACCAAGTGAAGGTAATCTTACAGTGACAGTAGTGTGGTGTGACAGGAGTTTCATACAAGAACAAATGAGCCACCAAGTGAAGGTAATTTCACACAGTGATAGTAGTGTGGCGTGACAGGAGTTTCATACAAGAACAAATGAGCCATCAAGTGAAGGTAATTTCACACAGTGATAGTAGTGTGGCGTGACAGGAGTTTCCTACAAGAACAAATGAGTCACCAAGTGAAGGTAATCTTACAGTGACAGTAGTGTGGTGTGACAGGAGTTTCATACAAGAACAAATGAGCCATCAAGTGAAGGTAATCTTACAGTGACAGTAGTGTGGTGTGACAGGAGTTTCATACAAGAACAAATGAGCCACCAAGTGAAGGTAATCTTACAGTGACAGTAGTGTGGTGTGACAGGAGTTTCATACAAGAACAAATGAGCCACCAAGTGAAGGTAATCTTACAGTGACAGTAGTGTGGCGTGACAGGAGTTTCATACAAGAACAAATGAGCCATCAAGTGAAGGTAATCTTACAGTGACAGTAGTGTGGTGTGACAAGAGTTTCATACAAGAACAAATGAGCCACCAAGTGAAGGTAATTTCACACAGTGATAGTAGTGTGGCGTGACAGGAGTTTCATACAAGAACAAATGAGTCACCAAGTGAAGGTAATCTTACAGTGACAGTAGTGTGGTGTGACAGGAGTTTCATACAAGAACAAATGAGCCATCAAGTGAAGGTAATCTTACACAGTGACAGTAGTGTGGTGTGACAGGAATTTCATACAAGAACAAATGAGCCATCAAGTGAAGGTAATCTTACAGTGACAGTAGTGTGGCGTGACAGGAATTTCATAATTCCAGTGGTACCTTGATGCGATGAGGTGACCAGCATCCTTCTTCAGATTTTCCCGTGAAAATAAACACCACTAAGATATCCCCCGTGTAAGAAACGGCTGCCAAGGTGTGAAGCAGTAGGTCTGGACATATTCTAGGCGATGGCTAATGAGTTGAGATGGTCAGTTCCCTTCCTACTTGCCTTTCCTGTCCTGACAAATGTCTGGCACCCGTGTTGATGGTGGATGGATTCCAGGTCATAAAAGTTCAGTCAAGGAGGCTTTCACATGCATCTGGCATATGGTGCTGGCCCCATGTTTATATAGACCACTGGCACCCAGTGAGTGCTATGGTCTGTATCACACTGGCACCCAGTGAGTGCTATGGCCTGTATCACACTGGCACCCAGTGAGTGCTATGGCCTGTATCACACTGGCACCCAGTGAGTGCTATGGCCTGTATCACACTGGCACCCAGTGAGTGCTATGGCCTGTATCACACTGGCACCCAGTGAGTGCTATGGCCTGTATCACACTGGCACCCAGTGAGTGCTATGGTCTGTATCACACTGGCACCCAGTGAGTGCTATGGCCTGTATCACACTGGCACCCAGTGAGTGCTATGGCCTGTATCACACTGGCACCCAGTGAGTGCTATGGTCTGTATCACACTGGCACCCAGTGAGTGCTATGGCCTGTATCACACTGGCACCCAGTGAGTGCTATGGTCTGTATCACACTGGCACCCAGTGAGTGCTATGGTCTGTATCACACTGGCACCCAGTGAGTGCTATGGTCTGTATCACACTGGCACCCAGTGAGTGCTATGGCCTGTATCACACTGGCACCCAGTGAGTGCTATGGCCTGTATCACACTGGCACCCAGTGAGTGCTATGGCCTGTATCACACTGGCACCCAGTGAGTGCTATGGTCTGTATCACACTGGCACCCAGTGAGTGCTATGGTCTGTATCACACTGGCACCCAGTGAGTGCTATACTGGCACCCAGTGAGTGCTATGGCCTGTATCACACTGGCACCCAGTGAGTGCTATGGCCTGTATCACACTGGCACCAAGTGAGTGATATGCTCTGTATCACACTGGCATCCAGTGAGTGCTATGGCCTGTATCACACTGGCACCCAGTGAGTGCTATGGTCTGTATCACACTGGCAGCCAGTGAGTGCTATGGTCTGTATCACACTGGCACCCAGTGAGTGCTATGGCCTGTATCACACTGGCACCCAGTGAGTGCTATGGCCTGTATCACACTGGCACCCAGTGAGTGATATGCTCTGTATCACACTGGCACCCAGTGAGTGCTATGGCCTGTATCACACTGGTACCCAGTGAGTGCTATGGTCTGTATCACACTGGCACCCAGTGAGTGCTATGGCCTGTATCACACTGGCACCCAGTGAGTGCTATGGCCTGTATCACACTGGCACCCAGTGAGTGCTATGGCCTGTATCACACTGGCACCCAGTGAGTGCTATGGCCTGTATCACACTGGCACCCAGTGAGTGCTATGGCCTGTATCACACGGGCACCCAGTGAGTGATATGCTCTGTATCACACTGGCACCCAGTGAGTGCTATGGCCTGTATCACACTGGCACCCAGTGAGTGCTATGGTCTGTATCACACTGGCACCCAGTGAGTGCTATGGCCTGTATCACACTGGCACACAGTGAGTGCTATGGCCTGTATCACACTGGCACCCAGTGAGTGCTATGGCCTGTATCACACTGGCACCCAGTGAGTGCTATGGCCTGTATCACACTGGCACCCAGTGAGTGCTATGGTCTGTATCACTGGCACCCAGTGAGTGCTATGGCCTGTATCACACTGGCACCCAGTGAGTGCTATGGCCTGTATCACACTGGCACCCAGTGAGTGCTATGGCCTGTATCACACTGGCACACAGTGAGTGCTATGGCCTGTATCACACTGGCACCCAGTGAGTGCTATGGCCTGTATCACACTGGCACCCAGTGAGTGCTATGGCTTGTATCACACTGGCAGCCTTGACATTTCTCCAAACATTTTCTGGTGCCTGTCTCAAGCTGCATCAACCTGGGAGCTCACATACATGTTACAAATACATCCAATGCCGATTAAAACTCATGACCACAGGGCCAGCTGGTGAGTGTTTGCCATACACCCCCCCCCCCCCCCCCCCCCAGAGTGGTACTAGTCAGAACAAACAACCCTGCCACTGTTGAAGACAGGAGGAACAAAACCCCAGTCTGGGCTAACCAATTTTACATCTACGGCAACTGAAACAGGCATCTAAACTGTTTGGCCACCTTTCATCTGCTCTTACTGAGACCAAGCGATGTAAGAAACAGATGACAAGTGTAAACTGATGTGAGAGCAATGTAGGCAGTCCAGGTTGTGTGGGCAGATTATGATGAGAAATACATTGGGAAACAGTGATGACAGGCAAGACTAATGGGGAAACAGAGCCAGGGGCAAGGCAGAATATCTGGATGGCTTAGCCACGTGGCATAACCGAGACAAAAATACAGACTTGATCCAAGACGCTGGTGATCGTGTGAGATAGTGAATCATTGACCGCCCATGTTTACTGCTATGGCACATGACGATGACTGTTAAGATTAGAAGAGGAAATGCATCTCTAGCCACCACAATGAAAGGCATGCAAACACACTTACCAACACTTTTCTCCTCTATCCGTAAAACATTTTCCACCAGGCAGTCAACAATCTGTTTGCAGGCTGTTATTGCTGTTTTATTGTAGTTCCCCTCCTCGTCTTTCTTCAACAACTGCAGCAATATCAAATACAACAAGAGTGAATTACTTGTTACATAAACACACACAACTCAGGCTTTCGTGTATATCTAGCAGGAAATCAGGACACATCACTGAAATCAAATAGCAACCAAACATTATACATGTTTCTATGACCTTTCTGTCCGTGATATTAGGCAAAGAACAAAAAGCACTGAAGCTATGAAATGTGTTTTGTGTAGTCTGACAGTGAAAGGTATTTCATGAAAGCATTTATCCAAATAGTTTGAAGCAAGTTTTCTATGGGATGAGATAGGTCTCCAACCAACCCTCCTTGCCTCTTGCAACATGCATGGTGGGCTGGAGCATTGTTACTCTTTGCTTCATGTATAGGCCTTGTCACACACAGACATTCTCAGAATAAGCTGTATATTATGGGACTGTCTATCATATACAACATCCCATACTAATCAATGACTAACTAGGATCAGACTTGGGCCTAGACAGCTGACCTAACGTGAACATCACTTAAACTTTCAGAATCTCTCTCTCTCTCTTACACACTCCATAATTTTTTTTACTTACTGATGTAAATATATTTATAACTTAGACATAAAAAATGAGTTGCGCATCTTTTACAGGATGCCGCAGTCAACACCAGCATATTTTTGCTGTTGTAATCTCTTGGCAAGTTTACTTTCAGTAGTTTGCCTTTGCTTTCTGAATGACCGGCGCCCATTCCATTACATTAAAAAAAAAAAAAAAAACCAACGCGAGGCGGTCTGCTGCCAAATTGCCTGAAGCTGTGTTTCAAATGTGGGTATATAAGATTACAAACTGCATTTGTAACCCCTTCGCCACGGAGCCGGCTAGAAACAGACATAAACAGGCTATATTCTACGAAGGAAGACAAGGTATTCTAATCAACACATACTGTTTGTGCAACAGGGCAACCATACTAATGACTACAAATAATTAAATTTCTCCATATGTGTAGTTAGACTGCATGTTTCTAATCATAATTGTGTTATCTGAAGTTTTTCATTTCTTAAAAAGTTTAATTAGCATCTGTATACAGTGCAATATCAGCAGTGTGGGTCAAACTTTAGCCTTCAACATATTTCCCAGGCTGCCGTAACTAAGTTTCACAATCTTCATCTCAGTGTTTAAAGCAACTGCATTACAACTATCCCCCCCCCCCCCCCCCCCAAAAAAAAAATTTTTTTACCAGCCACTATTATGTATATTTTCAGTATGATAATAACAGCAAATGAAAAGCTGCAGACTGTAAATAGTTCAGCAATCACTTTCTACACATAACTGCATGAGAAAATGTGAGGACACATGTGCCCGCAAAAAATGCTAGTGACATTTGGTGGATGCTTAACACGAGCCGTGATGTTTTAAGTTTTAACACGAAGGTGCTGAGTCAGCATCTCAAGCCCCAAACCCTGGTGCCATTGAAAGTTGTCACATGTAAGAAGTATCATGAAGTAAATGTGTTCATGAAGTTGTGTAACAAGATTTTGGCTGATAACTGAACTGAAGATTCATTCATGTATACCAGAATATGAGCTTCTACTTCTTTCGTCTGATATTTTTATTTCATACTAGCTGACCCGGCCCGGCTTCGCCCAGGCCCTGGAGGGGATCTATCTATCTATCAGTCTGTCTGTCTGCTTGTTTGTCTGTCTGTCTGACCCGGCTTCACCCAGTCCCTGGTAGGGAGCATGTCATTTAATTCATTCATATAAGTAGTCAAATAAGCTTCCGTTCCCGACTATCTGTCTATCTATCTGACCCGGCGTGGTTTCGCCCAGCTCCTGGCGCACAGTAACTTAAAAGAATGTCCTTCCACACACCATTCATTATTTTTAATGAAAACTGTTTTTTAATCACCGACATGACAGTTGATAAGTTTTGTAAGCAAAAAAAGATGGGTTAAAATGTTATGCATAATGCATTATTTTTATGCAAACTTTAAAAATACCTTAAAGATTATATCATTATTTAATATAACCCATATGCCTAAAAATAACTATAGACAAAGAGTTTAACAATAGTGCAGGTAAGTCCAACAATATGACTATAAAGTATATAGAAATGTTATTAAAAGTTATGCCCCTTGAAATAACTTTTCTAGAGTGAAGTCCCCCTGCTATATAGACATATAATGAAAATGGAAAAGTAAATGTTATTAAATAAGTCGAAGATTTTACATTAAGAAATTATTATAGTCGGTTGCCAATGAATGAAAGGAAGACGTGTAGAAAATTTCATCTCAATCGGATGTACCGTTATCGAACGCATCCAAGACCCACAAACAAACATACACTCTGTTTTATAGATATAGATTTCACTGTACTGTAACTGCTTACAGTAGAGCTGCGATATTTGCACTTCTCTGCCAATACATCCAAATTCTTCCTGGCATTTGATGACTCGGTTAGCCGATTAAGATATGTGTACAAACACACACAAACAATTGCATGTTAAGGATATTAGGCAGCAGTATCAACCTAAAGGATATTAGGCAGCAGTATCAACCTAACATCAGCATCCATTTTGTAACTCATTGTTGTACTTAACAAACTGGACATAAATAATGAACATAAAACAGTGACTTACATTCTCCAGTAACTGCTCAAAGAATTCATAACTTGTATCCTTGGCTGCTGCAACCTGAATGGCAAGCACAAGTATAACAATGAACAGCCAAATACTTCAAGGTATGTGGTATTGTAGAGCTGAGGAATATTTGACTCATGCACTCCACTCTCTATATGATGTCATGAAGATGATGATGATGGCATTAGAGAACATTATAGATTCATGAAATAAGAAGGGACTCTGGAGTGTTTCGTACATGGTGGTGTTCAGCCTCAGACATGTAATTAGTCCAGTGTTTGCTGAGTCGCCATGTTCCACCCAGGTTTAAGTGGGGCTGTGTGTGGCCATGTCTTGTCATCAAGTGGTGTAGAGAACAGGCCCTGGCACCCGACACCACAATGCAGCATTCCCAGTCTGGGCTAGCCCTTCTTCAGATGAGTCAAATGTTAAACTGAGCAACCGGCTACTGAACCACAGGACAGCCTAAGTGGAGCACAACACTTCAAGTCTGAAGATGTACTGACAATCATTAAGGCTGAATTCAGTAAGTATAAGGGAGGGGGAGGTAGTCCACATAACTTACTGATGACAACAACAAAACTCAAACACATGAATCAACAAGTTAATTACTAATGAAGTACAAACATGCATTAACTGGTGCTTGCACAAAATAGGACTACAATGACATGATGAAATAACAATGTGGGGCTGAGGGAGAGAACTAAACACATACCAAGGAATCAAGAGATGAGAAAAAGACGCTGGCACACTGAGAAAACAAAACACAGCAGCTCTAGAAAGTCCTTTGTCTATAACACACAGGTTATTGAACAAGAGGGAGACATAAAAAACACCTAATCCTTTACAGGATGGAACGTCCATTTCTGTCCGATTGCTTTAACGGGCAAATTGGCCGATTGCGTCCGATACTATTATGCATTGTAAAAACGCGATCTCTCGGTTTCCTGATACTTCCGACGGCTACTTTCGCTTTCTCCGATAGCTTGACAATGTGGCCGCCATTTGCAATTCCCTACTATGAATTTGAACGGATTTTTTGGATAGTTTTCTGGGTTTTTACGCTTAGTTTTTAAAAATGGATTTCGGCAATTCTTCAAGTGATAGCCGAGATTTCGCTAGGTTCAATTTAAGTGACATTAAAGTGCATGAAATTGACTATTAAACGGAGCTAGATATCAGTGAAAAGCATTACTTTGCATTAGCAGTCATGGGTCGGACTTTAAAGAAAGTGATTATGATTCTGAAAATGTGTTTGTAAATTGCCGTATAGATGACTGAAAAACACAAAATTATGCTGTATTTCGTAAATATTTGTGTTCATATATGGATTACCGGCAACAATCACGTGAGTAACATATTCTGCATGCTCTTCCCTTCATTATGTTGTTTATTTAACGAAAATCGGTTGACTAACACCTTATTTGTGATGTTTTTACTAACATAACCCGAAATTTTACCAAACCTGAAAAAATCTTGCCCGTTCAGGGCTAAAAAACAGACAAGCGGTAAAGGGTTAAAGAAAATTAGAGACAGAAAAGAGAGCTACAGGAGATCAGAAATGATAGGACAGTTTGAGTTACTTGATGCTCTAAAGGGGGAGGGAGAAGGGCAGCAGAAGATGAACAATCAACTGGTTGGGTGAGAGCCCCAAACAAAAAGGAGATAGTAAAGTAAAACAAACAAAGGTTAGCACTAACCACATCAGTGATGTTCATAACTCTCTGAACCAGTTTATCAGCATCCTTGGCTCTGGATCCTATTGGCGTGAACCACATGCTCTGAAAGACTTCATTGACCAGTTTCTGTGAAAACATAAAATAGATCAATTACTCTGTCAACACCAGACAGATATCTAAACCAACCATCTCATCATTCACCAAATCACTTAAGAACTATTAATTCATATTTCAACGTAGTGTTTCCCCTTTTGTTTTAAGTCATGAAGATACCTTTTGGTCTTGTTTAATCCTTCCTTTTCTACTCCAGGAAGTAGTTACCTTAGTCTTGCTTAATCCTCCCTTTTTTAGCCTGGGGTGTAGAGGTACCCTACAATTTTGTTTAGTGCTTCTTCTTCTACACTTGGTGCATAAGTATTTGTACTTTTAAAAAAAGGTACTTCCTCTTCTACCCTAGGGTGTGGTGGTAACAGTTTGGTCTTCCCCCTCTACCCTGTAATGTAGAGGTAATTTAGAATCTTGATTTTATATTGACATTGCCACCACAAAATCTGCCAAACCAAGGCCAACCTCAACTGGTAATCAAACCTCCACCTTTCATGGTATGCTACCACTCTACCCAGCAGAACTTTAAACATGCGTATGTTTGAAAACAATGCAATGACATTGCACATTCCCAACATATGATCTAACTGACAAGACACTAAATGCTACAAAGACAGCCACAGAGACATGAAACATGACCTTAGATGTGATGCTTTTACTAACGTAACCGAAATTGTACCGAACCTGAAAAATCTTGCCCGTTCAGAGCTAAAAAAAACAGACAAACTGCCCTGCAAAGGGTTACGGCTCAACACAATTCTTCCACGATGAACCCTTTCTGTCACAAGCATGATTGGAAGTTCATGTGCTCCCATCAATATGTCATATATGACTACTTCCACATTTGACCAGGATATACTAGAGAAATCTGGCAATGTATGTGTTTGTATCAAGGTGTGTATATCTGGCACAGGTGAAGTAATATACCTGTCACTATCAGATGGGTATTTTCCATAACGGGCAGCTGCTGTCACCTTCTGGGACTGAACGAGTCAAACAGAAAATGACAACTAGAAACTGATGGTTGTGGAGGCAACAGAAAATGGACTTACCTTGATCCCCTCCTCGTCATTGACTCTCCTGATCATCTTGACACACATTTCAGGGATCTTGGGAAAGTCACAATGTTCAATACAAATATCTTTGAATATTCGTATAACTCGTTTTCTCACACTGATTCCGGTATCCTAAACAAGAGTTGAAACAGCAAAGATTTGAATGACCTGCTTTCTCACACTGATTTCAGTATTCTACAAAACTAGGGTTGAAAGTGTCGATATTCAATGGCTATCTTTCTTTAGTATACAAACACATCAACACAATGATACAATCATGCATATACAAATATGTGCCTTTCTCTGGCTGAGTCCAGCAACCAAACACCAAAACACACATTTACAAACTGAATAACAATAGCACAATACCAATGTAAACATGTTTAGAACATGCACCTTTCCTGTGGCAACATAGGGATGCCAGTCATGGATCACTTCACATTCACTTCAGAAGAACATTGTTTTTTTTTTTTTAAAGCTTAAATGTTGCAGAAACATTATTAGAATATCATGGACTAAGAAGAAGAAAAATACTGAAATCCTACCAGATGTAAACACTGAAGAACACCGACTTGTAAAACTGAAATACTTCGGTTGTATTAAGTGTCGCTTAGAAATAAAAGTGATGGAAGGAATGTTTCTGGAAGAATCAGGGGTTGATCAAAGATGGGCATAGGAAATTGCAGACACCTTGAGCATATGGATGCATGGGTGGGAGAAATGGGAAGAGATCGAGAAACCTGAGAGTGACTTCTGTAAAGGACTTGTTACATGATAAAGATGATGAAAAAAATTTGCCAACATATTTTAATGAAATCAAACACACAATGAATGAATGAATGAATGAATGAATGAATGAATATGAGAGAGAGAGAGAGAGAGAGAGAGAGAGAGAGAGAGAGAGAGAGAGAGAGAGAGAGAGAGAGAGAGAGAGAGAGAGAGAGAGAGAGAGAGAGAGAGAGAGAGAGAGCACGGGAGACAGTCATATCCCAGAGAAACACCCCACACGTGAAGTGTGACACTTACCAGAATGCGATCAGAAAGCATGTCATAGTAATTTGGAATGAGGTCTGGCTGGATCAGGATGAACTTTCCCACCAACTCTATTGCAGCTTCTCTGACAGAAGTTGACTGATCCAAGAATCTCCCGTGAACTCCCCGCTGCATGTCAGACTGCAAATACACAATAACAATCACTGAAATATCAGCAAACACCGTTATCATTTCCTGTGGACACAATCACAGGATTTAGAGAGCTACTACACAAATATACAGCTCACAGACATGTGAGGACTTCTATTTCTCAGTTCCTCTGTCAAAATAACACCTAGACATGCACCTCAAAGGCCAGTGCCCCGGGAAGGTTAAACTGGTCAACAAACGCACGCAGAAGTCTGAAGTGTCGGCCTAAAGGTGCAGTATCGCAGCTTTGCTGTAAACAGGCACAATGCAATCACATCAGTAAAAAAAGACTCCGGATGAACGCAGCAGAAGAAGAAAGGCCAGTGTATCCACTTTGACAAGCACTTGTATAAGGTTTGCTTCCTATAGACAGATCCCTCCCCAAGGTAACCGGCTCTTTTTACCAACGGGTAGGTTTTCTACCAGCAATTTTGCCAGGGCAGCACCTGATGGCCTACTCTATGCAATTTACAACTGTCATGGAACTTGCACATAGGAATCTGTTTTTCATATTATTGGAGAAGGCTAGGGTCTGATCTTACTACCCAAGAGAACAGGAGGGCGTGGGGTAGTAGACATCAGTGTTCTTGGAAACATTCCCAACCCTATGCTGAGATCAAATCCAGTACCTCCAGAGCTTGAGGTGGACATTGTAACCACTCAACCACGTCTCCCTCGAAACATTGAGATATGAAGGAAATGTGCTTGTACATTGTCATATCATAACAGAGGACAAAACAGATAAAACGAATTGAAGAAATAGAAGGCATAACTGACCTACAGAGACAGACAATCATGTCTGTTCCTGACACAACTTATATCTTCCTTCAGAGATCACTGTGCAGCCTAGATACTGAAACAGATCAACCTGTTTCCTACACACACTGAAAGAAGAAATCAAGCAACGAGGGGCACTTACCCGGGCAAGTATTCCTGGATCAGCTTCAACGACCTGTGTAAGGCATTTCATGGCTTTGGTTCTCACGGCTACAGCTGTTTCACTCAACACCTTTAGGATCTGAGGACATGATATAGAGGTGGTGAAACTAAGTAGGTACAACTGTTGGCTAGGGATGATCTCCCAACACGACACCAGTACAGGCCACACAGCCTGGTCTTTCTCTATACTCTAGACCTGCGGTTGTTTGCTTGAAGAAAATAGTTGTTCAGGCCCCGTTCAACTGTCTGTCTATCCACATGTTATATATGGGGGACTTTATGGTGTTTGTTTTCAGCTTCAGCCTTTGGATATATTGTTCCTTGTTTTGCTTCCTATCTCCTCTGTGTACCTGGTGCTGTTTTCTTCTTTGTTGCTTTCTTGTCACCTACAGTTGTTTTAGAATTCTGTTGTAATGTCGGCCACTGCTGAAAAACCCCTGCAGGAGATCCTCCTCCTGGAACATCAAGCATTCTGTGCCCACATTGTCAAAGAACATTTCGAGCCAAAATAGGCCTTATCAGTCATCTTAGAACCCACAGCTCCATACTTTCAACCCCACTGGATGAAATGAATGGTCATCATCATTCTTGATGGACAAACGTCGGCCACTCCTCAACAAATTGATGTAATTGGTGAAGACTTGGCTCATCTCCGTAGACAAGCAGCACCACACCATTCTATCAGCTCCCCACCTGGAGGTGGTTGACTACCATAAGAGTGGATAATTATTGTAAAGTATAAGAGGAGTCATGGTGGCAGTGCACAGGCTGACCACACTGACTGGTCAGGAGTTACAGTAGTGACAGATGGCATGCACGTCCTGACCAGTGAAGCCCTGGAGAACTAATTGTACACAATGATAACAGATAACAACCTCAGGCAAGGTTACGAATACTAGTGTCATAATGACCTACGATCTATGTGTGTCGATAGGTCGTGGCATGTCAGGACCTAACTCAATATACCTTATAGCATTAAACAGGTGTTACAGCACAACAGGTGCGACACAGAAGGAAAACTAGAAGACAGTCAGCACACTGTGGACAAACAATGAAAACAGACTGAACTTGTCAGACATCATCTATAGAGAGGCTGAGAATACAAGATAGAGAGCAGAAGTGTATATCAACAACAAGCTGAAGTTATGGGCCCTAAAGGATTACAGAACACAATTTCTATGCCTTAGAATATTAACAGTAAACTTGAGTCTCCAGCCTAATATTAAAATAAGGTTGTATAAGATTTGCCCATGAGTTCTTATTCTCTCAACAGTATCAATTTGCAAGATGTAACAACAAATACAGCGCAAGATGATTGTATTTCTAGAGAGTGATAGTTTTACCATGTGAAATAGATGAACTTGTTGTTAAGAATAGATGGCCTACACACTTAGTTATTGCAGGTCTAACTTTTGATAAGGTAAGACCATTAATGAATTGCAACAAAGTAACAGAAACTTATGTTCACTCCATACACACAAATTCAACTGTTAAAATAGCAATGATCATAACGAGAACAAAATGAGTTCCCAGGCCAAGGCTGCAGACACACGAGCTATTGGCTGGCTACTGTACCTGAGTGAGATAAATGTCAAAACTTTGAGCAAATGGGCGCTTGGATGATAGATATCTGGCAACAAGGCATGCGCTGTCATAGTCCAGTTTGGCTCCAGCGTGTCTGCAGACAGATCAATTATAATTATCACAACCACCAGACATTTCACAGAGACAGTGCAAGCAATGGGCAGTTTCTGATTACCAGATGTAAACTTCACAACAATCACAGGACATTTCACAGAGACAGTGCAAGCAATGGGCAGTTTCTGATTACCAGATGTAAACCTCACTTTACAACAATCACAGGACATTTCACAGAGACAGTGCAAGCAATGGGAAGCTTCTGATTACCACACATAAACCTCACTTTACAACAATCACAGGCACTTTACTATAACAATACAAACAACAAGAAGGCTCTGATCATGAGAAATAAAACCTTCCTCTAGGCAACCATTTCTCAGGCTTCATCTTCCTAACAGTCTGGTGTGTGCACACGCTACTTTAGGCCAGAACTGCAACATGTCACTATCTTGTGAATGTATTTGTCATACTGTTTAAATACGGCTGCATTCGTTATTAAAACCTTGCACAATGAGCACCTCCAAGGTTCATTAAGCTGCCTTGTTAGAGTGTGAACATGAGATGACACCCTGCAACTTAACAGTTGGTTAACACTGGTAGAAATCTCTACAAACAAAAAGTTTGACTCATTCTTATGGACCCAACAATCTGGTCTAGATGTGGTATATTCATCTCCACCAGTTATTGACAGATATCTGATTGATCACACACTGACTACATGCTGGCATCTTTTCTTCTTGAATCTAATGATAAGACTTCGATATTAATTTGGTCTTCTTTTCTCTCTTGAGGTGCTCTACAGAACAAACAAATCATCATCTGTGTTCCTCTATTCTCTCTATGGGTGTTCTACAGAAAAAACATCATCAGCTACTGAAAGGTTCAGCCTAGCTATGACCTTGTTTAAAAGCTATCACAGAGAAAATACACACACACTGGATGTCACATGATGATGAGTGAATCAAATGACAACATACAACGAGTGAATCATTCCTCTATCAAGTAGAGTGTCACACCAAGTTATGTACCACAAATGTCTGTCTATCTGACTTCAGCATGCCTTCTGTGCTAGGTTTGCCCCCTCTGACTCCATCCAAGTGATGGGCTCTATCTATCTACTCATGGGTAGATTTTCTTCCTAACAATCTTGCAAGGACAGTGAGTTTACAGCTTACTCTTTTTGCCATTTCCAACCGCTGTGGATCTTTTAATGCACAAAATCTGCACAAAGGACATTGGAACAAATCTCAGCCCTATGCTGAGACCGAACCTGGTACCTTGTGAACTTGGTATCCGTGTTATAAGACTGACTCAACCACAGGGGCAGACTGAATGAAAACACATACTATCACAACTGGGAACAAAAGGTGTCCATAGAGAATCCAGATAGGACGACAACTGGAATAGAGCAGTGGTATTGAGCATCTTTGTGTATCCACAGATTTAACTGTCTGTACCTCCTGAGTTACAAGGAAGGGCCCCTGTCCCCACCAGAAGGTGTGGCTGGATATATGGTGCTGGCCCCATGTTTGTGGACTGACATTTGAGGGGTGAAGTGGTCAATATCAAACCAGACACCTCTACTACCCAGAACATGTGTTGGTAGCAATGTCAGGCTGAGTGGACCTGGAAGTCTAGGTGTATATATATATATATATCTATCTCAAAGCTACTGAATCAGTTTGAATCTCACTGCACCACACGCGACACAGGAAAGGGAGTCAGTGTGCAGATCTGTCCCCACACACAAGAATGTGTACTTCAGAAGCATACCAACACTAAACATATAACACAATCAAGTTAACCCTGTAGTAGACCCGAGGTCAAGTCATCTAACTGAGACAGCAGGTGAAGCAGTAGCACACCTGTGCACTACCACAAACATCTGGGATTGTATCCTCTACCATGTGTCTTCATAGCCTTGTAGCAATTGAAGCCTGTGTACAATGATGCTAGAATACTACAAAGCACCAGTATCTCTTAGAGTTTAGAGCAGAAGAGGAAAACCCATGGAAGCAATGGTAAGCATGACATTAACCATGACTAATACACGTACTTTAAGTGTCCCTGTGATCTGCTGGAGCAGGACACCAGAGAGCAGAGAAATGATTTCCTTTTCTCCGCATTCTGCAGGACTTCTGTGGATTTTTCTGCTTCAGTCTCATTGAAGTCCTCGTCCTGGTCATCCCCTGATGTGGTATGCTGCGCTTTCAGTGTCTTCTCTGCTTCCACTGTTGTGTCCCTAAACCACTGGGCAATGTAGAATTGTCTGGCACACTGTGGAAACAAACAACACACGCATGTACATGTGCAAGCATCACCACTGACACGTCTCAGTCATCATGTACAGGTACTCAACTCATTAAATATCAAACATGAGTAGCCCCTACACACGATCTTAGTATGGAAGCTGGTATTTCCCCAGACATCAAAAGATGCAATTGCCTGAAATCAACAATGAACAATGGTCCCTAGACCACATGACAGAGGACACCCTAGACCAGACGTGGCCAACCTTTTCAGCTGGCGGGCCAAATTTCAGAAATAATATTTTCTGCCGGGCCACGCACCTAATTTTTTTTTTTTTTTTTTAAATTAAAGTAAACAAGCAAGCATGCTACAGCCTCGACCACATCATCGCTTCCCACTCCGCGGGCCGCAACATGACATCCGGTTGGCCGCGTGTTGGCCACCCCGGTCCTAGACGATGATGGACTTAGGACATCATAGATAATCTAAAGATGATGTTGATAGAGGCAGGACAACTTGCACAGCACTGCCATGTCTTCAGATTGACTGTCACGAAGACAATGTTCTAGACATTCAGTGCAGCATGATGTAATGAAAATTGTAGATGACTGTCCCATGCCATAGCAGTAACACATTTATTGATGTAGTCTTGCATGATGAAGATAAGCATTGAAAGTGCCCGTAAAGTGCTCCATATTGTGTAAACCCAAGATTTAATGGAGCTTGATATCATGGATGTTATTAGTGATCCATCTCAGCTTCCGTCCTTCAACACAATGCCACGTAGTTAAGAACCGACATCACTCGGGACATTCTCATATGTGTGCAGTCATCTTCAACAACCAGCAAAGAGTCTGATTATGTGTGCCTGGACTTTTCTCAGAGTGGTGAATGTCAGAGAAACTCCCTACCCACCATTCTGGCCAGGTCCATGATGATCTATCTATCTGTCCTTCCACACTACACGTGATCTTAAAGGGCCCTGACATCTGCCTTGTTGTGTACGAATAGTCTGAAGATTTTTAATTTTCTGTCTTTGTACGGACAATATAACAGCAGATGAACACGTCCATGTAGTGAAACGTGTAAATGTTCATCAGCTGCAAAGATGTGTATAGCCCGCTCTTCCTAGCATTGAGTCTTGTTATGATCAGGTTGGGTCTTATCTTTCCTGAACTGACATCTTTACACAAACGGAAATGAGACATTTAAAAGTAGTGTCTGGTAACTGTGTTACCATTCAGCACAAGTAAATAAGTTACTCACCAATAACGCAGATTCACTGTGGGAATTATAAGCCAGGTACTCCAGCATTGCTTGCTGTAGTTTCTCTGTGAGATCAGAGGCAATCTTGGGCTGTGAACAGGTCAAACACTCAAGACTCAAAATATGGAAACATGTATAGATCTGGTGTGAATTAGTAAACATTGTACAGTAATAGATGACACATTGATGACTCTTCATATGACAACACGTACAGACGTGGTGAGAAGTAGTAGTTTGCCATAAGTGTACAGTAACTGATTCAGTGTTCAATAACGGATACTGATTTTTACATGTGAAAAAAAAAAAAGAAAACACACAGGATGATGATGTATACATTATAAGGAGAATTGTTAAAAAAAAAAAAAAAAAAAAACGGGGGCAAATATTCATATTCAAATAAAGTACAAAAATAATACAGAAACTGACAATAATATGAAGATAACTAAATGATTTATTCACAGATATACATAAATGTACACAGAGAGAGCTATGGAAAAGGGAAAGGGGAGAAATGTTGAAGAAATCTACAGCATTGTCCATCAACAAGTCTTCATTTGTGTGTGTGTGCATTCCCTCGCTTTGAACTTAAACGGAATCCATACACATGCTCTGGCCTCCCTGGCCTAGCAATTACATCTTTCTCCTTAATCCTGTATATTCTCGTGAGTAACGTAACCTGCGTGAGAATCGGTAGTGGTTCGTGCCGCGTTGCTAACTTACGGGGTATGTGAGCCGGTCGCTCAGAAAGCAATGGCAAACTACTGAGCGTAATCTTGCCAAGTACATCAACAGCCTCTGAAAAATGCTGGTGTTGACTGCAACGTCCTGTAAGGGATATGCAACAACAACATACACGTGCTACTACTTCTAGTGCACTGGCCTGATTTTTTGCGTGTGGATTAGCTTTCCCTAAGCCCAGTGTCCCTAGCCATCAGGTGAACCCACTCCGACTTCTGAGGTACTTGTGATTTATGTCCCCAAGTCAACATTTTAGTCCAACTGACCAGTGTAGGGGGTTGGACCCACTATCTAGGCATCAGCACACCAGAAGTTTAAGAAGAAGTGCTCTTATTAACTTGGCCATGCTGACCTGCACAAGTGGACATGATCCTGCAGGACTATACTATTAATTAATACAACCAGAAATAATCACAACACATCCTCACCTCAGTTTTCTTGCCTTTTTTCTCTGCTGCGGTTGTTTCTTCATCATTTTCACTAACCTGTGTAGAAAATGACATGTTTTATATATAGGCACTTGAAGGATAAATTCTAAGGACCACTGAGTGAACTTAAAAAAGCAGTGAAGTTCATACAAGAGACAAAATAGCAGATATAGACACATTTCAAGTGACGACATAAGAAATAGGCAGGCCCTAACACATGAAACCTGTTAACTCATCAATCAGCCAAGTGACAGCAACTGAAAAGCTCATGGTTAAGCTGTAGGTTGTACTCATTGTCTGCTATTCACATCTTTGGAAAAATCTAGCCTATTTAGTCGTAATGCAATAATCATGCTGAGTTGTGTAAAGAACCGGCATCACTGCACTCAGGGCATTCCCATAAGTGCTCAGTCCTCATCTTGAACAGCCAGCGCAGAGTTCCAATACTAATGGTTCCCGTTGCAATCTGATTATATGTCCATCTTGCTTTACCCCTGAGTGACGAGTATCGACCAGATCCTCTGACCACCCCTAGCTGCTGCATTCTCTCTGGACCATGATAGTCTATCTAGTCTTCTGTATTAATCATATTCTCCCAGAGGGCCTTCACCACATCTGCCTTATAACATGTTAAGACACACAAAGTTTCTAAGAAATGCATTTCATTGTCATAGGCATGGTAACACATGTAGCAAGTGTGGAGTCACTGGAGGCTGACATCACACATGCAATAGGTTTGGTGTCTTGAGCTTCCATGCTTGCTGTAACTGCCAGTCGTACTCCTTTCCTCTGACTTGAACAAGGACTACTACACTGAAGTCTGCAAGGACCAGCCATCTACATGTATTGCTTGGCTGCACAGACCACATATCACTTACTGAACGTGCAGGCATCATATGTCTAAGGTCTGTAGCCAAGTTGTGTACACATTGTGGTCACTGTCCATGGTGCACACGTGACGGCAAGCGGTTATATATAGTTGTCATCTTGGTAGACAGCCTGTACTCTCTGTCAGGCTTAAATCAGTCTAGCCTGTACTCTCTGTCAGGCTTAGATCAGTCTAAGCTGTCACACGTGGACTCATTCAGGGACTGACATATGACATGATTCTCTGGTAATGATGGACATACAACATACAGCCTGTCCTCTTTGCTGTCAGTTACTGAGAAGTCCTCAACTACAGGCCTAGAATTCATCTAGAAATTGCTGTTCATGTATACACAAATACCCCCACTGCAGTCTACGACTGTGGCAAACAGTGTGGAGAGCCTAAGAGTTAACCTAGAGCTGAGTGGAAGATGGTAGTAATACAAGCAGCAACATCAAAGTGCTGCAGGCACCTACCTTCTGTACAATGTCATTAATGACATCCTGGTTCAGCTGACTAGTGATGGCATCTTTCCTCAGTCTAGCAGCCACGATGCCCAGGTACTCCAGGGATGCCACTCGCAGAGACATGTCTGTGGACTTGCTGCTGAACTGCTGCACCTGTATTGACAAGACATGGAAACAATTCACTACCAACACAAGCTGATTGAAACTCTACTGTATTCACAGACATGGAAACAATTCACTACCAACACAAGCTGATTGAAACTCGACCTCACACTGTGGGTGCTGTGGTATCTTAGTGTTAGTGCACCCATTTACCAACAGTTTAACAGAACAGAACACAGAATTCTGATTCAGTGAAGCAAAGATCCCAGTTGGTGTGGGTCATTAGATAGGCTTTAATTATTTAGATAAAATGAAATCCTTATATGCCCACTCTTATGCAAAGAACATCATCATCATTTAGTAACCTCTGATTTGCAGAACTTTACCTCACTAACAGTCTCTCAAAAACAAGCGAGAGATTCTCCCTCTGTTGCTCCATGTTATTATGGGATGGTTTAATTCTACATCTACTGGAATATCTGGAAGTTCCCAGCAAATAGCAACACAGACAAGTTCCAGTGACAACATGTATACATTATCAATTTAGGAAACAGCTGAGGACAAATAGAGAAGAGGAAGATAATCCTGGACTAATAACATTAAAAAGTGGACAGAACGTAATATTTCCTTGCTTGTGCGCCACAGAGGACAGAAAGCGGCAGAGGATACTTTCACCATGACACCCCTCTAAGCGGCAGAGGATACTTTCATCATGACACCCCTATGACACACATTCAGGGTTACAGAATGAGATGAGAAATTAGAACCCAAGTTGAGGGATTCTCATGCTCTAGTATTGCACCTCTATACAGCATGTACAAACTAAAAGTCCATACAGAGGTCACCACAATCTAAGGTCACATCTATATTTACACAACATGTACAAACTAAAAGTCCATACAGAGGTCACCACAATCTAAGGTCACATCTATATTTACACAACATGTGCAAACTAGAAACCCATACAGGGGTCTCCACATTCTAAGGTTGCACCGATATTTGCACAGTATGTATAAACTAGAAATCCATACACAGATCCACAGTCTAGGGTCACACCTGTTTGTAATGAACACAAAAATAAAGACCCCTTGAACACGCCTGAAAGTGGACACATCAAAGATAATATGATCAAGGTTGGATGAGGGTTTAAGGCCTGCATCCATGGCCCGTGAGCCACCCATTCCTCTGTTCAATCACGTCTTACAACACGTGATGGTCCTAGTACTTCAGACAAAGAAACCTCCTGCTTCAGGGCTGGCCTTTTATTTAGTTTTAGAACAGGCCTTGGGCATGTGGTGGTAGACCCACATATAGTTAGACCAATCATCACTTGAGGGCTGGTGTGGTCAGTGTCACGCTGGGGTGACCCGTGAGCCCAGGTCAATTAAACACAACCTCCTGAATACAGATTCTAACACATCCACTGGGCTAGCAAAGTATCTAACCACTATGCTACCTCAGCTCCCCACCTATTTTAAGCCAGTAGTATAATCTAGGAAACCACATGGAGTTCACTACAGCTTTCTTTCTCAGATGTCTGGAGTGTTTATTGTAGAGGTCATGGTTCCATGAACAGATGCTCAGCTGGGAACTGTATTCAATATACTTCTATAACTGTCAAGGCAATTATGTAGCTACTGCAGGCACACAACCACCATGAACAGATGCTCAGCTGGGAACTGTACTGTATTCAATATACTTCTATAACTGTCAAGGCAATTATGTAGCTACTGCAGGCACACAACCACCATGAACAGATGCTCAGCTGGGAACTGTACTGTATTCAATATACTTCTATAACTGTCAAGGCAATTATGTAGCTACTGCAGGCACACAACCACCATGAACAGATGCTCAGCTGGGAACTGTATTCAATATACTTCTATAACTGTCAAGGCAATTATGTAGCTACTGCAGGCACACAACCACCATGAACAGATGCTCAGCTGGGAACTGTACTGTATTCAATATACTTCTATAACTGTCAAGGCAATTATGTAGCTACTGCAGGCACACAACCACCATGAACAGATGCTCAGCTGGGAACTGTACTCAATATACTTCTATAACTGTCAAGGCAATTATGTAGCTACTGCAGGCACACAACCACCATGAACAGATGCTCAGCTGGGAACTGTACTGTATTCAATATACTTCTTTAACTGTCAAGGCAATTATGTAGCTACTGCAGGCACACAACCACACAAAGATGTAGAAAGTATCTACAAGAAGACAGGCAATCCTACCAGTATCCTGCCTAGAAGACTGAGCAGTAGTTCAGACGCTGGCCACTCTGGCTTGTTCACCGTTGTTAACAAGTCCTGGACAAAATTCTCAAACAGATGTCTGTAGTCCTCCTCTCCCTTTGTTGTACACCTGCACAAACATACAGACATGCAACAGTTAGACACGCAACAGTTAGACATGCAACTCTTCTGCCACAGCCTAAGAGAATTATCATGCAAAGACTGCTTATAGGTAAGAAGGCTAATGTTGGGGAAACTGAACCAAATGTACTGTGTTGTATAAAAGGGATCCCATGTTTCTGTTGCTTACTGCAGTTCTCAAGTATTTTCACACTGGTACACGCCACAACCATGGATCTCCTGTATAATAATAAACTGTATTATTTTAATGGTACGCTATCTGTACGCACATTCTAACAATGTGTGCATATGTGTTGTTTAATATTAAGATATGAGAAACACAAAACATTTCACAAGCATGTCATCACAGTTGCATTACCACTGGCCAACTCTAAATGCTTTAGTTTAGCATTTGCAGCAAAATAAACTCATGTGAAATACAAAAAAGTTCTTAAAGGGTGGTTTATGTGAAATATTTTTCAGGCTAGCAACAGCTTGTGCTTGTTGATCTAAATGCTGATGAATTGTCTAAGATTGACAGAAAGTGCTCAAAGGAATGTTTCACCCCCAACTGAATTGCATATACTGGATTTTAGCTGAAAATATTGATATAACAATCCGGCTGCAAATATGTGGCCCTGTCACTGTACAGTTTGACAACCAATGTGTGTCCTCCAACACTGTTTCTGTCTCTTTGTATCTGCACTGTTGTTTACTGAGCTACCAGGACCATACAACTACTCTTGTACATAACCAACGCATGCTCGGAACACAGTTGGCAAAGCTAGACACACAACACAATGTTCATTGCTTTACAGTCACCAGGCCTGGCAATTCTTCAGGAATATCAATATTACAGATACATATCCATGGGTGTGTCTGTCTTGATTAATTGTCTGCGTCGACAGTGTTAACAAAGAGAAATAAACATATGAAGCCTACAGAAAAAAACAAAACAATGGTGAACAGCCAAGCCACATGAGAACCAAATAAGCTGTGTAGACTGCAGCCACATGGCTGAACAATTTGAAATGTGTATACAGGTGTGTTTTGTTAGGCTGGCTCATCTTCTCCTGGAAGACACCAGTTTTAACCCAAAGCCAGATGTGCTTTGGCTGGTGTACAGACTGTTCTCTCAGACTGGTACCAAGTGCCATCTCCGTGTTGACTGTTGTAGAGCTATCCAGGTTCAGAATCCAGCAGGGCAGGCAATACTGGTTGGATAGTCACTTTAGGATGTCACCAGGTCATGACACAGACTGGCTGGGGTCAGGCCTAGTTTGATGGTTTCCTCCACCAGCTTCTGGTTAGTAGTCTTAAACGTTATTTACACAAACAATTTCAGTATATTCATTTCCTTTATTCACTTCAACTCTCCGATACTTCCATATCCATTGTAAACAATCACTATTTCAAGACAGATAAAATATGTTTACAACTCTAACACAAGACAATTTCATAAAATAAACTTACTTTTTCAAGAAGACAGACAAAAAATTGTAGCCTGTTCTCATGGCTGTCTCATACGAGGTGACGATCAATACATCATTGTCACTCTTCACCAGTGAGTTCTGTGAATGGCAAGACACATGCTCATAGATGAAGGTGAGATTACTTTCATGATCATATGTGTAAAATAAAGACAAGATATATACACTTCACGAGGACATCTTTACACATTGTGGTTTCTGCAGCCTCTGGGAGTGAAGAGATGCACTCAAAGAGATACAGCAGCCACAAACAGATATCTATCTTTACAGAAGTGACACAAGACAGATGACCTGACTACAACAGAAGAAATCATTCTTCTTTAACATTGTTGTGTATGAGACACAAGTTTTCTCTGCCACATGTCAGTTTTCACATCTCAATTCATGGGAGTTAGAGAATGAGTTTTAGGATGGACCAATGAGTGAGCTAAGAAAGACAGTGAAGATTATATAAGAGACAACAATGCAGATATAGAAAATACATTTCAAGTGAACAAAAGAATAAAAAGGATGTTACATACTGCCAATATTAGTGGATATATGAAAATTATGGATCCTAAATACCAATATTTGAATATAGTGCCTTCATCAGATGTAAGAGTTGCATGAGGTGGCTGAGAGCAGATCAACATCCAAGTACTACAGAAGGTACATTCACACACAGGTTACTCACTTCTGGACGAGACATCTGTTATATTTGATCACGTGATGAGGAGTGTATAGATAACATTGTTAACAGTTGGAAAGATTGATGGTACTGGAGACTGGAAGAAAATACTCAGAAGAACTGGAAGACAATCAGCAGTGGACTTATCAAGATCACAGAAAACAGATTATGAAGGAACATAATGAAAGACCATGAGTAGTTAGGATGACATACGTACAAACAACTCACCACATCTGTGTTTGCAGGTTTACTCTTTTTATTTTTGTGCTCTTCTCCCTCCGAGGGCTTCTCGGAGTCTGCCTCTGGTAGCTTCACCACACACTGGATCAGCTGTAAGGCTAAGGCAGTAACCATCTGTATGGATTCGTCAGAGTTCAACCTGCAAGAGAATTAGCACTGTTTACATGACATATTTGAGAGTTGTTAGTAGGTGGTGACATGTCAAGACAGGTGATGCTCTACCCAACGTATGCCTTCATCTAGTTTATGAGTGGCATAAGTAATTCTATGGCCACAACAAAACACATTTCCCCCCTAATGAAACTTCCAACCTGTGACAGAACTGAAGTTGTATATCTCTGAAAATATATAATTGTTGCCCGCATGTGATCAGTGTAAAAGGATGTAATCTAGATGAATGGATCTACCCATGTGCATGTACGAGGTATCCCAGCTTGATCTTAGTTCATGAGCACAGCTCATGTAATGATATCTGCAGTGCTAGACCTATACGTGATCCAACACTCTCAGTAGCAGGACAGTGCCAGCACAAGTGCACAGTACCATGAAACAGTTCACCCACTGTGTGTGATCCAACACTCCCAGTAGCGGACAATGTCAGCACAAGTGCACAGTACCATGAAACAGTTCACCCACTGAGTGTGATCCAACATTCCCAGTAGCGGACAATGTCAGCACAAGTGCACAGTACCATGAAACAGTTCACCCACTGAGTGTGATCCAACATTCCCAGTAGCGAACAATGTCAGCACAAGTGCACAGTACCATGAAACAGTTCACCCACTGAGTGTGATCCAACATTCCCACTAGCAGGACAATGTCAGCACAAGTGCACAGTACCATGAAACAGTTCACCCACTGAGTGTGATCCAACATTCCCAGTAGTGAACAATGTCAGCACAAGTGCACAACAGTTCACCCACTGAGTGTGATCCAACATTCCCAGTAGCGAACAATGTCAGCACAAGTGCACTGTACCATTAAACAGTTCATCCACGGAGTGTGATGCTTCTTTTTCAGCTGACACCCTTTACCGGGCAGGCGTTTGTGTGTTTTATAGCCCTGAACGGGCAAGAAGAATTTCGAGGTGCGGTAAAATTTTGGGTTACGTTAGTAAATATATCACATATAAGTTGTTAGTCAACAGATTTTAGTCAAATAAACAGCAAAAGGAAGGGAAAAGCATGCAGAATATTTTACTCACGTGAATGATGCTACTAATCCACACATGAACACAAATATTTACAAAATACAACATATTGTTTGTGATTGTCAGTCATGCATACAGCAATTTACACATTTTCCGAATCATAATCACTTTCTTTAAAGTCTGACTCACGACGGCTAAAGCATAGTAACTCTGATCACTGATATCTAGCTCCGATTAATAGTCAATTTCGTGCCTTTCAATGTCACTTAAATTGAACCCAGCGAAATCTTCGCTAGAACTTGAAGAATCGTCAAAATCCATTTTGAAATACAAAGCGTAAAACCCCCCAAAACTTTTTTTTAAAAATCCGTTCGAAATTCAAAGTACACACTTGCGAATAGCAGCCATGTTGTCTAGCTATCGGCGAAACCAAAAGTAGACAATTGGAAGATCGTGTTTTTACAAAGCATAATAGTTACGGGCGGTTTGGGACACTGCCCGCTAAAGGGTTAATGTATTATGTAGACAGCTCGAGAGAGAGAGAGAGAGAGAGAGAGAGAGAGAGAGAGAGAGAGAGAGAGAGAGAGAGAGAGAGAGAGAGAGAGAGAGAGAGAGAGAGAGAGAGAGAGAGAGAGAGAGCCCAAACACAGTAGTATACAGCTGTATATAATGTTCAATCTTCCACAAACATGTCTTACAAGTTAAGGACCCTCTTTAACTTGCCTACCAGCCTACTTGGCAAATGGTACCAGCTTTATACATGTACACAGCCACTGGCACTCTATGGGAGATGAATAATATGTATTACTGATTGTGATGTCCAATCCTATCAAATATAAGGGTACTAATTGTCACGATACTAGAGGTCAACGATCCAAAATGTTACTAGAACAACGATAGACGGCCTAGGCCGCGGCATTTTGTTTGATGAGAGAGCCCTAATTGAACGATCGGAATGATTGAAGACGAGAACCAAGTCTCGTGGATAACGGAAGATTGTCGACCAGGAAACTTCAAAGAACAGAGTTCGTATTTAAATTAACGGACGACAGAAAAACAGCGATTTCAAAACCTTTGAACACCGATGTATCGCGATAAAGTATTTCACTAACCTTTGAAGTGGGAAACGGAGATTAGCGATCACGCCATATCACAGCCTTTTGTAATAATGGAGGCGAATATCGGTGATCGGAGGAGACGAGTAAATAAGCATTGATGTCCCGAAATGACCGGGCATCAAAGGAGAAATTCGGTTGTATTGAGAAAAATATGAAGAGGACAGGAGGGGGAATTGGTGGAATAACCCATATAGTCGTACAGAGCCAGAGTATTAATAGGCTGGAAATTCTAGTGGAATTGAGTGTGCTACTTGGCTTCCACGAGAGAAGTGGTGGTTTATTCTTGAGTGATTATGAAAAGGGAGTTACAATGTTTCAAGTCGGATAATACTGAGGAGCATTTTTATTTATTGTGCAATTAGTATTCCCGATTCAGCCGAGGATAATTATAAGGTAGTGGTGTAGAGTATAAATCTAACATAGTGTATTTGAGTGTGAGACAGTAATAATGGGCGTCGGCTGAATTTAGCTGAGAAGTAACATAATGGATTGTGTAAATTATCAGTGCACTCGATAGAAAAAAGTACTAAGATAATATAGGATAAGTATGATACGAGATTCTAGTATAGATGGTTACTGGGATTTCGGAGCTCTTTTATGACATTTCCTTCTTTACCTAGTCTTAAGTTATGTGTATATTCCTATGTCTTATGTCAGAGGTCATTTCTCTGTATATATATATATATAACTGATAACGGCCATAAGCCTACTCTCACCTCTAATGAGTTTGAGTTAGGTTGATAGCACCTGATATTGTATATTTACCAGGTTCCTAGGACGAAAAAAATGGCAACACTCCTGAAAAGAAAGAATGGACGCTAGTCTGGGACAGTGATAAATATCGGCCAGATGGAAGTCTGATATCATATATACAGGTCAACCAGCTCTAAAGGTAACGACATAATAAGTCGGTCCTGATAGGATACTGACAGCAGAAGATATGTCAACTCCACATAGAACGGATTGGCAATATGGTTCCCATAACCATAAGATAAATACAAACTAACTGTAATACCAGAACTTTTCCTCTGAAGCTGAGTACATTCTTAGACTTTAAGACAGTGTGTCAGTGTAATATATACGCAGGGTTGTGACTAGTCCTACATCCATAGACTATAATACATTAACTGTGTCGGATGTATAAACATTCCCTGGAGTTTAAGAAAAACATTCAAACATTGGATATCACAACCTGAAAGACATTACATATAAGAAACACGCTGTTGTGGAAATACATTTTATATTGTGAAGACATCCTCAACATCAAGCAGAGAGAAAATACCCTGGGTGAGAGTAAACAAGTTATGTGCTGTGGTGCCAATCTATGCCGTTGTGTGATGAGAACAATGAGGACTGTGTCTTAGTGTGTCAATCTTACCTCACATACAAGATAGAACACAACAACAACGTCTTTACATACTCTATACACACCCATGACACTTTTTAATTCAATAAATAATGTTAGTATTTATTGGAGGACAATGTTGTGTGGGTATGTTCTGAAGGAAAGTGAAGAGGGGTGATGACATTGCGATAAGAGAGAGATAGTGAATAGAAGATGGGAACGGGGGGTGTGTAGACAAAGGTCAGGCAATAGACCCAACAGTCGAAAAAGGGAAATTGAAGTGTGCTTGTTGATTCTACTGTCCCCCCAGAGACGACAAGTGACACTAATGATAATTTGACATTCCTTGAAGAGACATTTTATATGGATCAAATGAATAGAAATAAGAATGAGAAGACACAAAGACCCAGTGGAAGAATGAACCTCCAGCTGGCTGCTACATGTCTAGATCCCAGAATTCACTTTATGGGGATCAACCAGTAGAATATCCTGCTTAACACTGGAGCCACATTTTAAGGTTGGTAACAATGGTACAGGTAGTTTTACAGTAGATTCTGCCACTGGAGTGTGAGGGATTAGGCCCTCACACATTCTAGACCATGACACGAGGTGGGGTGGTCATTTCCTTCCTCCTCACGTTTTCCTTCCCAGATAACCCTGACAGTTGTCACTTGCCTGTTGTTATGGGGTTGGGTCTACCACAGAGCCCACACAGGTCAACATATATCATGCTGCCACTGCTGGGAGTTGAACCTGCAAGTCTTGACAGGCAAGAGCACAAACCACTGTGGCATATGGGCACTAGACAGCTTTCTAGGTCAGGTAGCTAGGATTGATCACATCAGCCCTCGAGTGCCTTTAGGTGAAGACAATATCACCAAGATGTCACGATGGTGTGGATACACAGCCCTTTCGTTTGTTTTTACAAGGAAGGAGACAGACCACAATGACATACCTGTAGTTTCTGAGGTTTCTCTTGCTGGATGGAAGTCTGGCTAAACTTGCAAAGATATCTTCTAATATAAGCTGCCTATGTTTGGAGTAACGGGAAAATACCTGTGTGGGAAGCAAATGATCATATTCAGGTGAGAGACATCAGCACTCACTAAAAAGCCTTACAATGTGTTACAACATCCTGAACAAACTTGTTTCTACCAATCTGGTGCCATCATATAATTAATTCTCTTCACATTCTACCTTGGGATATAGACAAGTATTAGTTTTTCCTAGACTATCCCTAGATGGGTCGGTCTCCATGGCTAAGAGCTTGTGGACGCGATTCGTGAGCCCGCTTACCTACGTTCGAAACACAGCTGCGGCCGATTTGGCAGCAAACCGCATTGTGTTGGGTTTTAACGTGTTGGAATGGGAGCGGTAGTTCAGAAAGCAATGGCAAACTACTGAATATAAACTTGCCAAGACATCAGCAACAGACAAAAATGCTGATGTTGAAAGCGATATCCTGTAAATAGGATATATTCTTCTTCTTCTTCTTCTTCTTCAGCGTTCCGAGCCACTGAGGTTCTTTGCTGCAGATACAATCCGTCTCCATTCGTCTCTCTGGTGGGTTTTCTCTTGCCAGTCGTTGATTCCAAGTGCTTGTAGGTCTGCATATATATTATCTCTCCACAGTCTTCTTGGTCTACCTCGGGGTCTATGGTCATTTATTTCCTGAGTGTAAGCGTGTTTTGTTTCCCTATTATCTTCCATTCTTTCTATATGCCCCAGCCACTGTAGTCTATTAGCCTTCATGATACCAGTGATTAACGGGGACTTAAACAGATCATAAATGTCTTTGTTACTTCTTCTTTTCCACTCTCCACTTTGTGTATCCCTAATGGGTCCTTCTTCTTCTTCTTCTTCGTTCATCCGGAGTTTTTTTTCGGACGTGATTGCGTTGTGCCTGTCCACAGCAGAGCTGCGTTCTTGCGCCGTTAGGCCGACACATCCGACTGCTGCGGGCATTTGTTGACCGGGTTAACCTTCCCGGGGGTTTCTTAGGACGTTTGGCTCTCACTGTTGTGGTGTTATCCCCCATCCCAGCTGGCCCATATAGAACAGCCAAAGACATCCTGGTCAGCCCTCAAGGGAAGGCAGGGGCAGACCATGGGCATTCCCCGCCATCCAAGGAGGCTTCCATACTTGCAGAGCCAACACACAGCGCTCTGGTACTGGGCTCACCCAAGGAATCGTCACGTCCTGCACATGGCTGCTTAGCCTCACTTCCGTATATTGGGCCTTCCGTTCACTATGGCTGTTCTTCCGGAAACCAGAAGTATGCAGTCTGCAGATGACATCCACACAGTGAGCTTTCGATTCGGACTTTCCACATAATGGATTTGCTATCCAAGCAATATTCCATTTCGTGCCACTAGGACACTTTTTCCACCTTTTATGAAGCCCACACAGTGAGCTTTTGGTTCGGACTTTCCACGTAATGGATTTGCTATTCAAGCAATATTCCATTTCATGCCTCTGGGGCGCTTTTGTAACCGACATACCTGTGGTATGAAGTGCGGCAGTCTAAATACTTCTTCATGCACCTTTAAATGTCAACCTGAATGTAGTTAAAGTAAGCTGCAGTCAACTTGAGCTTGTTGATATCTCCATAGAGCTTGTCCTCAAATGAAGCAGGTGTGGGCCAAAATATCTTTCTCTGTTCTGCATATGTTGGGCACTCCTGCAGCAAATGTTTAGCTGTCATTTTACCAGTTCCACAATTGCATTCATCGGTATCTCCTATCTTTAGTTTATTGAACAAGTGGTATTTCAGCCTGTTATGTCCTGTGCGGAGTCTGAAGATTGCTACTTGTTCTCTTCGGTCGAGTTTGTAATATGCATCATCCTTCTGGTGACCTGGATGCTCTGATTCCCATTTGGTTCTATAAGTGCTTTTTATCAACCTCTTTGCCTCGTTATAGGTTATGTCTATGTCAGGCTGTGGTAGTCGTCCGCCCTCTTTTGCCAGTCTGTCAGCCTCTTCATTTCCAGGTATACTGCAATGTGATGGTATCCACTGTATTACAACTTTTTTGGATTTCTGGCATAGACCATGGAGTGCTGCTCTTAGGTCAGCTATTTCTGTGCTGTAATTGCTCTTCAGTATTGAGACAGCTGACTTTGCATCTGTAAAGATAGCTATTTGCGTCTCTTTATTTTCCTCCATCAATAGCATTTCTGCTGCAGTTTTCAGAGCCTCTACCTCCGCTTTGAAGTTACTTGAAAACTTTCCAGTTGCCACTGAATGTGTTTTTTTCACTCCATTTTTTAAATTTAGGAGAATTCCTCCTCCTCCATTCTCTACTGAATTTTTGGCTGATCCATCTGTATATGCATGGGTCCAATTGCTGCTTGGGTAATGTTCTTTTATGTAGTTTAGGGTTATTTCTCTTCTTTCGGTTTCATGCTGAGTGTTCTTTTTCTCAATACCAAGAATGTTTTCTATCATCTCAGGCAGTAGCTGCCGTCTCCAAGCTGGGAACTTGTCTGCATTGTAAATGGGTTTGACTGTTGATATGTTAAGTATGGGATCTGCCCTAATCTTTCGTTTTGCAGTTTCTACAAAGTTGCTACGCTTCAGTCTTCCCTTTCCAAAACCACTAAACCTTTTATACATAGGGTGGTCTGTCAATCTTCTAAATTTTTCAGCTTGTTGCTGGGCTCTGCTATCTCTTCTATCCTGCATTGGTTGTAAACAAGTGATCTTTTCTAGTTCATTAATAGGCGTTGTCTTCAGGCTTCCAGTTATGATTCGCATTCCTTGATTTTGGACTCTGCTTATTTTGTTAAAGTTTGACTTAGCTGCTGTTGCCCAAGCTGCAATGCCATATTCCAGTACTGGCCTCACCCGTCCAGTATATAACTTCTTGAGAACTTTCTCATCTGCTCCCCACGTTGTACCAGCAAGCTTTTTCATGATTGCCATTCTTTGCCTTGCTCTTGTTCGATTTTTCTCAACCTGTGTCTTCCATGTCAGGCGACGATCAAAGGTGACTCCTAGATAGTTTGGATTTTCTTCATGGCGCAATATTTTTCCATTCAATACCAGCTTAGGTTGCTGAGTTTTAGTTGAGAGGGAGAATACTGTGCATGTTGTTTTCTCCTCACTTATCTTCACTAGCCATGATTTTGACCAGTCCTCTAGCGCTAACAGGGCTTGCTGTATTCTGCTGTTAGCTGTACTAATATATTCTTCAGATGTCCATATGGCTAGGTCATCTGCAAAGGATGATGTGTGTACTCTGGCTGGAAAATTTTCCGTGATGTCGTTTATATATGCTAGGAATAATGTTGGTGAAAGAACTCCTCCTTGGGGGACACCTTGCTCCAACAGCATCATTTTGCTGGTTTGTCCTTGTACTTTTGTCCTGGCAGTTCTGTTCTCAAGGTAGTGGCTGATCCATTTGTACATTTTCCCACAAACATGCATTTTTTGCAGTTTTACTTTCAGTCCTTCCTTCCATACTTTATCAAATGCTTTTTCTAAATCTATCCAGACCGCTAGTGTGTGCTTTTTCTCTTGGAAGGCATCCTCTATTTCCTGAGCTATATAGGTTATTTGATCTTCAGTGGATCTGTACTTTCTGAATCCTGCTTGGTGAGGTGTTAAGAGTTGGTTTTCTTCCAGATGCCATGTTAGCCTGCCATTGATAATGCGTTCCATTAATTTTCCTACACAGCTAAGAAGACTGATAGGTCGATAGCCATTTGGTTCTTCCAGGTCTTTTCCTTTCTTTGGGACTGGTATTAGTATAGCTTCCTTCCATGCCTGTGGGACTATTCCCCTCTTCCAGCTGTAATTTAGGACTGCTAGTAGTTTCTTTTTTGCCTTAGTGCCTAGTCCTATTAGCATTTCATTTGTGATTCCATCCTTTCCTGGTGATGTCTTCTTTTTTAGGGTATTCATTGCCTGTTCCATTTCTTCCATTGTTAGATTTGCCATCATATATTCTGCTGCTGTCTCTTTATATCTATGATGTATCTGTTTATCTTTGATTGCTTTCTTCTGTTCGGCTGTAATATCAATGTGGTTTGCACTGGCATAGTGTTCCATTAGTGCATTTGCAGCCTTTTTTCCTGTAAGCAAGGCATTTCCTTGTTTAATTGTTATTTGTTTGTTTCTAGGTCCTTCATTGTTCATGGCTTTCACTAGTTTCCATAGTTTGTTTCCATCCCTGTCAAAATTCAGGTTTTCTGTTTTTTTCCTCCAACAATCTCTTGTTGTTTGATTTACTGTTCTTTTATATTTTGCTGAGATGGCTTTGAGAGAGATGTTCGCTTCAGTTGTTTGTTCTCTCTCTGCGGTCTTCCTAGCATCTTCAACTTTGTCCTCCAAAATTTGTAGTTCCTCAGTCCAGTATGGTTTGTAATTTTTCCTCGCTCCTCTTGGAATAGACTCAGTGGCCGCCTGTATTATTGCTCTGTTTAGACTTTCCACCATTTACTTCATGTTGCCATATCGTGTATTTATGTTTTCACAATATTTGTCTGTTAGTATGGAAAATCTGTCCCAATCTGCTCGTTTGTAATTCCAGCGAGGCAAAGGCTTTTGCTCCTGTGGAACATACTCCATATTTATTACAAGCTTGATTGGTCTGTGGTCACTACCTGCTAATTGGTCAAGCACATGGCGATCGATTTTGTGGAGGATGTCTCCTGTGCAGAAAGCTAAGTCTGGAGTAGAAGTGGTAATCCATCTTCTGGAGTAGAAGCTCGGTGTGTCATCCGCTTTGTTGAGTAGATGGAGATTTGAGTCTATTTCCCAGTCCTCCACTTCATCTCCTCTTTTGTCAGTATCTGGGTATCCCCATCTTTCTGAGCGGCTATTAAAGTCTCCGACAACAATGCAATTTGTGTCAGTTATTTCCATGTTTGAGAGTGTAAGATCCTTATCTGCCGGGCTATACAGATTGTAAATTCTTATTTTCATGTCCTTTATCATTATATCAACACCTATAATTTCCGTTTGGTTGTCAGAGATCACAGATACTTCGCTGCAAGGTATTGTATTTCGTGTAAGTATTAGAAATCCTCCTTTATGTCCTTCGCGGTCAAAACGTGTGGCCTGATATCCCTCGACTGAAAATGTGCGATTGGCGTTGAGGTGTGTCTCTTGAATGCATGCCACATCTATTCTATCTTTATGAAGACGCTGTGTTAGGGAGGCTTTCTTGTTATAAACTCCTTCGGCATTCCATTGTAGTATGTTGAGAGTCCGGGGTGTTTGGTCAATAGCTCTTAACCTACTCCTCTGTGCCTTGACTCCACAGCACAGGGGAAGGTGACCACCAGTAGTCATGGGTGGACCCCCTCGAGGCAGGGGGCCCGGCACTATCACCGCCTGATGGGACTTCACGGGATTAGCACCATAACGACTAATTTCATCTGTGGCATCATGAAATGATTAAAGTTACATTGCACTTCTTTGTTAAGCCTGTGGCTCAGTACATCCGATTTCGACAAGCATTTTTCGGGATGCTTTCCCTAGCCTTTGACTGTCCCCAGTCTACCTACAAGGCAGCAGGTTTGTGCGTCACTTTGTCTGGTCCCTCTCCCTTGACCTGTCCGACATGGGTGACCCTACCAGTAGCTGTGCTACCGTCGGCATAGCTCTTGGGGTCATTGGAACGCTCAAGCCCCTCTACCTCGTCAAGGTGGACGCACGGCAGAGGGGTAATGGGTCCAAAGATGCGTCTTAAAACTTTGTTCTCAAAGGTTTGTAGCAAGGCTTCATCTCCTTTCGTTGTACTCCAGGTTTCAGAGCCATACAGTACAACTGGTCTGATCAGTGTTTTGTATATTGTGATTTTGGTGTTACGAGATAGCGCATTTGATTTTAGTAGATGTAGTGTATAGTATATCTTATTTCCAGAGTTGATTCTAGTTTGTATTTCTTCCCTTATGATGTTGGAGCAGTTGAAGATTGTACCTAGGTATTTGTATGTTTCCGTTCTTTTAATGGTCATATTATCTATTTGTATGTGGCCAGAGATTTTAGCCATTCCGTCTCTTGAAATTACCATATATTCTGTCTTATCTTGGTTGATAACCAGCCCCATTTGTTGGGCTTTTTCCTTTAAGTGAGTCAATATTTCCAATGTCTTTTGTTCACTTTGCCCTATAATATCTATATCATCTGCATAACCAAGCAACTTGGATGTTCCTCCAATATCACATTCCTCCTTTATCTTCCTTACAACTTTCTCTAGAGCCAGATTGAAGCGTAGCGGCGATAGTGCATCACCCTGTTTCAAGCCAGATGTTATTTGGAAAGGGTCTGATTTCCTGCCTTTATATGTTACTATATTATAAGTATCTTCCATGCATAGCCTGGTCATGTTGATTAACTTCCTTGGTATTCCAAATTCCTGCATAGCATTCCATAGACTATTCCTATGGACACTATCATAAGCCTGTTTAAAATAGGATATATTAATAACAAAAATTCCAGGGTGGAGACACATTAGTCTTCCCTCTTTCACACTGTGTTGCACCGGATTCTTATAATTTCTTCTTCTTCTGCGTTCATCCGGACTTTTTTTCCGGACGTGATTGCGTTGTGCCTGTTTACAGCAGAGCTGCGTTCTTGCACCGTTAGGCCGACACATCCGACTTCTGCGAGCATTTGTTGACCGAGTTAACCTTCCCGGGGTTCTTATAATTTGATGCTGGCATAATACAGGTTTGTTGTGCACAATGGTATCAAAATGGAGTTTACTGCCGCTGAGCTGCACAAGTCAGAATACAATCACAAAATATGACTGAGCACAATGACAGTCAACAGAATGACAACAGTGGAAGATAAACTCTATGGACCGCTGAATGAACTAAAAAAGACTGTTAGATTCATACAAGAGACAACATTGCAGTTATAAACATAATTTAGGCGAACGAAAGAAGAAGAAGAACAGAATGACAAAAACAAAACAATTAAACATATATGCAAAAAAAAAAAAAAACGTCCCTAAATGGAGTCCAATCATCCCAGTTTCCCTACTGGACTCCGTTCAGTGAAGTATTCCTTGTGCTGTCTGGTTTATAATTATTATTGTTCCATTGAAAGACTTTGGTGGAAAAGTATGCCCTGTATCTGTGTGTTTCTACATCTGCTGAGTTTCTCAATCACATGTGAGATGTGTTATGCTGGATGATATGGTGGTCCACAGAGGATCAAGCCAGGATACCAGATATTACATATAAACATGTAAGTAGATAACTTGATAATGATCAATGAAACACATCATCGAGCACTATGCCGATTGGTGTGGCCAACCATGTTTCTTCACATCTTGCAACCTCAAATAGCGTGAATCAATTTGTGTGCTTTGACTCACCACTGCCAAGAATCCTTTCTCACTGTCCCCCTTTCCAGTTTTCACGTTTCAGTTCTTCTCATGTTGTCAAAAAACAATGACTGCCTCTGTTTGATATATGCTTTGAAAAGAAAGAGACTGAGAGAGAGAGAGAGAGAGGAGAGAGAGAGAGAGAGAGAGAGAGAGAGAGAGAGAGAGAGAGAGAGAGAGAGAGAGAGAGAGAGAGAGAGAGAGAGAGAGAGAGAGAGAGAGAGATGCAGTTTGTGTGTATAGAGCAGACTTACTGTTGTGACAAGTTTCATTGCATTCAGTTGTAGCTCACTAATATTCTCAACAAAAAATGCTGAAACACCCAATGACGACACCTGAAACACATCAAACAAACAAGAGTCATATTGCTGGAAACTGCTCACTAACATTAAAAAATTATAAAAACTTACAAAATGATACGAAACAACATTAGGGAAGGCGGAGCTAGAGAATATAGTGACACGGTCAGTTTTAGTTACTGAAGAACATACTTCACATACAGGCTGCTCCACTTTCTTGACCATGATAAGAGACATTACAAGCCAATGGGTGACAGAGACAGAAGAAGACAAGGGGCGGTGAGTGGGAAACAAAGAAAGAAAGTGTGACAGACTGAAGAGGGAAGGAGAGTGACAGACAGAATGAGAGAGATCGGGCAGGAGAGTGGGAGAAAGAGAATGTGAAAAGAGAGAATGGTCGAGAGAGAGAGATACATAGAGAGAGAGAGAGAGCAAGAAGAAGAAGAAAAGGTAAGGAGAGGAGGTTAAAACGGTTGAATGGATAAGCCCACTTGTCTTAAGATTCAGGTGTGCTGACGCTGAGGTAGCGGGTTCAACCCCTACACTGGCCAGTTGGACCAAAATGCTGACTTATTGTCCTTGTCTTGGGGACATAAATTACAAATATCTCAGAAGTTGGAGTGGGTTCGCTTGATGGCGAGGGACACCAGTAGTTGGGAAAATTAATCCATGCATAAACATCAGTCAAGTGCACTAAAAGTAGTAGCGAACACTGAGAGAGAGAGAGAGAGAGAGAGAGAGAGAGAGAGAGAGAGAGAGAGAGAGAGAGAGAGAGAGAGAGAGAGAGAGAGAGAGGGGGAGAGAGAGAGAGAGAGAGAGACAGAGACAGAGAGAGAGAGAGAGAGAGAGAGAGAGAGAGAGAGAGAGAGAGAGAGAGAGAGAGAGAGAGAGAGAGAGAGAGAGAGAGAGAGAGAGCAACATTACCTGCAGGATAATGGTATCCGTGAGTTCCTGAATTTCCAGCAATGACGCTAAAGCACTGACAAGCTCGCATACCTTGTTGTAAAATGTGATAGTGGATTTGTGTTTGACAGAACCTGCTCGTGCTCTCTTTGCTTTCAAACTACCATGATATCCATCTGAAATAAAAATCACACTCTCATTGAGACTTCAACGTCTACAGCATAGAAAACATTTCATTATATGAGTATCAAAGGAGAAAATCCCGTATAGCCTCTTACGTTCCACAGCGGGACAGAAACAAGGGGACTCCTAAAGCTTCATATTGCTTGCTTGCTTGTGTTCGTTGGCTTGAGCTCCAACGCGAAGTCCTGTATTTCGGATGAAGGCATCCTGGTGTCCAACATCAGTGTGATGTCATACAGGACCTGAGTTTTGCGTGAGTATCCGTTGTCCCATGTCTGGCTTATTGGTGTGCAGACTGGTGGTTCCTCACCGTACAGGCAGACACTCTCCGACTTCGGAGGAATCGGCGATCCTACTGACTTTAGCCAGGACCCCGAAGGGACCTGTTGCCCAGGACGCTCGACGAGGACGCGTCAATAGGTCTTGGCCAGTATATAACCCGGCCCTGGTGCCTTGGAAACACCTCTGCGTCCCAGCTTCATATTCATATGGATTTCAATAGGTTAGAAATAGTTTTATGCAGAGGCACATATTTGAGGAAGCAGCCACTAAATACACAAATGATGTTTGAGGAAGTGAAAGCAGCTGCTAAATACAAAAATGATGCACAAGAAACTGTGTTCACCTTTATCCTTTGAGTCCAGTCTGTAGACGGGATCAAACTCTGGGTAGACAGTGTTGTGTAGTTGGAATTTAGAATACAAGATGATCCTCTCTATGACATCCTCTAGATAGACTTGTTTTGGCATGTTGCGTCCCGTCATGACTGCCAGGGCTGTCAGAGAAGCATCCATACTCCGCATCACACGCTCCATGGTGAGCTCTCGCCACAGTTTACACTCCTCCTCATCTTCATCCTGAAAATGAGACAAGTCCATGTTGATTAAATCACAGTGCATCTCTTAAACTAAAACATCAGGCTTCTGTTAGCTCTCTTCAAACACAATGTACAGAAATATAACACAAACAGATACTATTATTATCGATCAATCATTCAACGGCCAAACAAATATCCAAGATCTACAACAGGTAGCAGCGAGCTACTAACTAACTAATCATTGACTATCACTAGTTTCAATGCTCATGCGAGGTGTTATGTATGTGTCTAGATGTGAGAATGTGTGAGTGTGTGTATGGAGGATGTGTGTGAGTGTGGGTGTGTGTATGCGTTTGGATGGGTTTGGATGTTAGTGGGTAGTGAGATTTGTCGGTGTTGGTGGGACGTGTGGATGGATGTGTGGGGGTGAAAGTAGGGGTGTGGGAATGGGTGTGGGGAATGTGTGTATGGGTGGAGGATGTGTGTATGGGATGGGTGTGGGGGATGTGTGTATGGGTGGGGGGATATGTGTGGGTGGGTGGAGATGTGTGGATGGTTTGGGGGAAGTATGTGTGGGTGGCGGGGTTCTGTGGGTAGGGAATGTGTGTGGGTGGATTGGGGATGTAAGGGCGGGTGGGGAGAAGTGTATGGTGTGTGGGTTTGGGATATGTGTGGTGTGTTGGTGGGGGATGTGTGCATGGTGTGTGGGTGGGGGGGGGGTATGTTTGTGGTGGATGGGTGGGGGATGTGTGTGATGGGTGTGGGGAATGTGTGTATGGGTGGAGGGTATGTGTGGGTGAGTAGGGGATGTGTGGTGGTTGGGGAAAATATGTGTGGGTGGTGGGGGATGTGTGCGTGAATGAGGAATGTGTGGGTGGGGGTGTGTGAGTGGCTTAGGGATGTGTAGGTGGGTGAGGGATGTGTATGTGTCAGGGTGGGATGCGTGAGTGGGTGGTGTGTGGGTGCATAGTGGAGGATGTATGGGTGAGTGAGTGTGTGTTGGTGGATGGGTGGGTGGGGAATGTGTTGGTGGATGGGGAATGTGTTGGTGGATGGGTGGGGAATGTGTGTGGGGATATGTGTGTGGTGTGTGGGTTTGGGATATGTGTGGTGTGTGGTTTGTGGGTGGGGGTATGTGCAGGGTGGGTGGGTGAGAGTATCTGTGTGGGTGGAGGTGGGGGATATGTGTGCGGTGTGTAGGTGGGGGTGTGGTGGTATGTGGGATGTGTGGGTGAGGGATATATGTGTGGTGCATGGGTTGGGAATATCATGTGGTGGGATGTGGGCTAGGGCATGTGTGGGTGGGTGGAGGATGTATGTGTGGGTGGTGGGGTGTGGGTGAGTGGATTGGGGATGTATAGGTGGTTAGGGGGATGTGTGTGTGGGTAGGGAGATGTCAGTTGGTGGGGATGTGTGTACGATTTGGGGATGTGTGAGTGGATGTGCAATGTGTGGGTTGGTGGGGGTTGTGTGCGTGGGTGGGGAATATGTGGTCGATGAAGGTGTGGTTGGGGGATGGGTGGTTGGAGGTGTGGGTGGGGAGAGGATGTGTGGGTGGGAAATGGGTGTGTGGGTTGGTGCAGGATGTTTGTGTGGGTGGCGAGTGTGTTTGGGTTGGGGAACAGGTGATGGCAGTGTGTGTGGGTGGGGGATGTGCGGGTGGGGGATGTGCGGGAGGGGGATGGGTCGGTTGGTGGGGTATGTATGTGTCCTTGGGTGTGTGTGTGTGTGTGTGTGTGTGGGTGAGGTGATGTGTGGGTAGGTGGGAGATGGGCCTTATAACATGGTAATTTCCCTTGTTTATGTTTACAACATTCATTTCACAATGTTTTTGTTTTCTTCCTATGTGAATGTATAATGCTCTTGATGGACGAAAGATGAGTGATTGGAAGGGCCGAATGTTAGATGGGCCTGTGTGCCCAATTTGTGACCCTTTTAAAATAAAGTTGATTTGATTTGATGTCTAAATTGGCTCAAGCTAGCCACGGTGGCATTGTGGTTACAAGTCTGCCACAGTAGTGACAGGACAATTTTTTCCAGACAAACATGACCCTGGGGCCGACCCAGCTTCACAGAAATGGATGCCAGGAAATTGTCAGAACTATTTGGGGAGAAAGTTAATGAGGAAGGGAAGTAGCCACCCCATCTCATTGTCATAGCCTAGAATATGTGAAAGCCTAACACAGAACATCCAAATGGCAATGTCTGTCACAGGACCACCTTTTACCTTTCTATAGCATTAATTGTCAATTGTTAACACTTTCTGCAGCTGTCCCTGCACATTCTTTCTTGTCTGACCACATCCTCTTGCAAACTTCCCACTTCATCTTTGTTTCAACAGGCCATGTTGATACTTATGTGCCCCTCTAATTTCCTTTGCTAGTTTGTGACTATTGAACCGTCTTCCACTTTTCGCTTCTTCTCATACTCCATGACCCATTTTCCCACTTCCTGGTTGCGGACTCTCATTTTACGGGAACACATAAAGAGCCCTGTGTACACATCCTCACTTGTGTACAGGCCAATCACCAGCCTAGGTTCAACATCACGTTTCCTGCCTGTACATCCGAAGACATTTCCTCGTACCCATTCTAGGTCCCCATGCGTTAAATAAAATAAAGTTGTATTGCTGTGGATATGATGTTCAGGCACATGTCGTGTAGCAACACTTAACACTCACGTGTGTGAGAAACACACAAGGCAGCAAAATCCATCCTTTCTATTTAAATGTAGAAGAGGGGCAACAAAGACAGATGACCAATGAGAAATGAATGCACATGAAAAATATACAACATCTGTATTTGCATGTAGAGCCTAAGTTCACAGACAGTGATCAAAAAGTTATGTCTGTGAAACACTAAACAAAGAAACAAGAAACACGAGATACAATAATTATGTAATGTTGACAGACTAGCAACAGTGAATATTATCTGTTGTAAACAACTAGCAACAAGTTACCTCAGGGATGTTGGGTGTGACCTTACATCCATCTCGTATGTTCCACAGGAGAATGGTCATCAGTTTCACCAAACGATCAGGAGGTATCTGTTCAAACAAAGTTTCACATTAAGGGCAAAGGAATCTGACACAGTAAACAAAGTACACTATTAAATTGTAATAAACATTTTAAAAAGTGATACAATAACTTAGATAAGAATATGTGCTATTAAGTCTGACATGCATATATTTAAGCATTTGGGTACTTTAATAACAACAGATGGGAGACATATTCAGGAAGTTAAATGTTGAACAGTCCAGCTAGTGGTAGCATTTCACAACAGAAAGTATATTCTCCACAATTTATCTTTATTAACTGAGGGGAAGAAACAAAGTTCTTATGGGCAATTAGCAAACAAGTGAGGAATTATGTTGAAGCTGCAGAGATGTGGTGTTGTAGAAGAATGATGAGAACATCGTGGAAGGATAGAAAGAGTAGCTATGAAGATATCTTACAAGAAGTTCACTTACAAAGAGAACTGGTTGCTCGCATTTGGGCATGTCATGAGAAGGGGAAAGGTGGAGTATGTCATTACGATAGAAAGGCTGGAGGGGAAGAGACAAAGGGGAAGACCAAGAGAGAAGATGCTGGACAGTTTGACATCATGGCATGGAGAAACGCATCATAACATATTGGCAGCCCAAGAGACAGAAGGCTGTGGACAGACATGATCACCAACACCACACGGCATGGATTGTAAGAAGAAGACAGTTCTTCTTCTTCTTCTGCATTCATCCGGATTTTTTTTTCCGGATGTGACTGCGTTGTGCCTGTTTACAGCAGAGCTGCATTCTTGCGCCGTCAGGCCGACACATCCGACTTCTGCAGGCATTTGTTGACCGGGTTAACCTTCCCGGGGGAGAAGACAGTTCCACAAGTTAAACATGAATGTGAACTAAGTTTCATGCTTGTATGTGGCAACTGAGACAGAGAGATCTGTATGCACTGCAACTGTTGTAATGACACAAGTAGGGGTATCTTATCATCTACAATAACATATACAAGACACCACAGACTCATCTCTGTATGGCAAACCTACCTGACTAAGTGCATTCATAGATTTCAGTTTGGCTGCTTCTCCATACAAATCTGTAAGAACTCCTTTAGCAATCAGAGATTCTGGAGGACACTCAACATCATCACTATCTGTAGAATAGGCATGCAAAACAAGATATACTTGTATTATTATACTATTTTTCTTTTTGCATTCGAATATGCTAATACTTCTAGTGCACTGGACTGGTCTTTTAAGTGTGGACTAGCTTTCACTATCCCAAAGAAATCAGGAACCTTGGAATGTGATCAACATAGAACAATTAGTATAATGAGTCACATCACAAAGATTTTGCTAAGAATTATCATGCAAAGAATGAGGAAGAATATACAACCTGAAATAGGGGAAGAACAATGTGGGTTTGTAGAAGGAAAGGGTACAGTAAATGCTGTGTATATGCTGCGAACAGTTATTGAACGTGCTATAGAAGTAAACAAGGATATATATCTTTGCTTTATTGACTACACAAAGGCTTTTGATAGAGTTAGACATGTCAACATGGTGGATATGCTTGCAGATCTACAGATTGATGGGAAAGACATTAGACTTATAAAAAACATATATTGGAAACAACAAGCTGCAATAAGGATTGATAATGAAGTGGGACAGTATCAGCCAATTAAGAGAGGTGTTAGGCAGGGATGTGTGATGTCTCCAGATCTTTTTTCCCTATACAGTGAAACTATTTTCAGAAATGTAGAGGATATAAATGGAATCAGCATTGGAGGACGAAACATCAATAACATTAGATATGCAGATGATACAGTATTGATTGCAGACAATACACAGGACCTGCAACAATTAGTAGATGCAGTTGTTGTACACAGTGAGCAACTGGGGTTAGAATTAAATTGTAAAAAGACTCAGGTTATGGTCGTCACTAGGAAGGAAGAAGTGCCACAATGTAATATACAAGTAAATGGAAATATTCTTCAACAAGTGAATCGATACAATTATCTTGGAACAGTCATAACATCTGATGGGAGATGCCTTAAAGAGATTAGAACAAGAATCGCCATGGCGAAAGTAGCCTTTAGCAAGATGAAAAACATTCTGAGATGTCAATTGAAACGAGAAAAAGAATGTTGAGAGGATACATAGAGCCTGTTCTTTTGTATGGATGTGAAACTTGGACAATGAACAGTCAAGCTGAAAAGCATCTGATGGCTGCAGAAATGTGGTTTCTGAGGAAAATGCAAAGAATACCATGGACAGACAGAAAAACCAATGACCAAGTACTACAGGAGACAAATGAACATCGTAAACTTATTAGAGAAATTAGACGTAGACAGTCAAAATTTTTTGGACATGTTATGAGAAGGAATGGATTGGAGAACTTAGTGACAACTGGCAAGATCGAAGGGAACAGACCAAGAGGAAGACCGAGAGGAAAATACCTGGATGGCTTGGCCACATGGCATGGACGAGACAGGAACACTGAGCTGATCCACGACACTGGTGATGGAGTGAAATGGCAAGTCATGACCGCCCAGGCTTTCCAGCATGGCACATGATTGATTGAGCTGTCACTATGACCAGTGTCCCTGGCCATCAAGCAAGTACTTCTAAGATACTGGTAATTTACATCCCCAACAACATGTTGAGTCCAATTGACCGGTGCAGAGGTTCAACCCACTACCTTAGCATCAGCACACCGGACATTTAAGAGTGAGTGCTTTATCTACTCATCCACACTGACCTCTAAGATATATCAATGTAATGATCAGTGGCTGCAGACTGGGTTCATGCAGGAAACAGCAATACATGCATGTAAGATGATAGCACTGTTTCTAGCTGAAGATTGGGCAAGAGGAAAATAACATGTACAAGTGTAGACGGCTACTGCACTGAAGTAACACCAATGAATAATAACAACATATACAGTGATAATCTCTAGCTGAAGGAAGTGCAAATAAAGAAAAATAGCATACATAACTATAAGTCTTAACATGAAAACTAGGCACTGGACAAAATCTATGACAACATGTGGTTTATCTGTAGGTTGCTTGTGTGTGATTGTTCTTCTCACACAATTCTTAGCAAATTCCAAAAAAACAATCTCAGAATGCAGTCAAGGGTTAAGTCACCCTTTCATGCATAGACTGCCAACCAAGTTCTCTTATGCGTATGAAAGGTGTCTTACTCTGGAAGCTTAGAAAGCGTTGGTTTGTTTCATCGACTCCTGTGGCCACATGGCATTAGATTCACAAAAGTTCCTGAAGACATTAATCATACAAGCCAAAGCCACCTCTTAATCTAGCCAAACATTGACTGTCTATGGTGAAAATGTTCACGAGCCATGCCCCAGATTTGCATTCAGAAATAGAATTACACTCATAGATGTTTCCTCCTCCCTCACACTTCCTTAACTGTGCCCTGGCTAACATATTGTGTATTTTGGAGGCAAAGACTGTACACACAAGAACCAAGTTTTCCGATTTTCCAGGTAAGGACCTTTTATTTTGAGTTAAAAAAGGTTTCAATGTCTTTTTGTTTACTGATGAAGGCTTTCCAGCTGCAACATCCATTATGTCACAAATGACTATTTCCTTGTAAAGGTGACCATTTGCACTTTCTGTTGATGTATTAACATTTCTGTAACACACACATGCTGTTAAAGAAGCGATTGTTACCTTTGTCTAAACTGGCAAAGTTAGCATCTTCAGCATTCTCCAGTATGGTATCCACACAGCTGTTGAACTTCTTAAACATGGGGCTATCCAGCAAGTCCTCTAAACTAACTACCGGCTGGAGCAACCTTGTCTTGTTGTGCTTTTCCTTTTTCTTCATCTTCGCATCTGAAATAGAGTTAATGTCAATCGTTCAAGGGGAGGTACAACTGCTGCTCAATGACAGATAACGACTGTATACAAGAGTGTATATAATGTTGGAATACTGTGTTTCAAGTTGTAATTTTGGCGAGAGAGGAACAAAATACTTACAGTGTGCCTTGATATCTTCTTCAACTTCAACAAATTCTGACAGTGAGGAAGCATCATCGCTCTCCACAGAATTCCGTCTTCGTTTTGCTGTGAAAAAACCAAAATGGGTTTCAGTAAAAAGCTGTAAACATGATAATCAGAAAAGCAACATTCTGTTTAAATGTATAACTGTTTGACAAAATCAAAACCACACAATAAATATTGATGTTGATTGTCCTAGGTAAGGGCACTGTCCTCCCAACCCAGGAGATCAAGGTTCTAGTTCTTAGTATGGCCATTGGGTTCCAAATGTTGCTGTATGTAGCCGAGGCGCGGTGTTGGGGTGAGCGCCCAACATTGCTCAAATACCTCAATGGCTCGTGAATACATAACCTATGCAGCAAAAGTCCAACTCCTGGCCTTCACGTGGCGGGCCTGTTTAAACTAACAGGAGAAGGGGCGACGGCGAGTCTCTGGCGCCGGAAAATAACCAGTATGCTCTAGATGTGTATGCACGGACATGCATGCGCAGACAGGCGTGTGCGCGCGTACACATCTACACTCGAGTGAGACCACAGTCTGCTCTAGCAAAGAAAGGTGCTGAAGACGGAGGCAACCAGCCAAGAGGCGCACCACAGAAATCAGGATGCCACGCAATCACGCAAAATGGAATATGTCGACTACTGCTAATCGTTATGGTGCTCGCCCTGCTTTGGACCCCCAGGCAGGTGCAGTGCCGGGCCCTATGTCTCGAAAGGGTCCAACCCCAACTACTGGAGGTCCTTCTCAGATGTCCTGTGGAGCCAGGGGACATGAGAATAGGACGACTGGCCATACTAAACTAAGACTTAAAATAATGCACTGGAATGCGGAGGGAGTCAGCAACAAAAAAGTTGAATTAGAAAACATCCTGGACAAAGAGAAAGTAAGCATATGTTGCTTGCAAGAAACTCACCTCAATGAAAATATAGCCTTCAAAATCAGAGGCTACCAGTGTTACCGATCTGACCGAAAGAACAGGCGAAAAGGTGGGATACTGACCCTTGTAAGAAATAACATCATGGCTTCCCAAATCAAAGTCTACATGGAAGGGGCTGAGTATCAGACACTTAAACTTAAGACAGGTAATACAGATCTACATCTGATCAATTACTACTGTCCAAGTGACCGCCCACAGGCACTGGACACTCTACCACTAAAAGAAAAAATGATTGTGTGTGGCGATTTCAACAGCCACTCGCAGAGCTGGGGCTATGATCACATGGACCAGAGAGGAGAGAGACTGGAAGACTGGCAAGATGAGAATAGATTCATGTTGATTAACAAGCCGTCCGACCCACATACTTTCTACTCGAGATCATGGCACTCTTCAACTACACCTGACCTGGCTTTTCATTCACCAGACCTGGAGTGGAACATTACACGAACTGTTGGGAAACAACTTGGTGGCAGTGACCATCGGCCAGTCTTTCTAACCGTAGAAAATGAGCTTGTAAGTGAAAGCAGCACCCTCTCGAGGTGGAACTACAAGAAAGCAGACTGGGCAATGTACAAGCATCGCACCAGCATACTGGTTAGAAACCTGAACACTGAGAAAGACATAAATAAAGCAGTTGAAGAGTTTGGGAAATGCATACTACAGGCAGCGCGAGAAACAGTACCAAGAGGAGCCCGTAAACAATATAAACCCTACTGGAGTAGTGAACTGGAACAGTTGCATAATGATGTTGAAGTGTGTAGAAAGCAAGCAGAGGCCACACCCAGCCAAGAGCACCACAATAAATTCCAGCATGCAAAAGCCAAATTTCAAAGGGCCAAGCTGCAGGCTAGACGGAAAAGCTGGCAGGAGAAAACGGAGTCTCTGAACTTTGAAAGAGACACAAGGAAATTGTGGAAGCTAATAAAACAGCTTAATGACGAGGGCACAGGGAGAAACTCAAAAATTGCACTACATAAAGATGGAAAAATCTTAACAAGAAAGCAAGCAGCTGACCATTTTGCGGACTCGTTCGCACAAGATAGCAATATCAAAATTAGTCCAGAGAATCAACAAGAGATTCGAGAGAAACGACAACATACAGGACAGAAGGAAATAGTACATGAGGTTCTGGAGGCACCCATCACAATCAGCGAACTGGAGCTAGCCATATCAAAACTGAAAATGAGAAAGTCACCAGGAGCTGATGGTATCTCCAATGAAATGATCAGGAACCTAGGAACAGAGGCCAAAACAAAGCTGTTGCAGATCTTCAATAACAGCTGGACCTTAGGCAGTGTTCCACAAGCCTGGAGAGAAGCAATCATGATACCCCTCCTAAAATCAGGGAAAGATAGTTCCATTGCCTCTAGCTACAGACCAATTAGCCTCACCAGCTGTCTCTGCAAAACACTGGAGCGCATCATCAATCACAGACTGCAGTGGTACATTGAAAGTAAAAACATCCTTGTGCCACAGCAGGCTGGCTTTAGGCAGTGCTACTCTACGGAAGATCAGACAACCTACCTCTCTCAAGAAATTGAGGATGCATTCCAAGAGAAGAAGCTGGTGCTTGCGGCATGGATAGATCTGAAGAAAGCCTTTGACAAAGTCTGGAAAGAAGGTCTGATGAAGAAACTGAGAAACTGCAAAGTCAATGGAAGAATGTACAAATGGGTGAAAGCATACTTGCACAACAGAATAGCCCGAGTACAGATAGACGGACTCAAGAGCAAGAAAGTACTACTGCGTCACGGTGTCCCCCAGGGCGGAGTCTTGTCCCCCACACTTTTTCTAATCTTCATCAATGATCTTGTTGCTCACCTACCGCATGGAATTAAAGCGGCAATGTACGCCGATGACCTGGTTCTATGGAGCACAAATGAATATGCATCAGTGGCCACCAGATTGCTACAAAGAGCTGTAGATACATTTGCTGCATGGGCAAATAGATGGTGTGTCAGCATAAACACTGACAAGTGCAGCACCACCCTATTTACCCTCTCTCCAAAACAAAAGGCAGGGATCATCCAGATAAATGGAACACCCCTAAGAGAAGATAAAGAACCAACATACCTTGGAGTAACATTTGATGGCAAGCTGACATGGAGAAAGCACATCAACAAAGCAGTAGCAAAAGCCAGAAGGAAAATAGCCATCCTGAGAAAGCTAAGTGGAACCACATGGGGAGCCAGTACGAAAATACTTAGCAAAGTTTACCAACAGAGCATACGACCACACCTGGAATATGGGTCAACTGCGTGGTGTTCAGCATCAAATACCACACTACAAGAGCTGGACAAGGTGCAAAATCAAGCACTTAGAGTCACCACAGGAGGGATGAGATCAACCCCTATAGTGGAAATGGAGAAGATGGGGAGGACACAGGCACTGAGTGAGCGCAGAGATACGAAAACGCTAATACAAGCAGAAAAGTTCCTCAGCTTGCCAGGCCACCCTATGAAGAACAGATTTGAAAACCTAGCTATGGGGCGGTTGAAAAGAAGTAGTTTTATCCACCAGGCCAAACGACTCTGCAGAGAAACCACTGATCTGCCCACAGTTGGTATCCCCCTAACAACTATTCCAGAGCGAACTCCATGGAAAGATGAGCATAGACTATCATTACAAATCCAGACAAAAGTGAGAGGAATATTTGACAAGGAAGAACAGAACAGTGTGCAGCGCAGAACAGCCACTCTCAGCTTCCTTGATGAAGAATACCCACAGGACCTCTGGATCCGATTCTACACAGATGGGTCAGCACAAAATGCTGTTCGAAATGGAGGAGCGGGAGTGTACATAGAATACCCAAATAATACTAGGGACACAGCCAGAGTACCGACAGGAAAGTACTGCCATAACTATGATGCCGAAATTGAGGCAATCAAGATAGCAACAGAGAAATTACTAAATAACAGCAATGGTACACAACCTGTGGTGCTACTAACAGATGCAAAATCAGTACTCGAGGCGCTCCTCTCTGGGAAATTGCCAGTACTAAGGACACTACTTTCTGAACTTAGCAGTCAGCATAAAGTCACCATACAGTGGATACCATCCCACTGTGGAGTACCCGGAAACGACAGAGCTGATCAATTGGCTAAGGAAGGAGCCAAAGAGGAACAGCCTGATGTGCCCGTTACATACCACCAAAAGAAAAGAATGATCAAATCAGTCAGAAAGCCACCAAAACCTGCTCAAGATGACTACCACATTATGGACAGACCAGAACAAGTCATTATTCTGCGCCTCAGAACAGGACACAATAGATTACGCAACCACATGTATACAAAATTCAAGATTGGTGAAACAGCCATGTGCACATGTGGATTGGCGTCGCAGACAGCAGAGCACATACTCCAAGACTGCCCAAAATATAACATATCTAGGCAAACCTTCTGGCCTAGAGAGACGACGGTGGAAGATAAACTCTATGGACCACTGTGTGAACTGAAAAAAACAGTTCAATTCATGCAAGAGACGACATTGCAGATATAGACATATTTCAAGCGAGCGAAAGATGGCCATTTGAGAGTTTTTAATCTAACAGAGGTGAAATATACATTCTAAACTACACATGGCATAATGACCGAGTTTGGCAAATGGCTATTTTTCTTCCTCAGCAGTGTTTTTATTGTAGCACATATGCACGCATGCTGTCTTGTCCTTTTAGACTGTCATCTCCAAGATGATTACATCCCGGCCATTTCCTAGTGAAGAATTTTACACAGCTGAACTGTCACCAAACTCTTTGTTGATGTGACTCTTAAAGAGCTTTATGATGTTGAATTTTCATGCCAGGTAACCATCTGCAGAAGAGACATTATTCTAGGAGAGTTTTGGCCAGTGTAATTAGCTATAAAATAAAAAACCGTTGGCCCTGACAGTTTCACAACCATGTTTATTGAAGTAAGTAACCAAAGTATTTTCTATCAGCAATCATTTGAAGCTGATACTTTAACCAATTTATAACCAAATCATCTGATCAGACGCTCCAATTATAACACAGGTACCTGATATAAGTGCTTAGTTAGTTGCTGCCCAAGGGTATATCATAATGACCTAGTGTATGTGATGATTTTACATTTTACACCTTTATGGCAATTCCTGATACATTAATCTTTTGTAGAATTAATTAAGTCAGCAAAACAGAAAAACAAAACTGGATTACTCAAACTTGACTGGAAAGAAAACTGGTGACTACAAAAAACCAGCAGCATTATGTGCCATTATTGGCAGCGCAGGTGATCATGTCCTTCCACAACCACCTGTCTTCTGTATTCTTGGCGAGTACCACTACTGACCCCCTTCAGGATCACCCAGGTAACCCACTCAGCATTTCCCCCTTCTGCCACGTGAAAAACACATAGGCCAACAGTTACAATATAATGATGACCTCCATTAAGATGTATCATTAAAGTGAAGAAGGAAATAAATGCTAAAGTTTTGCAGAGCCTATTATTATGGGTTACATTCTCAGCCCACTCCCATATTCCAAATGTATGCCAGAAGTAGGTGTAGTAGACAGGTTACAATGACAATTGTTGACCCTCTGGTGTGTGTCCACCTTGATGTGGCAGACAGGCTTGTGTGTGTCCACCTTGATGTGGCAGACAGGCTTGTGTGTGTCCACCTTGATGTGGCAGACAGGCTTGTGTGTGTCCACCTTGATGTGGCAGACAGGCTGGTGTGTGTCCGCCTTGATGTGGCAGACAGGCTTGTGTGTGTCCACCTTGATGTGGCAGACAGGCTTGTGTGTGTCCACCTTGATGTGGCAGACAAGCTTGTGTGTGTCCACCTTGATGTGGCAGACAGGCTGGTGTGTGTCCGCCTTGGTGTGGCAGACAGGCTGGTGTGTGTCCGCCTTGGTGTGGCAGACAGGCTTGTGTGTGTCCACCTTGATGTGGCAGACAGGCTTGTGTGTGTCCACCTTGGTGTGGCAGACAGGCTGGTGTGTGTCCACCTTGATGTGGCAGACAGGCTTGTGTGTGTCCACCTTGATGTGGCAGACAGGCTTGTGTGTGTCCACCTTGATGTGGCAGACAGGCTTGTGTGTGTCCACCTTGATGTGGCAGACAGGCTTGTGTGTGTCCACCTTGATGTGGCAGACAGGCTGGTGTGTGTCCACCTTGATGTGGCAGACAGGCTGGTGTGTGTCCACCTTGATGTGGCAGACTGGCTTGTGTGTGTCCACCTTGATGTGGCAGACAGGCTTGTGTGTGTCCACCTTGATGTGGCAGACAGGCTTGTGTGTGTCCACCTTGATGTGGCAGACAGGCTTGTGTGTCCCCACCTTGATGTGGCAGACAGGCTTGTGTGTGTCCACCTTGATGTGGCAGACAGGCTTGTGTGTGTCCACCTTGATGTGGCAGACAGGCTGGTGTGTGTCCACCTTGATGTGGCAGACAGGCTTGTGTGTGTCCACCTTGATGTGGCAGACAGGCTTGTGTGTGTCCACCTTGATGTGGCAGACAGGCTTGTGTGTGTCCACCTTGATGTGGCAGACAGGCTGGTGTGTGTCCACCTTGATGTGGCAGACAGGCTTGTGTGTGTCCACCTTGATGTGGCACAGGCTGGTGTGTGTCCACCTTGATGTGGCAGACGGGCTTGTGTGTGTCCACCTTGATGTGGCAGACAGGCTTGTGTGTGTCCACCTTGATGTGGCAGACAGGCTTGTGTGTGTCCACCTTGATGTGGCAGACAGGCTTGTGTGTGTCCACCTTGATGTGGCAGACAGGCTTGTGTGTGTCCACCTTGATGTGGCAGACAGGCTTGTGTGTGTCCACCTTGATGTGGCAGACAGGCTTGTGTGTGTCCACCTTGATGTGGCAGACAGGCTTGTGTGTGTCCACCTTGATGTGGCAGACAGGCTTGTGTGTGTCCACCTTGATGTGGCAGACAGGCTGGTGTGTGTCCACCTTGATGTGGCAGACAGGCTTGTGTGTGTCCACCTTGATGTGGCAGACGGGCTTGTGTGTGTCCACCTTGATGTGGCAGACAGGCTTGTGTGTGTCCACCTTGATGTGGCAGACAGGCTTGTGTGTGTCCACCTTGATGTGGCAGACAGGCTGGTGTGTGTCCACCTTGATGTGGCAGACTGGCTTGTGTGTGTCCACCTTGATGTGGCAGACAGGCTTGTGTGTGTCCACCTTGATGTGGCAGACAGGCTTGTGTGTGTCCACCTTGATGTGGCAGACAGGCTTGTGTGTGTCCACCTTGATGTGGCAGACAGGCTGGTGTGTGTCCACCTTGATGTGGCAGACAGGCTTGTGTGTGTCCACCTTGATGTGGCAGACAGGCTTGTGTGTGTGTCCACCTTGATGTGGCAGACAGGCTTGTGTGTGTCCACCTTGATGTGGCAGACAGGCTGGTGTGTGTCCACCTTGATGTGGCAGACGGGCTTGTGTGTGTCCACCTTGATGTGGCAGACAGGCTGGTGTGTGTCCACCTTGATGTGGCAGACAGGCTTGTGTGTGTCCACCTTGATGTGGCAGACAGGCTTGTGTGTGTCCACCTTGATGTGGCAGACAGGCTTGTGTGTGTCCACCTTGATGTGGCAGACAGGCTTGTGTGTGTCCACCTTGATGTGGCAGACAGGCTGGTGTGTGTCCGCCTTGGTGTGGCAGACAGGCTGGTGTGTGTCCGCCTTGGTGTGGCAGACAGGCTTGTGTGTGTCCACCTTGATGTGGCAGACAGGCTTGTGTGTGTCCACCTTGGTGTGGCAGACAGGCTGGTGTGTGTCCACCTTGATGTGGCAGACAGGCTTGTGTGTGTCCACCTTGATGTGGCAGACAGGCTTGTGTGTGTCCACCTTGATGTGGCAGACAGGCTTGTGTGTGTCCACCTTGATGTGGCAGACAGGCTTGTGTGTGTCCACCTTGATGTGGCAGACAGGCTGGTGTGTGTCCACCTTGATGTGGCAGACAGGCTGGTGTGTGTCCACCTTGATGTGGCAGACTGGCTTGTGTGTGTCCACCTTGATGTGGCAGACAGGCTTGTGTGTGTCCACCTTGATGTGGCAGACAGGCTTGTGTGTGTCCACCTTGATGTGGCAGACAGGCTTGTGTGTCCCCACCTTGATGTGGCAGACAGGCTTGTGTGTGTCCACCTTGATGTGGCAGACAGGCTTGTGTGTGTCCACCTTGATGTGGCAGACAGGCTGGTGTGTGTCCACCTTGATGTGGCAGACAGGCTTGTGTGTGTCCACCTTGATGTGGCAGACAGGCTTGTGTGTGTCCACCTTGATGTGGCAGACAGGCTTGTGTGTGTCCACCTTGATGTGGCAGACAGGCTGGTGTGTGTCCACCTTGATGTGGCAGACAGGCTTGTGTGTGTCCACCTTGATGTGGCACAGGCTGGTGTGTGTCCACCTTGATGTGGCAGACGGGCTTGTGTGTGTCCACCTTGATGTGGCAGACAGGCTTGTGTGTGTCCACCTTGATGTGGCAGACAGGCTTGTGTGTGTCCACCTTGATGTGGCAGACAGGCTTGTGTGTGTCCACCTTGATGTGGCAGACAGGCTTGTGTGTGTCCACCTTGATGTGGCAGACAGGCTTGTGTGTGTCCACCTTGATGTGGCAGACAGGCTTGTGTGTGTCCACCTTGATGTGGCAGACAGGCTTGTGTGTGTCCACCTTGATGTGGCAGACAGGCTTGTGTGTGTCCACCTTGATGTGGCAGACAGGCTGGTGTGTGTCCACCTTGATGTGGCAGACAGGCTTGTGTGTGTCCACCTTGATGTGGCAGACGGGCTTGTGTGTGTCCACCTTGATGTGGCAGACAGGCTTGTGTGTGTCCACCTTGATGTGGCAGACAGGCTTGTGTGTGTCCACCTTGATGTGGCAGACAGGCTGGTGTGTGTCCACCTTGATGTGGCAGACTGGCTTGTGTGTGTCCACCTTGATGTGGCAGACAGGCTTGTGTGTGTCCACCTTGATGTGGCAGACAGGCTTGTGTGTGTCCACCTTGATGTGGCAGACAGGCTTGTGTGTGTCCACCTTGATGTGGCAGACAGGCTGGTGTGTGTCCACCTTGATGTGGCAGACAGGCTTGTGTGTGTCCACCTTGATGTGGCAGACAGGCTTGTGTGTGTGTCCACCTTGATGTGGCAGACAGGCTGGTGTGTGTCCACCTTGATGTGGCAGACGGGCTTGTGTGTGTCCACCTTGATGTGGCAGACAGGCTGGTGTGTGTCCACCTTGATGTGGCAGACAGGCTTGTGTGTGTCCACCTTGATGTGGCAGACAGGCTTGTGTGTGTCCACCTTGATGTGGCAGACAGGCTTGTGTGTGTCCACCTTGATGTGGCAGACAGGCTTGTGTGTGTCCACCTTGATGTGGCAGACAGGCTGGTGTGTGTCCACCTTGATGTGGCAGACTGGCTTGTGTGTGTCCACCTTGATGTGGCAGACAGGCTTGTGTGTGTCCACCTTGATGTGGCAGACAGGCTTGTGTGTGTCCACCTTGATGTGGCAGACAGGCTTGTGTGTGTCCACCTTGATGTGGCAGACAGGCTGGTGTGTGTCCACCTTGATGTGGCAGACAGGCTTGTGTGTGTCCACCTTGATGTGGCAGACAGGCTTGTGTGTGTGTCCACCTTGATGTGGCAGACAGGCTTGTGTGTGTCCACCTTGATGTGGCAGACAGGCTGGTGTGTGTCCACCTTGATGTGGCAGACGGGCTTGTGTGTGTCCACCTTGATGTGGCAGACAGGCTGGTGTGTGTCCACCTTGATGTGGCAGACAGGCTTGTGTGTGTCCACCTTGATGTGGCAGACAGGCTTGTGTGTGTCCACCTTGATGTGGCAGACGGGCTGGTGTGTGTCCACCTTGATGTGGCAGACAGGCTTGTGTGTGTCCACCTTGATGTGGCAGACAGGCTTATGTGTGTCCACCTTGATGTGGCAGACCGGCTTGTGTGTGTCCACCTTGATGTGGCAGACCGGCTTGTGTGTGTCCACCTTGATGTGGCAGACGGGCTCGTGTGTTCCAATGACCAAGAGCTATGCTGATAGTAGCCAGCTACTGTTAGAGCCTTCCATGTCAGGGGACAGGGACCAGACAAAGTGATACAAATCCGTTGCCTTGTAGGGAGACTGGGGGAAGTCAAAAGCTATAGAAAGCAAACCTGAAAAATTGGTTGTTGAGCTTAATGGAACAAAGCCGTGTAACTCGATGATAACTGTTATCATTAGAATGTACGTGGCCTCAGTTCCTGTGTGCTCCAATATCCCATTGGCAATCACGTGTATGACTTCAGAGGCGTCCTTTGGTAGAAGTACAATTTCTCAGTACTTAAGTGGTCATTGGTATTTTGCTAGATATCTTTTTCTCTGACGTATTTTGGACAAACAATTTTGTAGATATGAATGAGTTAAAGTTAGTCTATATTTTGTCTGTACCATGTAAAAACCTTTCACAAAACATATCAAAGCATCTAGAATACAACACACACATAATTCATTAAGTACCAACAGGCACCATGAGACCAACAGCAGCATTACCTGCCCTATTTTTGTATGTATCTTCTGACCGCCGATTCCTGGACGCCTGGAAGGAAATGTCACCTGCTGTTCGTGATATATTGTAGTTGGATTCTTCTCTCTTTCTCTTCCGTATATCATTATCACAGTCAGTTTTTACTGCAAGAGACGTTCGATAGAAAGCTAAAGTATTTGCTTGTAAAATACAAACTTATCTAAACATTCAGCATACACGAGGATAGACTAACATGAATGACATTAAATGTTCATAGTTCTTCTGGCCACTGGGTGAGTCTGTGGGCAGCATGCATCATGCCGAGGAGAAAACAATGGCTATTGGGTGAGTCTGTGGACAGCACACATCATGCCTGTGGAGAAAACACTGGTCACTGGGTGAGTCTGTGGACAGCAGACATCATGTCGTGGAGAAAACAACCTAGGCTTATCAGTCAGGCTGTATGTACTTGCTGAATCAGGCCTGGTGACATCCTAATATGCCCCTCCACACATGTGAAGTGTGATGAACCTGAAGAGGGAACAGAGTTCTGTGTAGATGGTACACTGGTACTGGGTGGAGAGGACAGATGCAAACTCCTGTACAGGTCCCAACATCAAAGTATCAAATTCCAGAGATACAACTCACTCTTCCAGAGCATTCACCAGCCAACCAAATGCCCATAAATAATGGGTAAACATGCAAATGAATGACACTAACCCCAAACAGTACAAGTAAACGACCATCTTCCATGCCCCGTGGTGTGTGGGCTAGCCTCATATTTTTTAAATAGACCAACTGATGGTCAATGACTGATGTGACCAAATGTTAAAACAATCCCCACCTGGATGGAGGTTCCACCATATTAACATGGCACCGGCAGGGAAGCATGCTAGCTACTGCGCCACCACAGCTCTCAATCCCAGGCGGTTAGAGGACTGAATGACCGATCTGGAGTGAAAGCAGGTCAGGTGGTCAGTGTGATACGGAGCCCACTATCAGCCACTGAGTGTGTCTGATCTGGGAAACATGAACCTAACACCATATCCCCCAAATGCCATGAAAAGGGCCCTTGACTCACACTGCCACTCACCCACACTTCAACTGTCAATACCACCATGTATGAAGCAAACATCAGAGTACCCACCAGATGCCTCTTCTTAACCTGATGCTGAAAAGCATAACCTAGTTGAAGAAGAAGACATATCTTTGTTTAGACTTCTGAGCAAAAGATATTGATTGCAGCAGCAATAGAAGATGATTATGAGATAAATACAACAAACAGCACTCACAGATTCCGTACTTATAACACAGACAAAAAAAGATCCTTACCAGAACCACCCTTCCTAATTGTCTTCAGTGTCTGTAGAAGGAAAGAGGACATAAAAGCAGAGGTTAGCACATATTCAAACATCATTGTCAGACAAGCAACAATATTAGGGTTATTTAACATCTATAACAGTTGTTGATAAATCTACTATTGCTAATGCCAATTGTGATATCACTTCCAGTGGTCATTAAAACAAATGATTGTTTGCGATAAACAGATGCCTTGGTGACCGCTAAGTGAGTGAGTGGCACCTTGCTGTCTTGACAGACAAAAAGTATGCGGATTGGAATTATACCAGAATTCCATCACACAATGCCTGGGCATGGTTTCAGAGAACATGTGTTGCCCATGCAGCATGTTCCGTTCCCTCTCTCAGCATTGCCTTGTTATCTCCAGAGAAAAGGAATACCAGTACGTCTGGAACAAGGTAGGCTGCAGATGCTGGCGGCTCAGCATCAAACCTCCATGAGCAGGAGGTGGGTGGCGGCCAGGCCCTCACATCCGAGGGATTTGACTTAGAGATGTTCAGCGATTTCCCTCAGCTGAGTGCCTTATACCAAGTGTCTGGACCTGTCAAAGAGCTGCATGTAAGCAGATAGAGAAGAGAAGAGTAAAACTAAGGAAGAAGACTAAGTTAGGATAGAGAGAACATCCCTATCTAGGAAATGGGGAATAGAAGGGACAGAAGCCGCATGGAGAACTGTGAACAGTTCTCCAACTGGACACACACGTGTCCTAAAAGGGGACACGTCAGGACATGATCAGGAGTTACCCAGGTTAGAGTGGGGAAACCATTACCACGAGGAGTGTCCATTAAAAGTAGTAACTCTAAGAAGAGAAAGCTATTGACAAGTTACTAAACGCGTGCTTGAATACCCGCACGCAAACCTGCTGACGCACGAAGGGTCACCTGCTCATGGCTGGACACACCACGAAAGTGAAGCAGACGAGGACATGACAGCGTAGAGGACGGATCGGTGTATTTGCTTTAAATACTGTGTGGTTTAGAGGACAGTAGACTTAGGCTTAGACTAATACCGTAGTTAGGGACCATAAATAGTGTTATCACTTACGATTGTCATAATGTATATGTTCCATGTGATTGTCAGCTCATGTAACTAGTCCCGAATAAATTTATATCCTTTTGTACGACGTGCGAGTTATCATTTGTGTGGTACAAAAGAAGAATCCATGTGTGCCTGTCAAAGCTGAGTTGCTGTATGAGCGTGTACATCTGTTATCGTAAATGTCTAGACCTATAAAAGCGTGTACACTATGCGGATCCCGCGACCAACAAGAATTGGCCTGCCAGAGATATTTCTCGTCTGTTGTGAACAAATCTCCCTGCCTGACACTGCGGATCCCAGTACCAGCGAGAATAAGTAAAGAAACAATAAAAGTAGTGATATTTCAACTGCGCTTGCGCTCCCACCTATGCCACACCTTTCATATGTCTTCACAAAGTCAGACTAAAGTCAAGCTCAACAACAGTCTACAATGTCCTTAATATAATCAAAGTCAGCCTGAACCAGTGACCTGACCATGGAATTAACAGCTTGTCAGTTTGCCAGATTGAAGAGAGAACAGACCAATAAATGGGACTAAGGAAGCAAAAAAAAAAAAACAAACAGAGGGAAATTAATGGCGAGCCAGTAAAGGACTATTAAGTTGCATAAGACAAATGGCACCAGACCCATACTTGTATAGACCAATCTGTGATGTGGTTGGTGTTACACCGGCCGTCTTGGCTTCCCCAGACATCTCCTGGCATCCATTTTAGCCTGGGTTGACCTGGGAGCCCAAATACTTTTAAAATAAAGGAATCTGGCTTGATGCAGATGAAGCACATGATTACTGGGTTGGCAGGCAAGCGTCTAGCCACACTGCTACCGCAGCTCCACGAAGTAAGTTACTTTACAACAACCACTAAAGTGAGTGTGGGGGAGGAAGAAGAAGAATGAGAAGGAGGAAAAGAAGAAGAGAGCAGAGAGACAGAGAATATCATCATGAGGTGCCATGCTAAATGGCATGGGCATATCTTGAGATCTACAACAGAACATATCCATTCGTCTGCTAACATTTCCATGTCATGATGCAAGGCTAGCAAGAATCTTCTGTCTTTCTCTCTCTCTCTCTATACCCATAAATATTTTCTGCTGTTACAATGTTTAAGTGTTCCTCTTCTTGTGTAGCCAACAAATGTTGTCTGCCTCATTCTGATTACTCAATTTGGTATTTTCAGCAACACATATGCAATATATACACACATACGCAAAACAAATACTTGGCTTCAGTCTAAAATCTGGTACTGTCTCAAACACATACAAAAGCGTGCAGGCATGCATACAAACTCTCTTGTCCCCTCTGTACTATCAATGCTCTCAATTCTACATCTAACAATCACGATTAAAATGACCTTCGAACAGGTACTGTCAAACACGGAGATACTCACCGAAGGATCCAACATTTCTAACATTACAACTGGCTCATTTTTCTTGGTGGTTTCTATGATTTTTGATTTCTGATGCGAGGAATCGGAGTTTTTTACAGGTGTGCTAGCAGACAGGTGAGCAGGTAACGGTAACCTGCTGACTATACTGGGAATCTGACCAGCAATATCGTTCAACACAATGACCGGCTCGGGCAGCGTGGGGGCTGTCTGATCTTTAGTCCTGTTTGGCAAGTGGCTTGCCGGTTTCTGTACAGGTTCCTGAGATTTGGTACTGTGAGGGTACTGCTGGTCAGTGTTGTCGTTTGATATGGAGGATGATGAGTTCCGAGGACGTCTATTATGCCGCTCACGGGGGTCTGTGGGGTTCTGTGATAAGGTGTGGGAGGCTTGGTGTGCATATTGATGAGGCAGAACTCTCTCTGCTGCAGTCGCCTGTGCTGGGCTGGCCACTGGAAAGTAAATATTACCCAATTATAGCATTTAAACAAACCAACATGGTTCAACATTGTCATGCTATGTTAAGCGATCCTGACCGATACAAACTTTTACTAATATAATGCCCTGAACATGAGGGAGCTCATGGCAATGAGGGAAGGGAAGGAGAGAGAGAGAGAGAGAGAGAGAGAGAGAGAATATATACTGGTTTCAGAGTGTCTATATCCAGCATTTTTCAAAAGGTTAAGTCAATAATGTAAGTGGTCAAGGAAAGACAACAATAATGCGACAACAATGCACAGACTGAAGGAATGTAAAATATAATCTGGAACCACTGTTACATGTGGATTTCAAGGATGTGTTCAGATCTGTATCCAATCCCAATGCGATGGGGGTAGTTCGGACCCCTGCACTTCAACAACATCTGTGGAGGGAGAACAAGCACTAAAGGGAGTCCCCTGAGAGCTGTGGCAGGATGCCACTTTTGACTAACATCAAGTAATCAATCTTATTCCTGGCACATGAGTACGGTGGTTTCATCTTGTATGTCACATTCACATAATTTATATGTAAACACTTGTTCCTGTGTGACGAGTATAATTTTGACAAATATGTGAGGGTAGTGGCAGTTTACGGCCTCCTTCTAATGATTTTCAACTGCCAAGGAATTTGTCAACACACAAAGCAGCAAAGTGGAATCTCCTAAAGTTTCATCATTATCCACAATAGCTAGGTGTCTGTTCCACTACCTCCAGGATCAGGGGTGGGGGGTGAATACTTCCTCAGGTTCCTTACACAGTAGCTCCATTTCATGAAAACGCCGGAACATGTGCACCCATAAATATGATAAAGGTAACAGGCAGTCCAATAGCAGATACTCCAGCAGGGGTGTGACCTTCACATATTCTAGGCCATAACATATGAGGTGGGACGGCCAGAGCCCTGCCTTGGTCATCTTTCCCCTCCCAGACAATTATAAACATGACCTGGTGCCCATTTATACTAAGTCTTGTTGACCCTAGATCTGTACTAAAGTAGTTGGAAAAAGAATCCAGCATCAGTCAAGAAATGAACCCGGGACTACTGTGTTGGAAGGCAAGTGTACTAACAACTATGCCACCAAGGCTCCGTAAATGTATCACACGTTATAAATCACCGACATCAACAAATGCGAGCAATCTAATGGCAAGACTTGAGGAATCCAGCTTGAGTGCACCATGAAGATGAAGTACAGGTATATGACCCACTACAGCTGAGATATCATGGAGATGGCATTGATTTGTCCCAAAGCCGTTTTCTCCAATTGATCTGTTATCTGTTGAAGTATTTGTCTACTTGTCAATGTGTATCACAACTTTGACAGTTGGGCTGATAATTGTGGTGGTGAACAAATGTCTTCACAATAGCTGCTCTGATATGTTTGTACTGATGTCAATATCCACATGTTGTCTACTCATCACCACATGTGTCATTTTGCCAATAACTCCATCTCCTGTTGCCGTGGCCAGACACCCACCTCCGTCCTGAAACAGTGATGACAAACAAATGTCCAGACACCCATCTCCGCCCTGAAACAGTGATGACAAACAAATCAAACATCTTTACTGAGTCGCTTCTGACTCATGGTGTCCACCTGTGACTGAAGAGGTTTCAGATTCACATTCACTGGATGCACCATTAAAAAGGGTGCTGTGTGGTCTCGGGGTATGGTGTCTGCCTCGAGTGCTGGAGGTCCTGGGTTCAAGCCCCTGTGAGGACCGGGATTTTTTTCACGTGGACTTCTAACTTCCCCTGGTCTCTGGGTAATGAGATCGGACACCTGTGTGTATTGTTGCGCACGTTAAAAATCCCTTGGCAGTTGGAAATCGAAAAAGAGTAGCCTAACGCGCGGTGCCTGGGCAAAATTTCGAATTAAAAATCTACCCAAAGTATTTCAGGATCCTTGCCGGTGCTACGGAGTTGAGTTTCTCCAACTCAGGTTTGAGTTAGGAGGAGAACGGAGCACTTATGAGTTACATCCGTGTGCCATGATGTTGATCCATCGACTAAACTAAACTAAACCATTTAAAAAAAAAAAAAAAAAAAAAAGAACAGTACCAGACAGATGACGGAAATAATGCAGACAATGAACAAACATGACACCTTACCTGCATTTGGCTGATGGTTATGAGAAACTGCAGGACTTGATGAATGCCCTGATCCGGCGCTGGCCGCTGGATAAGGACTGTTGTTTGGGGATGTATATAAATTAGGCTGATATCTGGGGGATTGTGAATGACTTTGCCTGCAGAAGAAATGACACACATACAGACTGCTACCTCATAAAATGTTTATCAATATTCAGTCATTGTTTAAACTGATGTATTTGCAGAGCTGTTACTTTATCTGAATATCTATCTGCAGTTATACTGATGTGTTTGCAGAGCTGTTACTTTATCTGAATATCTATCTGCAGTTATACTGATGTGTTTGCAGAGCTGTTACTTTATCTGAATATCTAGTTGCAGTTATACAGATCAGGAACATGAGCTATAATAATTATGGTGGGTTCTGATCTTGCAGAAAAACAATGAACACAAATCTACATAATATATAACAGCAAGGTGAAATTAAAACAAATAAAATTGAAATATTTTGGTCGCTTGAAACGTCACGAAAGTTTGGAGAGAACAATAATGGAGGGGTATATGCCTGGGAAGAGAGGAAGAGGAAGGCCAAAGAGAAGATGGGTGCAGGATGTGGCGGATGATCTCCAGATGGATGTATCGGATGCGGGACATCTTGCTTATGATCGAGAGGTTTTTCGGAAGGTTGTTATGGGAGCGAGGTTCTGCAAAGGACATGCTATTGAATGAATGAATGAATGAATGAAGGTGATCTTGAAAGCCATCACAGGACCCCTCTCCCAAATAAAAATGCTGACATGTTACATTTATGCCATGCTTTTTCTGTTTCACAACTACATGATGGGGGGGGGGGGGGGGTGCTGGTGGTATGTCTCTGTGACATATATATATATATATATTTACATACATTACTGTACTCATGCTTTTCTTTTTAAGATATATTTCATGTTGACATTAGACTTATAAAAACCATATATTGGAAACAACAAGCTGCCATAAGGATTGATAATGAAGTGGGACAATATCAGCCTATTAAGAGAGGTGTTAGGCAGGGATGTGTAATGTCTCCAGATCTTGTTTCCTTATACAGTGAAAATATTTTCAGAAATGTAGAAGATATAAATGGAATCAGCATTGGAGGAAGAAACATCAATAACATTAGATATGCAGATGATACAGTATTGATTGCAGACAATGCACAGGATCTGCAACAATTAGTAGATGCGGTTGTTGTACACAGTGAGCAGATGGGGTTGGAATTAAATTGTAAAAAGACATAGGTTATGGTAGTCACTAGGAAGAACGAAATACCACAATGTAATATACAAGTAAATGGGACTATTCTTCAACAAGTGAATCGGTACAATTATATTGGAACAGTCATAACATCTGATGGGAGATGCCTTGAAGAGATTAGAACAAGAATCGCCACAACGAAAGTAGCCTTTAGCAAGATGAAAAACATTCTGACCAATAAAAAGATGTCAATTGAAACGCGAACAAGAGTGTTGAGGGGATACATAGAGCCTGTTCTTTTGTATGGATGTGAAACTTAGAAAATGAGCAGTCAAGCTGAAAAACATCTGATGGCTGCAGAAATGTTTCTGAGGGAAATGCAAAGAATACCATGGACAGACAGAAAAACCAATGACCAAGTACTACAGGAGACAAATGACAATCGTAAATTGATTTAGAGAAATTAGGCGTAGACAGTCAAAATTTTTTTGACATGTTATGAGAAGAAATGGATTGAAGAACTTAGTGACAACTGGCAAGATCGAAGGGAACAGACCAAGAGGAAGACTGAGAGGAAAATACCTGGATGGCTTGGCCACATGGCATGGACAAGACAAGAACAATGAGCTGATCCACGACTCTGGTGATCGAGTGAAATGGCAAGTCATGACCGCCCACGCTTTCCGGCATGGCACGATTGACTGATTGATTGTTATACCCAGCTGCAGTCATTCCATATACATACAGATCGGATCTATCTCTCTTCCCCTCACACATACAAAAACAGGTCAGATACAATCACAAACCTACTTCTTTTTCATGTGTTTCTTTAAGTGACAAAATCCACTTCAAGCTCACATGTCATAGTTACTGTGTTCCATGCCACCGGGAACAGTTCCAATTATGTTAAATCTTGTCTGTTATGTCCTACTGCCCATTTAATGCCCATGCTACTGTTACAATACTTGTATGTATGCTTCCATAACAAATGTATATACATGTATGTATGCCTTAAGCTAAGACAGAATTGTATGTTAAATTAGGATGAATAGTGCCATTTCTACAGGTTTGTGTCCAAGTGCATCTTATTTTAACAAGCTGAATTTCCAATGGGTCCCCATTCTTCTTTCTTCAACCACAATGTTTGTTCTGGACGTAAATGCTTGACAGCCTGTTGTTTATAGCAGAGCTGCTAGATTTGCGCCTTTTGATGAGACATCCAACTTCTTCAGGCTTGTCAATCGGGTTAACCTTCCCGGGTGGTTCCCATTCTACCTGCAAAGAGTCTAGCTCCCACACTTCTGACTTGGGAGAACCTGCCAGCTGCAATGCCCCACCACAGAAACTCTGCTACAAACAAAACAGAAACATAGGAGAGGAGACAGAATATGTACATACCTGGAACTACTGTGCTGATTGTAGCTATGAGAAGAACTATGAGGAGGGGTGGTGGAGATTCTGTGACCATGTTGGATGTAACTGCCATATTTTGAAGCATGAGAATGCATACCTACAATAGAAAACACAAAAAAACAGTTAGTATTAACAGACATCAATACTGATTTAAATCATAAACAGTCTTAAAATTAATATTGTGGTCAGGTGCAACATCAGGCAACATATATTTGAGTGAGATTAAACTCACAGAAAGTCAATCACAAAAAGCAACACAGAAAATCACATAAAAAGCAGTAGTATCATCACATTTTGTAGGTCTGATCGGACAGAAAAATAGGTGGCTTCCTGCCCACAGTGAACGCCGTGAGCTGACATCGACCACTCATCCAACCATGCTCCTGCCACCGTCAGTGAAATGTCATACAGAAAGTGAACCCCATTCTGGGATACAGAAAGTAGATCATATGTTTACAGAGAGACAACACAACAGATCATATGTTTACAGAGAGAAAGAGACAACACAACAGATAACTTGGTGAATAAATATAGACGCGGAGAATCTAAACAGAATATGGGCACTTTGCAACGACTGGCTGATCCAAGCAAAGCAAGTGTTTGTTGCTGCTGTCCTACAAGAATCCCCCAGGTACAACATTAGCTAATTACTTTATTCAGTACAAAAAGACATTAAAATATGCTAAAGAATTTTACAGCTACAAATATTAACCAAAGTGTATATGTGAACATCTGTTGGAAATGAAAATAAAAGGCAATAATAATCTATACTGTGGACTAGGAGGCACTGGGTTGTCACTTGTTTGCTGTCAGCAATAAAAATACAATTAGACAAAAACAATGAAACGTACCGTCTAAATGTGCATTGCCTTGAAAGATGTGAGGATCCTTGCGCATCACAGTCTGTAGCAATAGGGGGATGTCGCCATCAACTGTGTTTGTGCTGAGGTTATCCTTGAGCTCTCTGGAGAGTTCCAACATTGACAGATAATAACTGATTAATGAATGACAAACAGTAACACAGGAAGTATGCTTAGTTATATCTGCACTGTCAACAAGGTCTGACCATTGTCTTGCTCTTACATTATCATAACTGGCACTGTGGCTTAGGAGTAAACCGGCTCAAGGCGGCCTGCTTCCAAATTACCAGCAGCTGTGTTTCAAACGCTGTATGAGGGTTTATGAATTGTGTTTGTGACGCCTTCGCCACAGTACTGAAATTAGCGATAAATATATATATATATTTTTTTAATATAAAAGGCAATGCCGGTCTCCCTGGCGGAGGAGTTAGCAGCTTTCTCCGTAACCCCGAATACTCTCGTGGTTGACGTGAGCGCACGAGAATTGGAAGCGGTTCGAATCGCGCCAGTGAATTATGAGAGTATGGAGCCGGTCGCTCAGAAAGTCGTGGCGTGCTGATGAGCATAATCTAGCCTAGGAATCAACATACAGCTGAAAGATGCTGATGTTGACCGCAATATCCTGAAACAGGATGGAAACGGGGAAAAATAAAAAAATAAATAAAAGTCAATGGGAGCATTTTGGAAGTCAAATTAAATTAAACTTAGCATCAAATTGTGAATATTCAATTCTAACGTTAAATAAGCACTACAGCATACATAACAAGGAAAGCTACTAAAGCAATTATATGTACACTTTTGTATTTACAAGCATTCATTCACTGGGGCCTGCGCAAAATAAAAGACTAAAGTGATTTGACAGAATCATCAGCTCATGGAGAAAATAAGACAAATAATAATAGATAAAGAGCAACTGCTGGTGCTATGTAGGACACACACTGAAAAAACCTGAGAATAGTCAGAACAAGCTTTGATCCACAGTGCAAAAGGAATAGAGAAAGACCTAAAATACATGAATAAGACAATTAGAGACAGAAGTGACTAATATGGGGAGGACATGGAACAGAACTAAATGGTTTAGTAAAGGACAGAACGGCTTGGAGACAGTCAGTTTAAGGTCTATGTCCCAATGGGGAATAACATGAGAAGGAGGAAGAAGAAACAATATCAACTTTAACTCATCCTCCCCCATACATTCATCTACAATGTACTAGACACCACTTTAGCTAAATCTATCCCAGACATTACTGTTTTAATCCATTGTCCAGGTATTGCTTTAATCCATTGAGTATCAGGTAGCTATTGTCTTAAAACCTGACATCAAAAGTATCAACTGACAAGGACCAACACTCAGACACTTACATCTGACTGATATTTGTTTGTCGTAGAGCATGAGCAAGCTGGTTGCCCAGCCGCTCATCTGAAGAGGCCAAAATCTTGCGGGCATCCTCAGCAATGCTTGAATTATATAACAGTGATTTGTTCTGGACCGTCTGCGGCAATGGTGTAGGCAGAGGAAGCTGTGGCAGTACTGAAAATTCAAACAAGGATAAAATAATTGTACAAAATTTGTATTATAAAACCAATCATCTAAGTTCAGCCGCTATATTTCAATTCAGACGTGTCCCGACAGAGACCATAAGAAACTGGAAAACCACCTCATTTTTCAGGCTGGGTCCATTCACCACCTTACATACAGCTTCAGTGCTCAACAGTTTCATTGAACCTAAAATATAATATTTTTCCCCCCAGATCCTTGCAATCCTAACTTATCTGTTGTTCCCACTTCTCTTTCTGTGTACGCTCCCTTATTCTCTCTGTGTGCCCACCCCATTCAGGCTTCCACGTAAAGATTGACATAGCCCACTGCTATTTCCCCTCCCATCAGCTGAGCTACCAAGCTCCTAGTCCCTAACTGAGATTCTGTGGCTGAGGATTTAGTGTTTTTTCACCTGATAACTCCAGGACCTCCGCTAAATGATTTTTTTTGGGTAATAGAAAAATTTTATATTCAATCTATTTATCACGATGTTCTCCAATGCCTCATGTAATGAGAAGAGAGGCATTGGAGAACATCGTGACAACTGGAAAGATCGAGGGGAAGAGAGGCAGAGGCAGACCAAGAGAAATGATGATGGATGGATTGAGACGGTGACACGGAGGAATATCAGCAGCAGAGTTGATCCAGAAAACTGAAAACCGAGATCTGTGGAGAGCCATGAACGCCTACGCCAGCCGGCACGGCACTTGATGATGAAGCATCAGTGTTTTGTTGTTGTTTGTGTGCTGGTCAAGGCTCCTTTATCCGCAATATCCACACTGTCACTTTGTCCTCATAAAGTCGACAGATTCCAATTTTACTGATGTGCTCAATTGCCAGGGCAGTGGCCCATACAAAAAAAATTTGCTCATCGAACACTCATTTCAAATTTATAAGAACTATTTTTACAAACAAAATATCTCTAAGGGTTGCCTGATTCATGTCAAATTCAAGTACAGTAAAGCTTAGATTAAACGTCACTCGTTTAACCGTTAGTTTCTGTTACCTGCTGTCTTTAAAAAAATGTATGATACAACATAAAGGATGCCATTTTCAATGTCGCCACTGCCTGGGCTGACCTTACAGTGTCTAAGCTAAAGAATGGGTGGAATAAACTATTGACGAAACTGAGACTGTTAGTGTAGATGAAATTGTGCAATAGTGCAACAATGTAGGACTAAACAGTGAAAACATTATGCCAGAAGAAGTAACCGATTGGTTGGAATGTGACAAAATGGATGGAGGATTTGACATTTTGAACGATGATGAAATTGTTTCTAGTATGACTACCAGTGAAGAAGAAGAAATTGATGAAGGATCAATTCTTAACCAACAACTAGCCACCCAGAGGCAGAAACAATGTTATCAAAGTGCATCAACTGGTTTGAAATGCAGGAGGAGGCAAATGCAACACAGATCCTACTTCTATGTAAGATACGGAACATCACAGCACAGAAAGTTAGTGCCTCAAAGACACAGAAGGAAATGACAGATTATTTTTAAGTAATGTAGATTTATAGTATTACAATACATTGCTGTATATTACTACTCTTATATTGAAGTTTATATTGATTGTTTTATAACATTAAATACAATATATGTGGTTTATTCTCTTTTAAAGGATTTTATTTTTATTTTCATTCTAAGCCCGCAGTGAAATCACGTTATTTTATATATGTATTCTGAGATTTCTGTTATACGTCTGTTCGGTTATCTGTCACATCCCTGGTCCGGACGGAGACAGTTAATCAAAGTTTTCCTGTACTTGATACAATTATAAACAAACTGGGTCCAACTGTGGTAAAGCAATGAATTCAAATAAAACCAGAAAGTAGAGATGGCTAGCTAGATTTACAAAAACATGGTGACAAGTCACAGTGGATGTAGAGACAAGTCAACATGGTGACAAGTCACAGTGGATGTAGAGACAAGTCAACATGGTGACAAGTCACAGTGGATGTAGAGACAAGTAAACATGGTGACAAGTCACAGTGGATGTAGAGACAAGTAAACATGGTGACAAGTCACAGTGGATGTAGAGACAAGTCAACATGGTGACAAGTCACAGTGGATGTAGAGACAAGTAAACATGGTGACAAGTCACAGTGGATGTAGAGACAAGTCAACATGGTGACAAGTCACAGTGGATGTAGAGACAAGTAAACATGGTGACAAGTCACAGTGGATGTAGAGACAAGTCAACATGGTGACAAGTCACAGTGGATGTAGAGACAAGTCAACATGGTGACAAGTCACAGTGGATGTAGAGACAAGTAAACATGGTGACAAGTCACAGTGGATGTAGAGACAAGTAAACATGGTGACAAGTCACAGTGGATGTAGAGACAAGTCAACATGGTGACAAGTCACAGTGGATGTAGAGACAAGTAAACATGGTGACAAGTCACAGTGGATGTAGAGACAAGTCAACATGGTGACAAGTCACAGTGGATGTAGAGACAAGTAAACATGGTGACAAGTCACAGTGGATGTAGAGACAAGTAAACATGGTGACAAGTCACAGTGGATGTAGAGACAAGTAAACATGGTGACAAGTCACAGTGGATGTAGAGACAAGTAAACATGGTGACAAGTCACAGTGGATGTAGAGACAAGTCAACATGGTGACAAGTCACAGTGGATGTAGAGACAAGTAAACATGGTGACAAGTCACAGTGGATGTAGAGACAAGTAAACATGGTGACAAGTCACAGTGGATGTAGAGACAAGTAAACATGGTGACAAGTCACAGTGGATGTAGAGACAAGTCTTCATCAACAAATACACACATAAGACAAAAGAAATTAACACAACTTGATGAAGGCAATGTGTAAAAATGTACAATAAAGTCATAAACAAATGCAATGAAATTAATGTCAGGTACTTATCTGCTCATTGAGCGAAGCCAGTGAAGAAAATGAGGTCATTCCATTTATATGAACATCATTCAGAAGTATAAAACAAGGCATTAATAATTAAATCATGATTCATTCACAAAATACACAAGCTCCATGAAAGGTGTTTCTAAATACAGGTATGCACTGCTTATGTATGAAGACAGGAATATACTGAGAAATGTGTCAGTAAGCAATCTTGTAATGTGTGAATGTCAGAGTTCTTTAACATGTCTAAATGATATATCCTAGCACACACCTAGACCGCCTGGCATAGATAATTATTTCTAGGCTACAAACCCGTATAGAGTACTGCCGTAGTGAATACTGTAGGTAATTGTAATAGAAAAGCCTCAGCAAAATTATGGTGTAAAAGATATCTGAAAAGAGTAGCCTTTTTATACATGGTGAATTAGGCTCAAATGCTCTCTTCCTCTCATTCTGCAGAGTTGGAAGTGGCACTACACTACGTTTGATTCTGATGGCGACAAATTTGCAAGTCGTGAAAATGATGTGCTGCACATTAAAAAGAAAGGGAAGAAAGATCCAAAATACCCCCACCCCATATATTTGTGCAATCTCTTTTTTGCCGTGCCAATCTCACTTAGTCTTCCCTATAGAAATTGACCTTGAAATGTATTTCACTTTAGCTTACTTTAACCACTACATCATCATTTCCTTCAGCTGACCCACAGACCCCATGGTATGTTTTTTGTGTGTGTACTTTAGCTTACTTTAACCACTACGTCATCATTTCCTTCAGCTGACCCACAGACCCCATGGTATGATTTTTTGTGTGTAGTTTAGCTTACTTTAACCACTACATCATCATTTCCTTCAGCTGACCTACAGACCCCCATGGTATGTTTTTTTTTGGGTGTAGTTTAGCTTACTTTAACCACTACATCATCATTTCCTTCAGCTGACCTACAGACCCCATGGTATGTTTTTTTTGGGTGTAGTTTTAGCTTACTTTAACCACTACATCATCATTTCCTTCAGCTGACCTACAGACCCCATGGTATGTTTTGTTTTTTTTGGTTTGTTTTTGCTCTAAGTTTCCTACATTTGTGGTAAAGAAACTTTTGTAATTTGTATATGCAGTTGTATTAGTGATGCTTTGTTTTTGAGTGCTGATGAAGGCTTTCTAGTCACAACATCCATTCTGCCACTTGTGATTGTGTTCTCATAAAGCTGACTGATTACACTGCATATTTCTGATTGATTGACACACACACAAGACAAGAACAATGAACTTACAATCTGTCAAGCTAGCCACCCCTGCCAAGGTAGTGATAGGTACACTGGGTGTTTCACCGTTCATAATGCATTGACACTACATCTCTTGTAGAGGGAAAACTGCAATCAAATATCAATACACCACTTTAACTTGACTTCAGAAACTCAACCAAATATAACAACATCAGAACATACACCAATACAAATTAGCATCATCAGACACACTTTGTTAATATGGGTATGCAATCCTGAATGAAGGGAAAAAAATCCCCCAGCATTAAGTTATAAAATTCCAGGTGCTATTAGGGACGTTCATTTGAAATCCGTTCCAATGGCTTTATTACAAAAGCATGAAAGAAACATTAACAGGTGTGGTAGAATTAAACAAAGCATTCATTTTGAATGAATTATGCACCATGGGTTGGTCAGAAGAAGTCGCCGTAGGCGTTCAGGCAAGCATCCCATTGCTTAGGTAGGCGGCGAATGCCGGCCGCAAAAAAGGATTGTGGTTGCTCACTGAACTAAGTGTTTCCCGCATTCATTACGTCTGCAATTGTGTGAAATCATTGCCCCTTGAGAGCTTCTTTTTAGAGGTCCGAAGAAATAAAAATCACATGTTGACAAATCAGGACTATAGGCTGGATGTTGCAGAATTTCCCACTTCTTCCTTGCTAATGCTTCCTGCACAATCTTTGCGACATGCAGATGAGCATTATCGTGCAACAAAATCCCACCGCGAGAAAGCATGCAGTGTTTGCAAGTAGTGGGTAGAGTTGATGTTGACACCAGGTTCTTTAAAGTCGGCCAACAATAGCCCTTCACGGTAAAAAAATGTGCTCAGAATAACCTTACCAGCGGAAACCTGTAACTTGAATTTTTTTGGCTTTTGGTGATCCAGCATGCTTCCATTGCATGCTCTCTCTTTTGCTGCTCGGCTAAAAGTGGTGACACCATGATTCATCGCCTGCCACTATGCGGAAGAGAAATGCATCACCCTCCACTCTGTAACGCGGCAAGTGGTTCAAACACTATCCATGCGTTCCTCTTTTTGGTGGTTGGTCAACATTCGTGGCACCCACTGTGAACACACCTTCCGATATTGCAGTTTCTTACGAACGACCTTTGAATTGTCCCAATTGACACATCAAATTCTTTCGCTAGGGAACGTATGCTTTGACAACGGTTCATCTGTATTGCTGCATCAATTTTGGCGATGGTTTTTTTATGTTGCAACAATATGCGTTTGACCCGGCCGTCGAAGATCTGTCGTAAACTGATGTCCTTTCCGAAACATTCATGCCCAGTCTGTCACTGTCGCCTTCGACACATATTTGTCACCGTACGCTGCCTGCATTCTTCGATGAATGTCCACTGGTCGACATCCTTCAAATGAAAGAAACTGAATCACAGCTCTTTGAGCTTCTTTGGACGGATTTTGGATCAACACAGCAATTTTCTCAACGGTCAGAAACAGGACCTATGCATCATGGGACGATAAGATTGTGCTCTTTTATTCATTGGTCAGTACTTATCACATGACTATGACATTATCATGTTCAACGTACGCAATTACGCGTGGTGCAGCACGAACGAATGTAAAATGAACGCCCCTTATATTATGACATGTTGCAGGTAATATAAGAGATGCAGGTATGACTAGATCACTGGTCAAAGCCAACAGGAGAAGACACATGCAAGAATCACATTTATGGGACATATCAAAAGAAGAGGTGAAGTAGAACAATTAGCCTGATGTGAGAACATGCTATTTATGATTGTCAATCAAGTTGAGGGACAATTCGTATGCCGGAGTATGTCGCCACAACAAAACAGTTGGAGCGGAGGGGAAAAAGGTTGGGAGACCTAGAGAGAAAGTGCTGGACAGCCTGGAGGAACATCAGTATCAAAAATGATTGGCAGTACACAAGACAGAGGGCGGTGGACAGACATGACTACCAATGCCACACATGGTCTATAACAGTGGTTCTCAACCTTTTTTGGCCCGTGCCCCCCTTCACCATATTTTCAGAACGTCATTCCCCCCCTTTCATATTTCCTATCTAAAAATCCCCCCCACCCCTACACAGTATACGTAAAAACGGAAGATAAATGTAATAGCATATACTAAAACAAGTCTAGACATCCACATAAAACATGATTTGTGGGTCTACTGACTTTATAAAATGAAATTTTAGAAGGATGAGACATACATAACTGTAAAGTATGAAGGGAAAAACAATATCAAGTAATCTGTTCTTGTATTAACGCAATCTTGAAATGGTCTTCACCCCCCCCCCCCCCCCCCCCCCGAAACCTTAAAATCCCCCCCTGGGGGAGGGGGGGGAATTTCCCCACCGGTTGAGAACCACTGGTCTATAAGAAGAAGAGCAAATACTAGACAATAGAGACAGAGGAAGCCCAAAAAAGGTGTCCGTGGAAAGATACAACAAACTGGCCAGCGCAAGCAGCAAACATAACCTGATAACACGAGGCAGGCAAGTGTTGCAGTCAGAAGCTGCCTACTGAAATTGGTTGCACCAGGTAATGATGGTATAAAACACTGGTGTAACCATCGCAGGCCCTGTCACCTTCACAAGTCTGTATATGTCCACACTGACTGAATGACCTGATGCAGTGTCTCAAAGATAAGACAACCGTCAACCATTTCTTGTGGTTATGAAAAATACAGGTTGAAGTGTATTGTGACAGTGTATTGACTTAAGAGTACTAAAACAATTTCGATCGCGCAAATCTTGAGCTATAGCCAACGATGGGTGACGTAATATTCTGTTGTGATAATTTGGTTGCGTCCAGTGTGTGCCGTGTGGTCTAGTGGTTACACACCCGCTTCATATGCCAGTGATCCGGGACCAGTCAAGGATATGCAGTACTGACGAGTTCAAATGAGAGCGAAACTCGAGCCTAGTGCTTCCACATTGACGTGGATGGGCCTAAGGTTCATACCAGAATACAAACAGCGTTGCCAGTAGTGGGTTGTGCTCAATATTTAAAAACAATAGTTAAAAAAGGAGCTCTGATATTGAGCCCAAGTCAACAAAGAATGAGAATGAAATTTGGGAAATCTGACAAATGAAAGACACAGACATAAAAATTGAGGTTTTAACCGAGGGCTTTGTCAACAAACAAAACATGGAAAACTAGCGTACTTAGCTAGAAAACAGAATTACCCCAATTCATCTACAGATGATTATCCAAAGATAGTAAAGCATCCTCTTCCACACTTTGAAGTATTATGGGTATATAGTACGTAAAATAAAGAGCCCTCTTCCACACTTGAGATGTGTTGGAAAATAGTGCTAGCCCCAGTTGTAGTGACCAACCAATCAGTACTCGATGGTCATTCCCCAAGGCATGTACTGGTACCCATTAAGGCAGGGTTGAACTAGGCGCCCAAGTCAGTTTTTAACACCCCTGCCTCAACAGGGATTTGAACACATGACCACCAGGGTAAATGGTGATAACCAGCCAGCACCCAGTGGGTGATGTGGTCAATATGCCGGCAGCCTTTACTTCCACAACATATCCTGGTACAAGGTATATACTAGGTCAAACTGGAGACCCAGGTCCATGTTTAAACAAACATCTCCGCTGGGGATTCAAACACAAGACCATCGGGCCAGCATGCCAATCACTCCCTAACCAAACACACAATAACATGAATACACAGCTGGAAGCCCAGGATACAGGGACAACAAAACAAGGGACACTAAACAAGAAGGAAGTGAACACAGAAAGCTGGGTTGTATTATTTTTCTGTCTTTTACCCCCCACTCAAGCAGAATCCCTGTGAGAAGTATTAGGCCGGTTACAAAATTGTTTTTAAACATCTCTCCCCTCTTCCTGTCCCCCTATCTCTCTCTCACACACAGAGAGAGAGAGAGAGAGAGAGAGAGAGAGAGAGAGAGAGAGAGAGAGAGAGAGAGAGAGAGAGAGAGAGAGAGTATTAGAAATGGGGTGATCGAGGAGTGGCACTGAAGATGATCAGTGCCTGCATTTAAGACATGAGAAATGGATAGTGTGAAGGGTCACAGCCATTTGTGCCTAGAACGTGACATTACACACAAGTATCGAAATCATCTTGTATAAACTAGTAACTTCATCTATACGGGTATCATGGGGTGGCCCAAGCTAGTTTCCTGTACAAAGTATGAAGGGTAGTAAATTATATTACTTCATGACTTTTGTAAAAATGGACTGAACCTTTTCTCTATCACAACAGATCTCAACTTTATTAACACAACTTTAACATTGACATTTATTGAAAGCCTTGCAGGCTTTTTTACTATAAATTTACACCCTGTAACTTGGTTATGAGACCTTCTGAATTCAAAATATTTACTCCAAGTTGTTGCTTCTCATGGCATGCCTAAGAATACTGGTCCTATCTTTAATGTCAAAGATATGCTTCCCTTAGCAAGGCTTAGGTGCAGTGCCAACATATTTAATGTCAAAGATATGCTTCCCTTAGCAAGGCTTAGGTGCAGTGCCAACATATTTAATGTCAAAGACATGCTTCCCTTAGAAAGGCTTAGGTGCAGTGCCAACATATTTAATGTCAAAGACATGCTTCCCTTAGCAAGGCTTAGGTGCAGTGCCAACATATTTAATGTCAAAGATATGCTTCCCTTAGCAAGGCTTAGGTGCAGTGCCAACATATTTAATGTCAAAGATATGCCTCCCTTAGCAAGGCTTAGGTGCAGTGCCAACATATTTAATGTCAAAGATATGCCTCCCTTAGCAAGGCTTAGGTGCAGTGCCAACATATTTAATGTCAAAGATATGCTTCCCTTAGCAAGGCTTAGGTGCAGTGCCAACATATTTAATGTCAAAGATATGCTTCCCTTAGCAAGGCTTAGGTGCAGTGCCAACATATTTAATGTCAAAGATATGCCTCCCTTAGCAAGGCTTAGGTGCAGTGCCAACATATTTAATGTCAAAGATATGCCTCCCTTAGCAAGGCTTAGGTGCAGTGCCAACATATTTAATGTCAAAGGTATGCCTCCCTTAGCAAGGCTTAGGTGCAGTGCCAACATATTTAATGTCAAAGGTATGCTTCCCTTAGCAAGGCTTAGGTGCAGTGCCAACATATTTAATGTCAAAGATATGCTTCCCTTAGCAAGGCTTAGGAGCAGTGCCAACATATTTAATGTCAAAGATATGCCTCCCTTAGCAAGGCTTAGGTGCAGTGCCAACATATTTAATGTCAAAGATATGCTTCCCTTAGCAAGGCTTAGGAGCAGTGCCAACATATTTAATGTCAAAGATATGCCTCCCTTAGCAAGGCTTAGGTGCAGTGCCAACATATTTAATGTCAAAGATATGCCTCCCTTAGCAAGGCTTAGGTGCAGTGCCAACATATTTAATGTCAAAGATATGCCTCCCTTAGCAAGGCTTAGGAGCAGTGCCAACATATTTAATGTCAAAGATATGCCTCCCTTAGCAAGGCTTAGGAGCAGTGCCAACATATTTAATGTCAAAGATATGCCTCCCTTAGCAAGGCTTAGGTGCAGTGCCAACATATTTAATGTCAAAGATATGCCTCCCTTAGCAAGGCTTAGGTGCAGCGCCAACATATTTAATGTCAAAGATATGCTTCCCTTAGCAAGGCTTAGGTGCAGCGCCAACATATTTAATGTCAAAGATATGCTTCCCTTAGCAAGGCTTAGGTGCAGCGCCAACATATTTAATGTCAAAGATATGCTTCCCTTAGCAAGGCTTAGGTGCAGTGCCAACATATTTAATGTCAAAGATATGCTTCCCTTAGCAAGGCTTAGGTGCAGTGCCAACATATTTAATGTCAAAGATATGCTTCCCTTAGCAAGGCTTAGGTGCAGTGCCAACATATTTAATGTCAAAGATATGCTTCCCTTAGCAAGGCTTAGGTGCAGTGCCAACATATTTAATGTCAAAGATATGCTTCCCTTAGCAAGGCTTAGGTGCAGCGCCAACATATTTAATGTCAAAGATATGCTTCCCTTAGCAAGGCTTAGGTGCAGCGCCAACATATTTAATGTCAAAGATATGCTTCCCTTAGCAAGGCTTAGGTGCAGTGCCAACATATTTAATGTCAAAGATATGCTTCCCTTAGCAAGGCTTAGGTGCAGTGCCAACATATTTAATGTCAAAGATATGCTTCCCTTAGCAAGGCTTAGGTGCAGCGCCAACATATTTAATGTCAAAAGATATGCTTCCCTTAGCAAGGCTTAGGTGCAGTGCCAACATATTTAATGTCAAAGATATGCTTCCCTTAGCAAGGCTTAGGTGCAGTGCCAACATATTTAATGTCAAAGATATGCTTCCCTTAGCAAGGCTTAGGTGCAGTGCCAACATATTTAATGTCAAAGATATGCCTCCCTTAGCAAGGCTTAGGTGCAGTGCCAACATATTTAATGTCAAAGATATGCCTCCCTTAGCAAGGCTTAGGTGCAGTGCCAACATATTTAATGTCAAAGATATGCCTCCCTTAGCAAGGCTTAGGTGCAGTGCCAACATATTTAATGTCAAAGATATGCCTCCCTTAGCAAGGCTTAGGTGCAGTGCCAACATATTTAATGTCAAAGATATGCCTCCCTTAGCAAGGCTTAGGTGCAGTGCCAATATATAATCTAGTCTCTGTGGTAGCATACTAGCTGACCAATGCTTCCAAGTTTAAACCTCAGATTGTATCTGGCTCTGCAGTCCAGCCAATCGCAAAACAAGGCTAGTTGTTTGTCCATCATTGCCACAGATTGCCATGTCAGTCACAGAGTTTGTTCAGAAGTGCTTAACCAGTCCTATCTGCATCCAGAAACACCTTTCACGGTGAAGGCAGAGAAGTACCAACATCCGATCATCCATGCGCAGGTTCTCTGATTCTAACAGCTCACAGGTTTCCATGCCAACAATATCTGTCAGCAGTTCATTGGTGCTTTCAGGGTGTTGTTTTAATCCCTCCACTGTGAGCATGCCCTCCTGACGTAAGTTTACAATGGTAACCAGAGGAAAGAAAAACAAAATAGAGATGGTTACTGGACAGAACCCATGCAGAGGCCCACAATTTGTTAAGCTATGTTTATCCTCAACAGGACACACAGATGTGGGAACTGAAAGAGCAGATAGGCTGGCTGCCACTGCCACTGTAAGAGAGTCCACAGATTCAGCTGATATTTTGAATGCCCTTAGACAGTTCAGCCAAACATGAGGACTTTCAAGTGAATGAATGAGCAAGCCACTCTTGTGGTATTCCACACAACTCTCTCCATGCTGTCCCCATATTATTCCTGTCTGTATCTACTTCTCTCATGTGGTTTGCCCTGTGGGTTCGACCAATTCCTGGTTGTCCTATTCTTGGGTTTTCTTTTCTCAATGCATGGTCTAGTCAGCGCCAGTGTTTTCCCCACCTCTTGACTGACTCATATTTGTGTCAATCTCTCCATAACCCCACATTGTCCATGCTGTCATATGTGAGCCCTTCTGTTCCGTGTAGACACTAATTAATGTTTGCATCCTAATCATGTTAGTCACTGTCCATGTTACAGAATAGCCTGATTGTGCTGAATACCAGCAGCATAGCAATACACATTTACTAATGTACCAGAACATACGAACAGTAAAGGATAGCATTAATAGAAACTATGAACCAAAGCAAAGACTCAGAGAACACTAATAACTGCAGAAATCACAAAACTACATAACATATACAGTATCAAATCGACATAATATAAATGTTTGCAAATATGATGAGAAGCACCACATACATAGTTCACAATTCATAGTTCAGCAAGAGTAAACAATCACGTACTATGTGAAGCAGTAACAGACATATATGCACACAGACTACATAATGAGTTGTCATTTGAATTCAATAGTCTGCTGTAAAGTGCACATACAGCACATCAGAGACTATTAATATTATATTTGTTAATATAATAAAAGATATAAGTATATTATACACATGAAACTTTTCTAAAGAACGCACAAATGACTCTGAAATACAAACTGGATTAACAAAGATGGCATCAGTTATATGAGAAAGTAATGAATATGGCTGATGTAATAGTGGTGAATTTGGCCCAGGAGTTGGAATTACAATTAAAAGTATTCAGATTTGTCAATCATGGGGCACCAAATGCTTGCACATAGTGGTTATCCTAAACTGATTGCCATAGGGTTATTGATGTGATAGTCTTTCATGTATACTAACCTACAGAATTATGAGATCAAGTAGCCAGCCCCCTTTGTTTTCTCAGAGATATTATTGTGATATCCCCGTACTCCTAATTTTCCTAGGCACAGTTGACGTCATCACTACCCAGTTTGAATAAAACAAATCCAGTCAACTGTGGACCGAGTCAGATTGCCGTGTTGGTTGGAAAAAGAATGACATGGCGTGAGCAGTTCCCTTCTACGCAATCTTTCCTGCCCGGACCACACACACACTCTATCACACATTCGGTGAGGTTGGGTCCACTCCAAAGCTGGCGGTAATAAACAAAATGTTCTGCCACTAATAGGAAGTGAACCTTGTTTAACAAGCACACTAACCAGGATCCACTGTATGGTCAACAAGTACACTAACCAGGATCTACTGTATGGTCAACAAGTACACTAACCAGGATCCACGGTTGAGTCGCACACTAACCAGGATCCACTGATGAGTCAACAAGCACACTAACCAGGATCTACTGTATGGTCAACACAAGCACACTAAGCAGGATCTACTGTATGGTCAACAAGTACACTAACCAGGATCCACTGATGAGTCAACAAGCACACTAACCAGGATCAAATGATGAGTCAGCAAACACTAACCAGGACCCACTGATGAGTCAACAAGCACACTAACCAGGACCTACTAATGGTCAACAAGCACACTAACCAGAATCTGCTGTGTGGTCAACAAGTACACTAACCAGGATCCACTGTATGGTCAACAAGTACACTAACCAGGATCCACTGATGAGTCAACAAGTACAATAACCAGGATCCACTGATGAGTCAACAAGTACACCAACCAGGATCTACTGTATGGTCAACAAGTACACTAACCAGGATCCACTGATGAGTCAACAAGTACACCAACCAGGATCCACTGATGAGTCAACAAGTACACTAACCAGGATCTACTGTATGGTCAACAAGCAAACTAACCAGGATCCACCGATGAGTCAACATGTACACTAACAAGGATCCACCGATGAGTCAACAAGTACACTAACCAGGATCTACTGTATGGTCAACAAGCACACTAACCAGGATCCACTGATGAGTCAACAAGTACACTAACCAGGATCCACCGATGAGTCAACAAGTACACTAACCAGGATCCACTGACAAGTCAACAAGCACACTAACCAGGATCCATTGATGAGTCAACAAACACACTAACCAGGATCTACTGTATGCTCAACAAGTACACTAACCAGGATCTACTGTATGGTCAACAAGTACACTAACCAGGATCTACTGTATGGTCAACAAGTACACTAACCAGGATCTACTGTATGGTCAACAAGTACACTAACCAGGATCCACTGTATGGTCAACAAGTACACTAACCAGGATCTACTGTATGGTCAACAAGTACACTAACTAGGATCCATTGATGAGTCAACAAACACACTAACCAGGATCCACTGTATAGTCAACAAGCGCACTAACCAGGATCCACTGTATGGTCAACAAGTACACTAAACAGGATCTACTGTATGGTCAACAAGTACACTAACCAGGATCCACTGTATGGTCAACAAGTACACTAACCAGGATCTACTGTATAGTCAACAAGTACACTAACCAGGATCTACCATGTGGTCAACAAGTACACTAACCAGGATCCACTGTATGGTCAACAAGCACACTAACCAGGATCCACTGTATGGTCAACAAGCACACTAACCAGGATCCACTGTATAGTCAACAAGCGCACTAACCAGGATCCACTGTATAGTCAATAAGCGCACTAACCAGGATCCACTGTATAGTCAACAAGCGCACTAACCAGGATCCACTGTATAGTCAACAAGCACACTAACCAGGATCCACTGTATAGTCAACAAGCACACTAACCAGGATCCACTGTATAGTCAACAAGCACACTAACAAGGACCCACTGTACGGTCAACAAGCACACTAACCAGGATCCACTGTATGGTCAACAAGTACACTAACCAGGATCCACTGTATAGTCAACAAGCACACTAACCAGCATCTACTGTATGGTCAACAAGTACACTAACCAGGATCCACTGTATGGTCAACAAGTACACTAACCAGGATCTACTGTATGGTCAACAAGTACACTAACCAGGATCCACTGTATGGTCAACAAGTACACTAACCAGGATCCATTGATGAGTCAACAAACACACTAACCAGGATCCACTGTATAGTCAACAAGCGCACTAACCAGGATCCACTGTATAGTCAACAAGCGCACTAACCAGGATCCACTGTATAGTCAACAAGCGCACTAACCAGGACCCACTGTATAGTCAACAAGCACACTAACCAGGATCCACTGCATAGTCAACAAGCACACTAACCAGGATCCACTGTATAGTCAACAAGCACACTAACAAGGACCCACTGTACGGTCAACAAGCACACTAACCAGGATCCACTGTATGGTCAACAAGTACACTAACCAGGATCCACTGTACGGTCAACAAGCACACTAACCAGGATCTACTGTATGGTCAACAAGTACACTAACCAGAATCCACTGTATGGTCAACAAGTACACTAACCAGGATCTACTGTATGGTCAACAAGTACACTAACCAGGATCCACTGTATGGTCAACAAGTACACTAACCAGGATCCATTGATGAGTCAACAAACACACTAACCAGGATCTACTGTATGGTCAACAAGTACACTAACCAGGATCTACTGTATGGTCAACAAGTACACTAACCAGGATCCACTGATGAGTCAACAAGTACACCAACCAGGATCCACTGATGAGTCAACAAGTACACTAACCAGGATCTACTGTATGGTCAACAAGCAAACTAACCAGGATCCACCGATGAGTCAACATGTACACTAACAAGGATCCACCGATGAGTCAACAAGTACACTAACCAGGATCTACTGTATGGTCAACAAGCACAATAACCAGGATCCACTGATGAGTCAACAAGTACACTAACCAGGATCCACCGATGAGTCAACAAGTACACTAACCAGGATCCACTGACAAGTCAACAAGCACACTAACCAGGATCCATTGATGAGTCAACAAACACACTAACCAGGATCTACTGTATGCTCAACAAGTACACTAACCAGGATCTACTGTATGGTCAACAAGTACACTAACCAGGATCTACTGTATGGTCAACAAGTACACTAACCAGGATCTACTGTATGGTCAACAAGTACACTAACCAGGATCCACTGTATGGTCAACAAGTACACTAACCAGGATCTACTGTATGGTCAACAAGTACACTAACTAGGATCCATTGATGAGTCAACAAACACACTAACCAGGATCCACTGTATAGTCAACAAGCGCACTAACCAGGATCCACTGTATGGTCAACAAGTACACTAAACAGGATCTACTGTATGGTCAACAAGTACACTAACCAGGATCCACTGTATGGTCAACAAGTACACTAACCAGGATCTACTGTATAGTCAACAAGTACACTAACCAGGATCTACCATGTGGTCAACAAGTACACTAACCAGGATCCACTGTATGGTCAACAAGCACACTAACCAGGATCCACTGTATGGTCAACAAGCACACTAACCAGGATCCACTGTATAGTCAACAAGCGCACTAACCAGGATCCACTGTATAGTCAACAAGCGCACTAACCAGGATCCACTGTATAGTCAACAAGCGCACTAACCAGGATCCACTGTATAGTCAACAAGCACACTAACCAGGATCCACTGTATAGTCAACAAGCACACTAACCAGGATCTACTGTATAGTCAACAAGCACACTAACAAGGACCCACTGTACGGTCAACAAGCACACTAACCAGGATCCACTGTATGGTCAACAAGTACACTAACCAGGATCCACTGTATAGTCAACAAGCACACTAACCAGCATCTACTGTATGGTCAACAAGTACACTAACCAGGATCCACTGTATGGTCAACAAGTACACTAACCAGGATCTACTGTATGGTCAACAAGTACACTAACCAGGATCCACTGTATGGTCAACAAGTACACTAACCAGGATCCATTGATGAGTCAACAAACACACTAACCAGGATCCACTGTATAGTCAACAAGCGCACTAACCAGGATCCACTGTATAGTCAACAAGCGCACTAACCAGGATCCACTGTATAGTCAACAAGCGCACTAACCAGGACCCACTGTATAGTCAACAAGCACACTAACCAGGATCCACTGCATAGTCAACAAGCACACTAACCAGGATCCACTGTATAGTCAACAAGCACACTAACAAGGACCCACTGTACGGTCAACAAGCACACTAACCAGGATCCACTGTATGGTCAACAAGTACACTAACCAGGATCCACTGTACGGTCAACAAGCACACTAACCAGGATCTACTGTATGGTCAACAAGTACACTAACCAGAATCCACTGTATGGTCAACAAGTACACTAACCAGGATCTACTGTATGGTCAACAAGTACACTAACCAGGATCCACTGTATGGTCAACAAGTACACTAACCAGGATCCATTGATGAGTCAACAAACACACTAACCAGGATCTACTGTATGGTCAACAAGTACACTAACCAGGATCTACTGTATGGTCAACAAGTACACTAACCAGGATCCACTGTATGGTCAACAAGTACACTAACCAGGATCTACTGTATGGTCAACAAGTACACTAACTAGGATCCATTGATGAGTCAACAAACACACTAACCAGGATCCACTGTATAGTCAACAAGCGCACTAACCAGGATCCACTGTATGGTCAACAAGTACACTAACCAGGATCCACTGTACGGTCAACAAGCACACTAACCAGGATCTACTGTATGGTCAACAAGTACACTAACCAGGATCCACTGTATGGTCAACAAGTACACTAACCAGGATCCATTGATGAGTCAACAAACACACTAACCAGGATCTACTGTATGGTCAACAAGTACACTAACCAGGATCTACTGTATGGTCAACAAGTACACTAACCAGGATCTACTGTATGGTCAACAAGTACACTAACCAGGATCCACTGTATGGTCAACAAGTACACTAACCAGGATCTACTGTATGGTCAACAAGTACACTAACTAGGATCCATTGATGAGTCAACAAACACACTAACCAGGATCCACTGTATAGTCAACAAGCGCACTAACCAGGATCCACTGTATGGTCAACAAGTACACTAACCAGGATCCACTGTATGGTCAACAAGTACACTAACCAGGATCTAATGTATGGTCAACAAGTACACTAACCAGGATCTACTGTATAGTCAACAAGTACACTAACCAGGATCTACTGTATAGTCAAAATGTACACTACCCAGGATCCACTGTATGGTCAACAAGTACACTAGCCAGGATCTAATGTATGGTCAACAAGTACACTAACCAGGATCTACTTTATAGTCAAAATGTACACTACCCAGGATCCACTGTATGGTCAACAAGCACACTAGCCAGGATCTAATGTATGGTCAACAAGTACACTAACCAAGACTAATTAAATAATACACTTAACATGAATATTTGTATAGTGAACCTTAAACTACTGTCTTTCTTAAAGATATTGTCTGGCTATTGTCTATCACTTCAACACTTTTGGTTCCTCTCTGATTTTATCATGAAAGTTTATTCTGTGATTTAGTATTATTCTGATAATAACCCATACAGGTAATGCTGTTATGGTTACTTAATCTGCTTTGTGATAGGTATCGACAGGGAAAAGACAGGTTGCTGGAATACTTCAGACAGAACTTGACAGCATGATCATATGGTATGGGGAAAAGGGAGCACTGGTCAATCTGACGAAGGCAACCCTGACGTATTCTCGCAGAATAACCACACTGTCAACATTCCAACACCAACTGTAATTTTATGTTCAGAGGTTGAGGAAGGGACTCATAGAATGAAGCACTTGAGAGAGCTATTTGATAAGAGTCTGGCTTTTTCTGAGCACACAGACCATATTATAATAAAAGTATGAGAGGTATGGCTGCGACAAGGTTATTGGTGGCTACAAACTGTGACCAACATCTCCTAAACCAGGGTCTGGTCCTTTTGGTAGTGAGTATGCCCTAAACCGATCTCATATTGAGAGACTGGAAAGAATACAGAATGTGACCATGTGCATTATTGTTGATATAAAACATTCCGCTGCAATGAGATCAAGAAATAAAAAGGACAGCAGGGTAAGATGAGGCAAAACCTTAATCCTGGATGGGCCAGGTCGAGGAAATTATTCAACAGGTCTTTTCACTGGAGAGCAGAACCTGGTGAAAATAGAAACAAGTGCCAGCAGAGTGTGGTACATCCTTTTCAGTATACATCAGACAGTATAAAAGCTGAAGACAACAAAATCCAGTAATTGTGGAGACAGAGGTTCACGTCTTGATAAGTGAGAATTCTGAGCGTCATCTTGTTCAACAAACAAGCTGCTCAAGGACGTTTATGGCTCAGATTGAATGACGATCTGTGAAGAAAGAGTGTAGTACTTTGCCTTGACCAGTAGCCTGACCTAGGAAGTTTAGTTTTAGTCGGATCAACATCACGGCACACGGTTTAACCCATACGTGCTCCGTTTTCCTCCTAACTCAAACTGGAGTCTGGAGAAATTCAGCTCAATGCACGGACTCCGTTGCATCGGCGAGGAACCTGAAGGACCTAGGAAGTCATGGCAGCAAGTAAAGCAATAGCCTGGCAGGAGACACAGACTTTCACCCAGGCATATCTTGGTGACTCGATGAGTATGCTCAGGAAGACAGATGGGCTGGTCTCAAAGACATTAGATGGGGTCTCTGAGGTCGAGGCTGGCATAACACAGCATCATGTTTGTGCTAGGTCACGCAGACAATGGCATAAAAGAACAATTTGATAGGCTTGGGGCAGACTATTGTGGAGAGCAATGTGTCAGGTTGACAATGTGAATGTCATCACGGAGGTAGGACAATTAAACGAATCACCTGAAACCTTGACAAGACTGCAAGAACATTTAGTCAAAAGGGGTAAAGCCAGAAAATAGCACTACACAGGGGGTCAAAGAAGAATAGTCAAACAACATAGAAATGGAGTCACCATCCACTATATGTTGAGGGAGATAATGAGAAGATTTCAACACTTATGTACTGAATGGGTGATTGTGCAGAAAGGATCATCTGTTGACTAAACAACTAATAACAATGGTTGTTTTCCATCACATATAAATAATTGTGAAAAAAGAAACAGAAAAGCAAAAAGCCCACCTCAGTGCACCACACAGCAACAGCACAACCACGTTGCCACTGTCCCCTAATCCCACTGTATATGGACGTTTGCGGTGTAAAAACAATAATGTTTTTAAGAGCAGCTGGACGCCTTAAGTTAGACTGTCTTACATATAATTTCTGAAGCTAGATTTGAACCCTGATATAGCAAAACAGTTTATTAGCTATTTTAATAAAGATACAATTTGGTAAGTAAAAAAAATATATCAACACATCTGTTATCTTTGGACTCTGTATCAGCAGGTAATTGGTAACCGGTATTTGGGGTGAAAGACAAATGTTGGTTATTCTGGAAAAGAAAAGTCTGATTATGGGGAGGTTTTTACTATGCTATTACCTATTCCTTAACTACATGCATTCAATCATTAACAAATTGGCAAAGACAAAGCAACATTTTAAAATATAAAAACCATCTTTCCTACAATATTAAAAAGATCCCCCAACCAGCAAACATGTCTATACATTTTTAAATGATTGCACCGCTAATGAGTCACGCAAAAACAACACAAACCTTATGGAGAAACAATGACCTCAATTAACATGTCACTGTATAAGCTTTTTTAGCACAGAACACAGGAAACCCTCAATAGCTCTTTTATGCAAGGAAGCTTTTGTAATATAATGGTTTAATACAATATCTACTTTTATATTACAATATTTTCCCACCAAACAGGTATGTAATTAACAGAAGACAAGTCACTGGAGTAATATTCCCAGCAAGTGAGCCAACATAGACAAGTCATACAAGCTAAGCATGTGATATGTACATGTGGCTTATGCCGCAAGTATGAAGTTGGAAATCCTGTAAATTCTAATAGTTGCCATTTGTCCAACCAAGACACACAATGAATATATCAGCTTATAATTGACTGTGGAGAGCCATGAACGCCTACGCCAGCCGGCACAGCACTTTATGATGATGATGATAATTGACAGAGTTAACGAGGTGTGGTTAAATGTCAATGTGAACTCTATCCAACATACCACCCCCCCCCCCCACAATTTTTTGAAAAAGTAGAGAAAATATATGGCAATACCTAGCAATTAGCAATATGAACAAAGGATCATTGTTTACTATATACATTTAGTCATTGCAAAAATGGTGAGCCTGTTCAAGTTAACAGTAAAGGACCCTATTCAAACCTACAGGCATCAGGTATATAAACTCCCCCAACTAAATCATGCCATGTTGTGCCATCTTTCGCTATCTAGTGCACCTCCATTAATTTTCTCTCCATATTAATCTCATCTCATCTTGTTCCTCTTCTACCTTGCAGTGTCGAGGTGAAGTATAAACAGCGGGAGAGTGCCCGTTTATGGGCTTCATGTATCGATATTCCCATGGAATCTGCTATTACCTCCATCCATCGTTATGTGGTCGGCCTCTTCCTCTGCTTCCATTTGGCCTGTACATCATTGCTTGTTGTGGTATACTGTTAGTTGGTAGCCTAGTTACATGATCAAACCATTTTACTTGTTGTCTTCTAATGAAATCTAGTGCAGCTATAACCCCAACTTCAGTCCTGATTTCTTCATTTTCGATTTTCTCTCTTCATGATACATTGAGTATTCTTCTCTGGAATCTCATTTCTGTTGTGATTTTTCTTTTCTCTTTTTCTGTCACTGTCCAGGTTTGGCTTTGGTAGCACAGAGTTGGTAAGAAGTTTGTCTTGTATAGTGCTTTCTTGGTAACTACTGATACATGTTTGTTCTTTAATATTGGTACCATTTGTCCAATGAGTTGGTTTGCCTTAATGCATCTATTTTTTATCTCGTCTTATGATTTCTTCTTCTTCTTCTTCTTCAGCGTTCTGAGCCATTGAGGTTCTTTGCTGCAAATACAATCCGTCTCCATTCGTCTCTCTGGTGGACCTTCTCTTGCCAGTCGTTGATTCCAAGTGCTTGTAGATCTGTACATGTATTATCTCTCCACCGCCTTCTTGGTCTACCTCGGGGTCTACGGTCATTTATTTCCTGAGTGTAAGCGAGTTTTGTTTCCCTATTATCTTCCATTCTTTCTATATGCCCCAGCCATTGTAATCTATTAGCCTTCATGATACCAGTGATTAGCGGGGACTTAAACAGATCATAAATGTCTTTGTTACTTCTTCTTTTCCACTCTCCACTTTGTGTATCCCTAATGGGTCCAAAGATGCGTCTTAAAATTTTGTTCTCAAAGGTTTGTAACAAGGCTTCGTCTCCTTTCGTTGTACTCCAGGTTTCAGAGCCGTACAGCACAACTGGTCTGATCAGTGTTTTGTATATGATTTGCCATTTGATATTATACTTCCTGGGTACTTGAAACTTTTTACTTGTTTCGGGAGGGGGGGGGGGGGGGGGGGTCTTCTTCTCGTAGGTGAATCGTTTTTATTAATTTTATTAATTTTTGTTGAAATTTGTTGATATTATTAATATCTGTCTTTACCCCCGGGAAGGTTAACCCAGCCAACAAATGCCCGCAGAAGTTGGATGTGTCAACCTAACGGCACAAGAACGCAGCTCTGCTGTAAACAGGCACAACACAATCACGTCAAAAAAAAAAAAAAAAAAACTCCGGGTGAACGAAGACGATATCTGTCTGTAATTCTTTTATCCACATATTTTAAGTCTCCCGCTATTTTTCCAGAAAAGGTAGTGTCTAGCTATAATATCATCAGGTTTTCTCAGTTGTGTCATATTCAGTGCCAGCGTCTCTTCCCGATTTCTTGGTTCAAACGAATTTGTTTAGTTCTCTCCATAAGCTATTCTTTGGTTATTCCGTCAAGGAAGGTCAGTTTTTTAAATACATGGTTTAATCTCATTGCCCTTGTCTTTTCCCTATACATTTGTAAACCTAATTGTTGCAAACTCCCTTCAAGTGTATCTAGTATATTTTGCATCTGATTTCACGTATGTAACAGGAGTGCAGTGTCACTGACAGTCCAAATCATAAAGTTCCATTGTTGGAGTCCACTGAATTGCATTTCTGGCAGTAGTTATTGTTGTAATCCAACCCGTCAGTAAGAATAATAATGGTGACAAAAGACAACCCTGATGCACCTCAGTTTTTATTTCAAATATACATGATAGTTCTGTTTTATGTAGAACCTAAGATTTCATGTACTGATGTGCTGCATCAACCTCTAAAGGAATTCCCTATCAATGCTGCCAAAGACCTATTCATTATCCACAAATCCAATATAATGTGGCCGATTCAGTTCAATACTTTGCACTGCTATGTGATTGTCTGGTCAGTGTAGGAGTTGTGTAGTCAGAAGACAACATATATTGGGTATGTGGTGCCCGCCCTGTACTTCGATAGACTAATCCACACTTGATGGATGATGCAACCTATATTGACTTTCCGGGACATTTCCTGGTAGCTGTTTTAGGATTTTAGAATGTGTTGACCTATGAACCAAAGTCAATTTTAAAAAAATCCTTGGGGATCTGAATACATGATCATCTACCAGTAGGCAAGCATGCTAACCATGAATCTTAAAAAAAAAAAAAAAGGCACTATCATGTTTATGGTGATAAATGATCTCAATTAGTGGGGTTCAGTAGGAACAGCTGAAAAGTTGTTTATGGTGATACAATGATCTCAATTAGTGGGGTTCAGTAGGAACAGCTGAAAAGTTGTTTATGGTGATACAATGATCTCAAATCGTGGGGTTCAGTAGGAACAGCTGAAAAGTTGTTTATGGTGATACAATGATCTCAATTAGTGGGGTTCAGTAGGAACAGCTGAAAAGTTGTTTATGGTGATACAATGATCTCAAATCGTGGGGTTCAGTGGGAACAGCTGAAAAGTTGTTTATGGTGATACAATGATCTCAAATCGTGGGGTTCAGTAGGAACAGCTGAAAAGTTGTTTATGGTGATACAATGATCTCAATTAGTGGGGTTCAGTAGGAACAGCTGAAAAGTTGTTTATGGTGATACAATGATCTCAATTAGTGGGGTTCAGTAGGAACAGCTGAAAAGTTGTTTATGGTGATACAATGATCTCAATTAGTGGGGTTCAGTAGGAACAGCTGAAAAGTTGTTTATGGTGATACAATGATCTCAATTAGTGGGGTTCAGTAGGAACAGCTGAAAAGTTGTTTATGGTGATACAATGATCTCAATTAGTGGGGTTCAGTAGGAACAGCTGAAAAGTTGTTTATGGTGATACAATGATCTCAATTAGTGGGGTTCAGTAGGAACAGCTGAAAAGTTGTTTATGGTGATACAATGATCTCAATTAGTGGGGTTCAGTAGGAACAGCTGAAAAGTTGTTTATGGTGATACAATGATCTCAATTAGTGGGGTTCAGTAGGAACAGCTGAAAAGTTGTTTATGGTGATACAATGATCTCAATTAGTGGGGTTCAGTAGGAACAGCTGAAAAGTTATTGTGGTTATGTTCAAACACCAGAGTATAGGTAGCACATGTGTTCCCATGGGACTACAAGGAGGCACATAACAACACTAGGTGTGTCACATTACATCTTTGCAATGTGGCAACCATGTTTTTTTTAAAAACTGTTTCTCAAATCAGCTGATGCTGATTTGGAAGGGGTGGAGGGTGTCTCAGTTTTAACTATCAACATCATAATCTCCGAGAAAACTCCCAGTATGCCCCTCTCCCTCAACAAATGCAGTTTACAGACAAATTAGACAAATCCAGGGCACCTTGTCTCAGTGCAATTTCACCTGGTTCCTGAATTTTCAGTTACTGTCTTCATCTTCCAGTGCCTTGCTGGCTGGCATTTGTGATTATACATCTCCATAAATTCTGATCTCGACGGCATGGATAACTTCGTGTGTTGATCCCCCTTCGCACCATGACACAAGACTGTCAAGAATTTTCTCACGCTGTCTTCTTCTATCTCTTTTTCAGCAAATCTTTCCGGTTGTCATGACATGTTCCAGTTTTTGTCTCCTCATAACATGGCTGTCCTACAGCCCGTATTTGGAGTTTAAGTACGATGTTAGTTGTATTGTAAAGCTTCATATCTGTCCCCTCACAGACCCCACATCGCTGGAACTGCATGTAAATACAAACTCAAGCTTCCTTACATGTTAACGGATAATTAGTAGGTATACTAGTAGTGCCACAACCCGATCTAAAACCAGAAATGATATACCGTGCCACCCCGGAATGATCCATTGTTTCTAAAAATGGCTATGTAAAGACCATTCATGCTTCCCACGTCATTCATTCATTCAAATATCACATGACAATAACAAACCCCATCTTAGATTCTGCAGAATAGGTTAGTCTAACATTCTATCATAGCGATTGGTTGAAATTATCATGGCTATTAAATAAATTTAATTATTTGGCAAAACAATAAGTAATTTTATTTTCCAGAGCTTGTCTACTTAATTTTACCATATTTTTAGATGAATATTCAAATTCTGCACCCATTTTTACATATATTTGGAGTTTCATTGCCGGTATAGCTTGATATGTCATTAAAAAACCATATTTTTAAAGTCAATTTTCATATCTTGGCTAAAGTCTATTAACTAATGTTAGTTTACCAGATAATATGACTACTGTGAGGCTGTGACAATGACCCATTTGAGACAATCTCGCACAGACTGGCAGCGGAGATACTGGGACACACAGGAGTTCCAAGTTACGGGAATCATGACATCCCCCCCCCCCGACAGATCCTGACATTTAAATGTGAATATCTCCGCTTAGAACTGACATACACAGGCATCATTGAGATACCATTAGATTTGGTTTTTCAAGGCCTTTCCATCTGTGGTGGTCTCATTAGCAAATACTCAATTTGAAAATCATGACTGAACCTGCTATAATTTCATTGGCACCTTGCCATCTTGATAGACGACAGTTTATTACATTGTGCTTCAAAAAGGCATAACCATAACCCATGGCAGTAGCGAATGTGACTGATAAGGCCAATTTGTGCTGTAAATATTTGTCCACAGTGGATGCATGTGAACACATGGTCATTTCCACCATCAAACTTCTTGCACGCTCGGTGTGTGACATATCTGCAATCATTTTCTCCTTTGTCTTTATTCCATTTCTGATATTTGCCCTCAAACTAACACGTTCTTGTGGCAACTTATTCCTAATGTGCACTATCAATGCCTGTATCAATCATGTCCCGCTGACACACATCTTTGTATTGTAGTAGAGGCAGACCCTGAGATCTCTTACCGATCTGTAATTCACCAAAAAATATGTCCTTTGGTATTCTACCATCATGCATCCTTCTAAAGTGTACACCCATCTACGTCTACGAAGACTGAGCATGGAATATACCATTACACAACCTATCTTTCCAATACTTCAGTATTTGTGATTTTGTCTTGCCACTTAATATCAAGTATTCTTCGCAGACCCCGCATATGAAAGCTGTTTAAACGTTTCTCTTGATGTGAGTAAGTTGTCCAGGTTTCACTGCCATAAAAAAGAGCACTAACGACAGGCTTGATAGACAAGGACTTTTGTTTTGGCAGTAAGCTTTCTGTTCTCCCAGACTCTTTTCGTTAACCTGTTCATTGTTGTTGCTGCCTTACCAATCCTGATGTTGATTTCCTGATCTAGGGATAATTTGCTATTTACCTCTGACCCTAGATATGTAAAATAGTCTACTATCTCCAGTTCGGCGTCGTCAATAATCTGTGTCTTCTATTTGCTAAATGTTAAACCAAATTCAGAACAAGCATTGGTGAATGCAAATAGTAGACGTTGTAATTCTTCCTCAGAGTGGGTCGTAATTGCAGCATCATCTGCAAAAAGCAACTCTCTGATCAGTACCCTCCTAATTTTGGTCTTGGCCTTCAATCTCTGAGCATTATAGAGGCCACCATCTGAGCGTGAGTGAATGTATATACCACCATCCTGATCACAACAGGCATATTTGAGTAGAAGTGAAAAGTATATTCCAAAGAGGGTGAAAGCTAGTACACAACATTGCTTAACTTCACTCTTGATTTCAAACTCTTCAGAAGTTGCACCATCAAGCTTGATTATACCTTTCATGCCTGTGTGGAACGATTCCACAATGGACAGAAGAGTTGGTGGGCAGCCAATCTTCTTTAGTGCCTTGAACAGACCCTTGCAACCCCCAGGCAGCGACAGAGTGATCGAGTGTCGGAATCGATGGATCCAATAGATGTCTTTGTTTAATGTGAATTTTATTTGCCAAATAAAATATCATTGTACATAGAGTGTGTCCTTGTCGACAAATATCGTCTTTGTGAGGTTTGAAGAAAAAGAACTTGCAAACAAAAGACAGACAAGAAGAGAGAATAATAGAGTCTTCTGAAGCCAACTGACGGCGGTAGTAAACACACATTTTTGTGATTAGTGTCTCGTACTATTCACAAAATTTTGTGAATAGGGGCTCCCTTAATGGTAACCAAATTATATCTCCCGCAAAAACTGATGTAGAGACCGGAAGCACCACTGGGTTTCATTTTGTCAGATCTATGGGATTGATTTCCCTCCGCACCAGTAATTTTTGAAACAAAACATGTCATTATAATATTAGTAGTAATGTCAATTACACTTCATGAGATGAAGAGAAAAGCATTGGCTGGCAGTATCAGTACGACTGAGTGATTGATAGTGGTAACCCTTCCTGTATCAGGTGTATATTGACTGTGTTCTGGTAAACAGTAAAGCACAGCTGGTCCAGTGTAAGACCATGACAAAACACTTAAACATGAAGTAATATAGATTTCTGATACCTTCTAACGACACAAACTGGACATGCACCGGCTGAAACGGCCAGTCAAGCCAGACAACACACCCGACGACACATTCACTGGGTCATTTCTGGCTTCTCTTCTCTAACGCTGGGGGAGGGGGGACAAGACCCTGACATTACTTTCACAAATACTACAATCTTTCATATGTCTGTCTTGATTACGACCACAATGTGTCGATAATTGTGGAGTTTATGGAGTAACGAAGGCGACAAATGACATCTTTGCAATTTTCTGGCTTCAGAAAGAAATACACATGAAATAAAAGTACAACTACAATGTTTTTGTAGTAATGTGCCGCACAACGCGGAAGGATACACAAATGCTATCAAAACATGTAAAGCCGTAGAAAAGATGTAGATAATCTACGTAAATCGCAAGAATTTGATTACGAATAATATTGTTTATAGAAGTAAATATTCATAATCATAATGATACCGCTTGCAAAAATAAGTGTAACAGTTATCCTCAATAGCGGTTGCCTTTGGTGGCCACTAAATCGTCCATTGTTGGCGAAGCACAGTACACACTCACCTGTACAAAATCAGGACGATTTCATAAGTGGCGATATATTTTGATGAAATTTTTGCACCAAAATAAAGGTGAATGTTTACATGATGTTACTAGCGCAAATCCATGCGAATTAATATCAGATAAACATGATAAAGTGGCAATAATTTCCAAGAATTCGGCAAAACCCCGCGCCAAAAATTAGCACAACCCAACAACATACAACACTTTAACATCCGCTTTAAGTAGTTCTTCAACTTGAATTATAAAAATTCCAACATCTTGTTTTATTCTTAATTCGTAATTATTTGAGTTAAACATTGTCTAATTAGTATAAAGCTCTTTGAAAATTCGCAATAAGGTACTAAAATGATAGGACTGTTTTTTCAGCGTATGAATTCAGCCAGTCGTGTTTGAGTCTTTGAAACTAGTGCAGGACATACAAAAGTGAGGTGGAATCAAGCGAGCAGGACAGAAGTGGGTCACAAAGTCCGCAGGTCGCAGGTCAGTGCCAGGGGTTCGACAAAACACAACCGTGCAGTTAGATACTTCTCACCAAACCTTCGTCATGGGCAAGCTAAGACGAGTTTTTGTTATCGGTGTCGGAATGACAAAAGTAAGAACAGATGCTAGTTTAATATTCTGCTAATACTTCTTGTTGAGATGCGAAATATTTAGAAAACTAAAAATGAACGTTGCTTTTTTACTTTTTTTGCTCAAACGGCAACGTTATTCTATCTTTACTTTTAACTTTTATAGTTACAGAATTCTGCTGTACAACATACATAGTTGAGACACTAACAAAACTCAAAACAGTATTACTAATTTTATCTGTGTCGGCTTCGTCTAATATTCGTAATTACAGTTGCTTTTGGCATTATGCAATACGAATATGTCAGATAAACAGGAATGTTATGTACTAGACTAGAGAAGTTTATTCAATTGCATCCCCATCTTTTATTAATCACTACTATTCATCTGCAGTCCAAAGTACATTTTTTGTTATTGCTTGATAAGCAGTACACAAAATCAATAACATATTATATAGACATGAAGTGACACATTTTGACTTGTGACATGTAAATTTCAGTTGATTTAACTCATGCATAATTCAGTTAAATTGCGACAGAAAGGTTTAATAAGCCATTTCTGCTTGACCTTAGCAGGGGTCGCTGACCTGGTCAGCAGGTGGACACTGAAGCACACAGTGTATTCCCAGTGCTAACTTTTGTGTGCCTAGGTTCACCATGAATGGCATGTATAAGCCAGGATTGCCAGATCACTGATAAAAAAAAAGCTACCAAAAAAAAAAGCCAAACATTTCCCAGTAAAAATATCTATTAAAAATACATCACATAAAAACCTCTTCTTCAAATAAGTATTCCTCTTCATTCCTCTTCCTCTGAAAATTTTACTGAAAGCTTTTGGAATTCATCTTGACACCTGGGAGACTGCTGCTAAAGACCGTGATTCGTGGTGTACATCATTACATAAGGGTGCAGTCACTTGTGAAGCAACCAGGACTGCAAGAGCTGTGAAGAAAAGGCTGAACAGAAGAACCACTGCAGGAGATCCTCCTCCTGGAACGTCTTTGCCCACATTGTCAAAGAACATTTCGAGCCAAAATAGGCCTTATCAGCCATCTTAGAACTCACGGCTCCATACTTTCAACCCCATTGGATGAAATGAATGATCATCATCATTCTTGATGGACAAACAACATTCCTCTTCATTGTTGAGATATTCAGTACAGCATTCCTTATTAGTGATGTACACTTGGTTCGGTGCAATGTTATCTGACCAAGAGTGCTGCCACATCCATGGACTACCATTATTTCACTAAGTGATCGATGGTGCGTATGGCACTATGGCAGGCCATGCTAACAGCAATTTGTAACTCTGCTAATTTGACTTTATCATCAATTTTCTTACTTATTTTCATCACTGAAAGTGTTTTTTTGTGAAGAAGATGGCGCGCTCCACTTGTGTTTTTCTGTTGTTTCATGATTTGTGAGATTTGAAAGTCTTGGAACAATATAACACCGGCACAATTTGCAATATGCCTATTCAGAACCATCAGTGGATTTCTTGAGTCACACAAATGTCTTTTCCCATTGATCATTATATTTCCGATTAGTATCATAAGATGGTTTCCACTTTGGCATGATAATAGGCTCAATAATAAGAAGTACTTGCCATGAAGGTATAATGAATTTGAAAACATAACTGAACAGTAAGGTGGCTGCGCAGTGCGTGAGTGCGCATAGAACAGTATAAGTACAGTACAAAAACCATACATGTTTAATACTTATTAGTTGTTACGGTCGTTCTCGAGAATGAACCTAAAGCAGTATAAGCTAAGCTTATTGTTTTGCATTTGTTTTAGCTAAAAAGTGTTAAAACAAGATAAAAATTAACTTGACCAATTTAAAACAGAGGCATTTATAACTATAGTATGTTCCGATTTGAATGCCTTGATTCACAATCAATTATTTTGAAAACTGTCTGTTGCATCATTATGAAATTTTTCCAGCCGTCTTATATTTACCCCCACCCAAGGAATATGTCTTTGATAGGTCCAAAAACAACTTAAATCATTGAAAGCGGCGACATTCCTTTGATGTTTTGCTGAACAACTAGTGATTTCTCGCTAAAAAAGTTATGTTTACGGTAATGTGGACCTGCAAATTCAGATGACACACAAAGGTGTATCTGGATTCGTATGGGAGTGGGTGAAAGAAGTAGCTTACAATCGACAGGGTCGGCTGCATTGCACCGGGTTTTTATCCCATATGGCTCAGTTTCTTTCCGCAGCGAAACTCGAACTCCGTAGCTCCAGCGTGCTTTGTTTTCATTTACCTGCCATCCCACAGAACTGTGTGACTTACTTTTTGACTCGCCCTCGTAAATTTTTTCTACCCAGCTATGCACCGCTTTACGGGACATACATTTGTCAGCATAAACACTGAAAACCCACCTTGGCGGGAGACATTTCGCGAATGACGCTGAAGTTGAATGTGAAGTGAAAACGTGGTTTAGAAAACAGAGTACACAGTTCTATGCAGCAGGTTTGGGAGTACTGATAAAACGATGGGAAAAGTGCATCAGTGGTGGGGGAAATTATGGTGAGAAATAAAGGGACAATGTATGTATAAAATTAAACTGGTTTCAAGTTGTTATCATAGTTAGTTATTTTTCTACAGCCATTTGTGGCTTCCTTATTGACTTCCCCTCGTAGTTATGTGTATGTAGCTTTTATTTTAAATGTAAAGTGGGGGTTGTAGCTGCACTACATTTTATTAGAAGGCAGCAAGTCAAATGGTTTGGCCATGCAAGTAGGATACCAACTAACAGTATACCACAACAAGCAATGATGTGCAGACCAGAGGGAACCAGAGGAAGAGGCCAACCATGTAAATCATGGACCCAGTGAATAAAGAGTCCATGGGAATACCCATACATGAAGCCCATAAGCGGGCACTCTCCCACTGTTTATACTTCACCTCGACACTGCAAGGTACAAGAGGAGCATGAGATGAGATAAGTAAACACATTACTTAGGTCACTCATTAGGTCACAGACATGTATAATACGACAATTAAATTTTTGAAACCATGTACTTTATGGAAGAGGTAAGAGACATATTTGGTGTATTGCCAGGATATGTTTGTATGTTATAAGCAGCCAGGATATGTTTGTATGTCATAAACAGCAGTATTGGTTCATTTGATCTTTGTTTGTCTGTGATCCACAGTTTGAAAAACCTGGCCGCCGAGATGACTTTGATTACCCACAGATGGCTTTGGAAGCAGGTTGGTGTCTCATCAGAAGTGTCTCTACATGTTCTGTAACTTTATTGAGGCTTCTAAATGACTACAGAGACTTAAGACGCGCCACCATGTTTCAAACCCGGGTATACGGGCTCACAAACCGCGTTCGCAAGCCCTTAGCCACAGAGACCAGTCATAGATATCCCCCATGTGTCATATATATCCCCCATGTGTCATATATATCCACCATGTGTCATAGATATCCCCCATGGGTCATAGATATCCTCCATGGGTCATAGATATCTCCCATGTGCTATTTTGATGACTAATGAGTGGACAAACTTGACTGCACACAAGTGGAGCAATCAAGCATGAAAGGCTACTTTCTCTGACACACATAGTAAATAAAATGGCAGCCTCTCTCTGTTCTTCCGTGTATTGATGCATGCAAGTGTTCATCAGATGTTGTGTTGTTCTATGCAGTGATACATGCAAGTATTCATCATCAGCTGTTGTGTTGTTCCATGTAGTGAAACATGCGAGTGTTCATCACCTGTTGTGATGTTCCATGTAGTGGTACATGTACCATGATCCTATATCAGGTCATGGAGTACTGTGCGGATAGAGTATAGAGCTTCATGCAATTCAGCATGAAGATTGACCCAGTTCACAGATTCATGCTTTGCATGAAGGCAGCAAGCGAGTCGCTGAGCAGAGGACAGCGTCTCCTCCAAAGGGTCATTCAAATTTGGATCGAGTTTGGGGTCGGACCGGTTGAAGCCGAATATGGTCAACTAATAAAAACCTGTTGGCATCTAAAACCCATTGACATGAATATTGCTATAACACAAGGTCTTTGGCATATAATCCTGGACGAGCCCCCATATATGCCAACGAGCTTGTGTTATAGCAATACTCATGTCAGTGGGTTTTAGATACCAACGGATTTTTATTAGTTGACATCGTATCATTGATGACATCATATTATAGCTGACGTGCCCCATTAGCTGATTGATCTGGTTCATAGTTACACTTATTACATTCTCTGAGACTGGTTTAATGTTGGCGACTGACTATATTATCTTTTCCTTTCGCTTCTGTTGTTCAGGTGTAATTTTTGTAGGCTTAATGAATATTAATCTTTGTACACACGTTACATGACGATTGACACCACCCCACAAGGAATTGGTATAACAGAACAGTGATACAGTTTTGATACATTGTAATTTCTTCACCACACTATGAACATGTCGATATCATATTAAAATAATGTCAATAAGATACTTGCAACCGACATCTGCAGTAAAACTGTCGATGTAGAATCTCTCAGATGACATCTGCATTCAAATTTTGTTGTCATAGGATCTTTCAAAAAACATCTGCATTCACACTCAACGTGGTGGCAAGGTGAGGTTCTGCCATAACCATTTTTGGCTTCAACTGGTCCGACCCCGAACTCGGTTCAAACTTGAATGACCCTTTGGAGGAGACACAGTCTCCTGTTCAGCGACTCGCTTTGCTGTCTTCTTGCAAAGCGTGAGTCTGTGAACTGGGTCGATCTTCATGCTGAATTGCGTGAAGCTCTATACTCTGTCCGCACAATACTCCATGACTTGATATAGGATCATGGCAACATGCAAGTTTTCATCAGCTGTTATGTTATTCCATATAGTGATGCTTTTAAGGGTTCATCAGCTGTTGTGTTGTTCCATGTAGTCATACATGCATGTGTTAATCAGCTGTTGTGGTGTTCCATGTAGAGATGTTCATCAGCTGTTGTGGTGTTTCATGTAGTGATACATGCAAATGTTCATCATTTGTTGTGTTTTTGCATATGAAGTACTCCTTTATCAAATGAGTGTGTTTCCCTTAGGAACCAAGGCTCTACAGGATGCTGGGATCCGCTATGACCAGGTGGAGCATGCCTGCTGTGGATACGTCTTTGGTAGGTCAGCTTGTGTCACAAATGTTTCACACCTGACGGCAGGATCAGGTTTACAGCCATGTCTTGCCTGATGCACATTGATTCGAGGTTAGAAAGATACATCATCTGGTCGGACATTCTTCAGTCTCTTCACTTCATTCCTGGGTGTATAAGCACCTTAGGTCATCATAGAAATACCTTAGGGGGAGGGGGAGGCTCTTACAGCAGAGGTCTGGTCTCTTTATAGGAGTTTGGGGGTTCGTGTGAAAATACCTGGGGTTCACAGACGATTTGCAAATGTTATATTTTATGGCAATGTTAAACTTAGTCTTGTGTCTGTTGATGTTGTGGTAGTAAGGGGGTCACAGATTTGTCTGTTCACGCGGATTGCTAATGGGCAATGTTTGATAGCCTGCCTGAGGTTGTCTTTAGTCTATCTTTATCTTCTATCCTGGGCTTAGAGGTACTTTGTAACCTTTTCTCTGCTATCCAGCTCTGTTATTTTAAAATAAAGTTGATTTGATTTGATTTGATTTATCCATGGTGGTAGAATGATCTTTTTGTGATTTGTTTGTTTGTTTTGATGCTCGCTCACTTTGAATTCAACCATAGTCCATCACGTGGTGCTACCTCTAGTAGCACTGGGTTTATTTTTGCATGTGGATTAGCTTCCCCTATTACCAGTGTCCCTTACCTTCAGGTGAACCCACTCCGACTTCTGAGGTACTTGTAATTTACATCCCCAAGTCAAGGATGAGAAGTCAACATTTTAGCCCAACTGACCGGTGTAGGGATTTACCCCACTACCTCAGCATCAGTGCACTGGATGTTTAAGAACAAGCTTTCTTATCCATTTGGCCATGTTAACCTCATATCGATTGTGATTACTTGTCTTCCTCCAAGTGTGGAGGTACCTTCTGGTCTTGTTTGCATTGCTACATAATTACACAGACAGGGATTGCTTTGCTTTCCTGAACCTAGGACAGCCAAATGTCTTGCTGTCAATCAATTTATTTCCACTGCAAGTGTATGATGTGATGTTGCTTTACCATTGAGATGCCCTATACTGTTTCTACTGAAGCTTCCTACTCAAAGAGTATAGTTGTGAATGTGGTTTTGTTTGTATTGTATGAAAAGTAGCATTCAGGATGTATGGTGGTGACATGTCTGTTGAGGGAATGTGGTTGTAAGTTTATCGGAGGGCACAAGACTGCTTGTTCTAAACTTCAGTGTCTTGTGCTTAATAATAAAAGTGGACCACACTAAACAGAATAGGAATGGGCATCATGTGTTTGGCACTCTCACTGACTCGGCCACTTGCAAAATATAAAGCATCAAAGCAAACACCAGGGCATGTCCCACAAGACTGCCCACATTCTTTGGCAAACAAACAAAACATCATGTCATGTCATTATGGGGGACATTCAAATCTAAGGAGAGTAGATCCATCAGAAATGTCTGTTGATATCCGATGGACTGAGTCATGGGCTGATGATGCGATGCAGGGTCATTCACATGATGATGTAAATATATGAGGAAAGAGATCAATGTCAGTGATATTTATTTGGTTTACAGGTGATACTTGGTGTGATAGGTGAGGAAAGAGATTAATGTCAGTGATAATGATTTGGTTTACAGGTGATACTTGTTGTGATAGGTGAGGAAAGAAATCAATGTTAGTGATAATGATTTGGTTTACAAGTGATACTTGTGATAGATGAGGAAAGAGATTAATGTCAGTGATAAGATTTGGTTTACAGGTGATACTTGTTGTGATAGATGAGGAAAGAGATCAGTGTCAGTGATAATGATTTGGTTTACAGGTGATACTTGTTGTGATAAATGAGGAAAGAGATTAATGTCAGTGATAATGATTTGGTTTACAGGTAATACTTGTGATAGATGAGGAAAGAGATCAATGTTAGTGATAATGATTTGGTTTACAGGTGATACTTGTTGTGATAGATGAGGAAAGAGATTAATGTCAGTGATAATGATTTGGTTTACAGGTGATACTTGTAGTGGACAGAGGGCTGTATACCAGCTGGGGCTCACTGGCATCCCAGTGTACAATGTGAGTATTAGAAAAATGTCGTTGTAGTGCTGATTGTGGTGGTAGCTGCAGCATTCGTTGTTGTAGTGCTGATAGTAGTGGTGGTAGCTGCAGCAGTTGTTGTAGTGCTGATAGTGGTAGCTGCAGCAGTTGTTGTAGTGCTGATTGTGGTGGTAGCTGCAGCAGTCGTTGTTGTAGTGCTGATTGTGGTGGTAGCTGCAGCATTCGTTGTTGTAGTACTGATAGTAGTGGTGGTAGCTGCAGCAGTTGTTGTAGTGCTGATAGTGGTGGTAGCTGCAGCATTCGTTGTTGTAGTACTGATAGTGGTGGTAGCTGCAGTATTCCTTGTTGTAGTGCTGATTGTGGTGGTAGCTGCAGCAGTTGTTGTAGTGCTGATAGTAGTGGTGGTAGCTGCAGCAGTTGTTGTAGTGGTGGTAGCTGCAGCAGTTGTTGTAGTGCTGATAGTGGTGGTAGCTGCAGCAGTTGTTGTAGTGCTGATAGTAGTGGTGGTAGCTGCAGCAGTTGTTGTAGTGCTGATAGTAGTGGTGGTAGCTGCAGCAGTTGTTGTAGTGGTGGTAGCTGCAGCAGTTGTTGTAGTGCTGATAGTGGTGGTAGCTGCAGCATTCATTGTTGTAGTGCTGATAGTGGTGGTAGCTGCAGTATTCCTTGTTGTAGTGCTGATAGTGGTGGTAGCTGCAGTATTCCTGGTTGTAGTACTGATAGTGGTGGTAGCTGCAGCAGTTGTTGTAGTGCTGATTGTGGTGGTAGCTGCAGTATTCCTGGTTGTAGTGCTGATAGTGGTGGTGGTAGCTGCAGCAGTTGTTGTAGTGCTGATAGTGGTGGTAGCTGCAGCATTCGTTGTTGTAGTGCTGATAGTGGTGGTAGCTGCAGTATTCCTTGTTGTAGTGCTGATAGTGGTGGTAGCTGCAGTATTCCTGGTTGTAGTACTGATAGTGGTGGTAGCTGCAGCAGTTGTTGTAGTGCTGATTGTGGTGGTAGCTGCAGTATTCCTGGATGTAGTACTGATAGTGGTGGTGGTAGCTGCAGCAGTTGTTGTAGTGCTGATAGTGATGGTAGCTGCAGCATTCCTTGTTGTAGTGCTGATAGTAGTGGTGGTAGCTGCAGCAGTTGTTGTAGTGCTGATAGTAGTGGTGGTAGCTGCAGCAGTTGTTGTAGTGGTGGTAGCTGCAGCAGTTGTTGTAGTGCTGATAGTGGTGGTAGCTGCAGCATTCGTTGTTGTAGTGCTGATAGTGGTGGTAGCTGCAGTATTCCTTGTTGTAGTGCTGATAGTGGTGGTAGCTGCAGTATTCCTTGTTGTAGTACTGATAGTGGTGGTAGCTGCAGCAGTTGTTGTAGTGCTGATTGTGGTGGTAGCTGCAGCAGTTGTTGTAGTGCTGATAGTGGTGGTGGTAGCTGCAGCAGTTGTTGTAGTACTGATAGTGGTGGTAGCTGCAGCATTCCTTTTTATAGTGGTGGTAGCTGCAGCAGTTGTTGTAGTACTAATAGTGGTGGTAGCTGCAGCAGTTGTTGTAGTACTGATAGTGGTGGTAGCTGCAGCAGTTGTTGTAGTACTGATAGTGGTGGTAGCTGCAGCAGTTGTTGTAGTACTGATAGTGGTGGTAGCTGCAGCATTCCTTGTTGTAGTACTGATAGTGGTGGTAGCTGCAGCATTCCTTGTTGTAGTACTGATAGTGGTGGTAGCTGCAGCAGTTGTTGTTGTAGTGCTGATAGTGGTGGTAGCTGCAGCATTCCTTGTTGTAGTGCTGATAGTGGTGGTAGCTGCAGCATTCCTTGTTGTAGTACTGATAGTGGTGGTAGCTGCAGCATTCCTTGTTGTAGTACTGATAGTGGTGGTAGCTGCAGCATTCCTTGTTGTAGTACTGATAGTGGTGGTAGCTGCAGCAGTTGTTGTAGTACTGATAGTGGTGGTAGCTGCAGCAGTTGTTGTAGTACTGATAGTGATGGTAGCTGCAGCATTCCTTGTTGTAGTGCTGATAGTGGTGGTAGCTGCAGCAGTTGTTGTAGTACTGATAGTGGTGGTAGCTGCAGCAGTTGTTGTAGTACTGATAGTGGTGGTAGCTGCAGCAGTTGTTGTAGTACTGATAGTGGTGGTGGCTGCAGCAGTTGTTGTAGTACTGATAGTGGTGGTAGCTGCAGCAGTTGTTGTAGTACTGATAGTGGTGGTAGCTGCAGCATTCCTTGTTGTAGTACTGATAGTAGTGGTGGTAGCTGCAGCATTCCTTGTTGTAGTGCTGATAGTGGTGGTAGTTGCAGCATTCCTTGTTGTAGTACTGATAGTGGTGGTAGCTGCAGCAGTTGTTGTAGTACTGATAGTGGTGGTAGCTGCAGCAGTTGTTGTAGTGCTGATTGTGGTGGTAGCTGCAGCATTCCTTGTTGTAGTACTGATAGTGGTGGTAGTTGCAGCATTCCTTGTTGTAGTACTGATAGTGGTGGTAGCTGCAGCATTCCTTGTTGTAGTACTGATAGTGGTGGTAGTTGCAGCATTCCTTGTTGTAGTACTGATAGTGGTGGTAGCTGCAGCATTCCTTGTTGTAGTACTGATAGTGGTGGTAGCTGCAGCAATCCTTGTTGTAGTACTGATAGTGGTGGTAGCTGCAGCATTCCTTGTTGTAGTACTGATAGTGGTGGTAGTTGCAGCATTCCTTGTTGTAGTACTGATAGTGGTGGTAGTTGCAGCATTCCTTGTTGTAGTGCTGATAGTGGTGGTAGCTGCAGCAGTTGTTGTAGTACTGATAGTGATGGTAGTTGCAGCAGTTGTTGTAGTGCTGATAGTGGTGGTAGCTGCAGCATTCCTTGTTGTAGTACTGATAGTGGTGGTAGCTGCAGCATTCCTTGTTGTAGTACTGATAGTGGTGGTAGTTGCAGCATTCCTTGTTGTAGTACTGATAGTGGTGGTAGCTGCAGCATTCCTTGTTGTAGTACTGATAGTGGTGGTAGCTGCAGCAGTTGTTGTTGTGCTGATAGTGGTGGTAGCTGCAGCAGTTGTTGTAGTGCTGATAGTGGTGGTAGCTGCAGCAGTTGTTGTAGTACTGATAGTGGTGGTAGCTGCAGCAGTTGTTGTAGTGCTGATTGTGGTGGTAGCTGCAGCATTCGTTGTTGTAGTGCTGATAGTGGTGGTGGTAGCTGCAGCATTCCTTGTTGTAGTACTGATAGTGGTGGTAGTTGCAGCATTCCTTGTTGTAGTACTGATAGTGGTGGTATAGTGTGTTTTTTATTGGTTGCCTCAATATAAAATTCAATATCTCAGTAACGGGCTGAGATAAAATGATGAGATTTAGTATATAACGTTATCATTATGTCCACCCAACAAAACAATTTTTGTTCTGGAGATTTTACAGCAGATTTTAAAGTTAGCTTATATACGGTATATTAATTATGACTTAAAGATTACGACCATGATTTTAACAGTTTTACAGCTTCCCCAAGATTCGACCCAAATTATTCAAAATTTTCACGTGACTTTCGTTTTCAAACAAACAGCGCGAAGATTCAGAGGCGTCTCCAAATGTGGGTTCTTTCATGAAACGTGATTATATAAATAAACTAGCTGACAAGGCCCGGTTTCTGGTGGAAATCAATCAATCAATCAATCAATCTATCTATCTATCTGTCTGTCTGTCTGTCTGGCTGGCTGTCTGTCTGTCTGTCTGTCTGTCTGTCTGTCTGTCTGTCTGAATGTCTGTCTGAATGTCTGTCTGTCTGAATGTCTGCCGGTCGGCTGACCCATCCACCTACCCACCGACCCACCGACCTACCAATATCTATCTATCTATCTATCTATCTATCTATCTATCTATCTATTCTATCTATCTATCTATCTATCTATCTGCCTGCCTGCCAGCCCGACCACCCACCCACCGACAGACCGACCGACCTACCGATATCTATCTATCTATCTATCTATCTATCTATCTATCTGTCTGTCTGTCTGTCTGTCTGTCTGCCTGTCTGCCTGCCGGCCCACCCACCCACCCACCGACCGATCGACCGACGTACCGATATCTATCTATCTATCTATCTATCTATCTATCTATCTAATCTATCTAATCTATATGTCTGTCTGTCTGCCTGCCTGCCGGCGCACCCACCCACATACCGACCGACCGACCGACCGACAGATATCTATCTATCTATCTATCTATCTATCTATCTATCTATCTAATATATCTATCTATCTGTCTGTCTGTCTGCCTGTCTGCCTGCCTGCCGGCCCACCCACCCACCGACCAACCGACCGACGTACCGATATCTATCTATCTATCTCTATCTATCTATCTATCTATCTATCTATCTATCTATCTATCTAATCTATCTAATCTATCTAATCTATCTGTCTGTCTGCCTGCCTGCCTGCCTGCCGGCCCACCCACCCACATACCGACCGACCGACCGACAGATATCTATCTATCTATCTATCTATCTGTCTATCTGTCTATCTATCTATTTATCTATCTATCTATCTATCTATCTATCTATCTATCTATCTATCTAATCTATCTAATCTATATGTCTGTCTGTCTGCCTGCCTGCCGGCGCACCCACCCACATACCGACCGACCGACCGACCGACAGATATCTATCTATCTATCTATCTATCTATCTATCTATCTATCTATCTATCTATCTATCTAATATATCTATCTATCTATCTGTCTGTCTGTCTGTCTGTCTGTCTGTCTGTCTGCCTGCCTGCCGGCCCACCCACCCACCGACCAACCGACCGACGTACCGATATCTATCTATCTATCTATCTATCTATCTATCTATCTATCTATCTATCTATCTATCTATCAATCTATCTATATATCTATCTGTCTGTCTGTCTGTCTGTCTGTCTGTCTGTATGTCTGTCTGTCTCTCTGCCTGCCTGCCGGCCCACCCACCCACATACCGACCGACCGACCGACAGATATCTATCTATCTATCTATCCATCTATCTATCTATCTATCTATCTATCTATCTATCTATTTATCTATCTATCTAATCTATCTGTCTGTCTGTCTGCCTGACTGCCTGCCTGCCGGCCCACCCACCCACCAACCGACCGACCGACCGACCTACCGATATCTATCTATCTATCTATCTGTCTATCTATCTATCTATCTATCTATCTATCTATCTATCTATCTATCTATCTATCTAATCTAATCTAATCTATCTGTCTGTCCTATCTATCTAATCTATCTGTCTGTCCTATCTATCTAATCTATCTGTCTGTCTGCCTGCCTGCCTGCCGGCCCACCCACCCATTAACCGACCGACCTACCGATATCTATCTATCTATCTATCTATATATCTATCTATCTATCTATCTATCTATCTATCTATCTATCTATCTATCTATCTGCCTGCCTGCCGGCCCGACCACCCACCCACCGACAGACCGACCGACCTACCGATATCAATCTATCTAATCTATCTGTCTGTCCTATCTATCTAATCTATCTGTCTGTCTGTCTGCCTGCCTGCCCACCCACCCACTAACCGACCGACCTACCGATATCGATCTATCTATCTATCTATCTATCTATCTATCTATCTATCTATCTATCTATCTATCTATCTATCTATCTATCCATCTATCTATCTATCTATCTATCTATCTATCTATCTATCTATCTATCTATCTATCTATCTATCTATCTATCTATCTATCTATCTATCTATCTATCTATCTATCTATCTATCTATCTATCTATCTATCTATCTATCTAATCTATCTGTCTGTCTGCCTGCCTGCCTGCCTGCTGACCCACCCACCCACCCACCCACCGACCGACCCACCGACCGACAGATCCACCCACTCAGCCAGCCAGCCAGCCAGCCATCCATCCACCCACCTATCTTTCTGCCTACCTACCTACCTTTCTGTCTGTCTGTCCGGGCCGCATCATTCATTTTATTCGGAGACTGCCGAGGGTCGTCGCTGGAGCTACGGAGTTCGTGCTTTGTGCGACGCTTTCCGCGCTGCGGAAAGAAACTGAGCCATATGGGATAAAAACCCTGTGCAATGCAGCCGATTCTGTCGACTGTAAGCTACTTCTTTGATTGCACCCACTCCCATACGAATCCAGATACGCCTTTGTTTGTCATCTGAATTTGCAGGTCCTCATTACCGTAAACATAACATTTTTAACAAGAAATCACTAGTTGTTAAGCAAAACATCAAAGGAATGATGCCGCTTTTAATGATTTAAGTTGTTTTGGGACCTATCAAAGACATATTCCTTGGGTGGGGGTAAATATAAGACGGCTGGAAAAATTTCATAACGATGCAACAGATAGTTTTCAAAATAATTGATCTTGAATGACGGCATAAATTTCCGGACAGACTATAGTTGCAGCATTCCTTGTTGTAGTGCTGATAGTGGTGGTAGCTGCAGCAGTTGTTGTAGTACTGATAGTGATGGTAGTTGCAGCAGTTGTTGTAGTGCTGATAGTGGTGGTAGCTGCAGCATTCCTTGTTGTAGTACTGATAGTGGTGGTAGCTGCAGCATTCCTTGTTGTAGTACTGATAGTGGTGGTAGTTGCAGCATTCCTTGTTGTAGTACTGATAGTGGTGGTAGCTGCAGCATTCCTTGTTGTAGTACTGATAGTGGTGGTAGCTGCAGCATTCCTTGTTGTAGTACTGATAGTGGTGGTAGCTGCAGCAGTTGTTGTAGTGCTGATAGTGGTGGTAGCTGCAGCAGTTGTTGTAGTGCTGATAGTGGTGGTAGCTGCAGCAGTTGTTGTAGTACTGATAGTGGTGGTAGCTGCAGCAGTTGTTGTAGTGCTGATTGTGGTGGTAGCTGCAGCATTCGTTGTTGTAGTGCTGATAGTGGTGGTAGCTGCAGCAGTTGTTGTAGTGTAAGCAGGTTTTATGATAGCAGTAAGGTGACAGGTTAGAATGTGCACCTCATGTGTCATGGAGCATGTATTCTGTTACTCTGTTAGGCTCCGGGTTGTTGACAATCAGAGATTAACTAACAATCCCAGTTTGTAAACAGTTTGGTGACTGCCTGGGTAAATGACTTAGTTGTCACAGCTCAGAGAACTCTCCTTCAGACACCAGTAATAGTTCAGTTGCGACAGTGATAGTCTCTTGTTGATGGTATACTGACTCAATTTACATATTAGTCAAATATTGGAAATATTTAAAAAAATGAGCTGCATATTGACTCAGTCAGCCCCACCATTTTTGGGTTATTTCTGATTTCTTGGCAAGTGTACTTTCAGTAGTTTGCCATCTCTTTCTGAACAACCGACACTCATATGATTGTACAAAATACTAGTGCAAGGCAGCCTGCTTACAAATTGCCCTCAGCTGTGTTTCAAATATGGGATTACGAGAGCATTTCCTTTGCAGAAACTGTCGTTTTCTTTGGCAGAAACTGCTGTTGCCATGTGAAATGTTTGACCTTCACATATTCTGGCCATGGTATTAAGAGGTCAAGTGGACAGTTCCCTGCCTCACTTCCTTTCCTCGTCAACCAACACAGAACTGGCACTATTAGCCACCGGACGCTGATGCATATGCTGGGGGGAGGATCTGAGCACCTATGGACATGTCCGGAGTGCAACGAAGATACCCCAACTGATAACTAACTAACTAACTAACTAACTTCCTTTCCTCCAGAGACAGTTCTCAGAACAGCCTAACAGTTGTCTAGAACCTATTTGATGAAGCTGAGTCAACCCCAGAGTGATACTAGGCAGAACAAATAATTGCCACTAATAGTGATTGAACCCAGGCCAGTCTGTTGGCAAACAGGTGGACTAACCACTATGCCAGAATGGACAATTGTGACATAGTGAACTACTGTTGGTATTCACTCACATAAAATCAATATTAGCTATATTTCTGATTGTCTTCTTCCTGTTCAATGCAGAGACTGGCTTAATTTAATATGGATTCTAAAAGTTGTGAACTATGAGCAGTTAGAGATAAAACCTTTCTAGGCAGAATGTGACGTGAAATTGCAAAAACAAAAACAACAACCAAAAACCTGATTGAGTACCTGAAATGCTGAAGTATAACATTACTTCAGGTTTCTGGTTGGAGCTGTGCAAATAGTGAACTGTTCTGATTGTTCATTGTGTTTGAGATGAAGAAAAGAAGAGGATGGGACATGGTGTGTATGTTTGTCTCTTAGATTACATAGTTTAGATCACCCTATAGCAAATGCTGCAACAGCAAGTTATGGGACATTCATAAATAATCTAAACTGTAGCTTTGTCATTTCTAGATAATTGTATATTCTAGACCATGCATTTCGTATGTTGCCCCAGTCTGCTGTATCTAAAGCCTGTACGATGTTGTCACGTATTAATGAAACCTCCATGGAGCCATGCATATTTATGTTGATATTGAACATTTTTACATGACAGGTGAACAACGCCTGTGCGACTGGTTCCACCGCTTTGTACATGGCCAAAAACCTGATTGCTGGAGGTAAGACGGTGATGGCTGTCATGGCATTATTTTATTTTTAGTCTGAGAAATGTGATTTCCTGGCCAGCAGAGTTGCCATATTAAATTACTGGTTGAGAAATATGATTTCTTGGCCAGCAGAGTTGCCATATTAAATTAAAGTATATTACAGTATGTAGAATTCATCCATGGTCTTTCTGCTCAAACACTTGAACATAGAGTTAGCTTAAATTCTTTTTAAACCTGTTCTCTTCAAACCTAGAGTATATAGGTGACTTACTGACTTGTTTCTTCTTCATTCATCCAGAATGCTTGTTTTGGACATAATTGGATTATGCCTGTCTACAGCATAGCTGCGATATTTGCACCTTTCAGCTGACACACCCAACTTCATCGGGCAGTTCTTGACCAGGTTAACCTTCCTGGGTTGTCTTGTTTAGTCTTACCTGTTTAAGTCAAAGGGAATGACCCATTGCACCAGGTTTTACCTCTTCTGATGTGATCTCTTTCCTCACAATGGCAAACAGGCCGGAAGCATCACTGAAAGAACAAACTCTGCAGCTCTGGCTATCACCACCAGTAGTTCCCGGACAGATTGGTTTGAATCATGCAGTCCGAATATGAACCCACAACCTTCAGAGTGCCATTTAGGTAACTTGAAACCACTCCACCCCTCTTTCAATGTGGAATGTAGAAATACTTTATTGTCTTGTTTCATCTGACCTCTGCCATGTGGACAGGACAGCCAAACAAACAAAGGATCCATGTCTGGAGATGCTGATTCAGTGAGGAGTGGGTTGAGGGTCTGATCAAGGCTCAAAGACTCAACCCATGGAGGAGAATGCAGAAGGACGTTCAGTCAGGTGGCCACTACTACCATCAGCCGGGGAATGGTTTGTTGGCTACTGAACCAGGGGACATAACTTGTGTGGGAATAGCCTGAGTGCATTGATACTGATTCTTGATTTCATATTTCATCGGACCCCTTTAACTTTAGAGCGTAGTGATACTTGATTGCCTTGGTTAGTCTTACTTCTCCAGTCTGTAAATACCTTGGTCTTGTTTAGGCTTTCCCAATCAGTACTCATTGTATGAAGTTAACTATGATCTTATACAGTATAACATTATGAGTGAGCAGTAAAATGTTGACTTCTCATTCTTGACTTGAGGATGTAAATTACCAGTACCTCAGTAGTTGGAGTGAGTTCACCTGATGGCAAAGGTACTGATAATCGGGAAAGCTAATCCGCACACAAAAATAAGTCCAGTGCACTAAAAAAAAGTAGGTAGGGACTACACTTGAATTCAAAGCAAGGAAATGAAAAAGACAAAAAATCTTAGTCTTTTGTCTTCTTCCCTGGAGTGAAGTAAAACCTTGGTCTTATTTAATCATTCCATATCTATCTACAGGTATTTAGGTAATTTATAATGTTACCTTATTTTGGCATAGCCACATACACACATATACTGCCTTGACTTGTAGAGCCATGACCATATGTTTATGTGAAGGATCAGTGTGTCATTGTAATCGAGCAGGAGAAATATCTGATAATTTGGTTCCCAAAACAACCAGTACATGGAGAAATTAGAGATGAACATAATTATCGTTCTTCATTCACTGTAGAGGACATGAGAATTGCCCCATGTTGTTTGCACTTGTTTACACTCATTGAGTTTCCATATACTTGTTTAGTTTAATTGATTCTTTGTTTTTTTTTGTTCGCTCGCTTGTTGAACTCAAGTACTACTACTTCTAGTGCAGTCGACTGATTTTTGCATGTGGATTAACTTTCCCTATTGCCAGTGTCCCTGACCATCAGGTGAACCCACTCCAACTTCAGAGATTGTTATAATATACGTCCCCAAGTCAAGGAAGACAAATCAGTATTTTAGTCCAACTGACCGGTGTAGTAGTTGAACCCTCAATCTCGGCATCAGCACACCGAAAATTTAAGAGCGAGTATTCTTATCCACTCGATCTTGCTTCTTTCACTGCTGGTGTTTTCCCAGACTGCACTAGAGTCTGCTGGTGCTTGACTGGTCCACGCAATATTATAACAGTTTAACCAGAACAAGAAGAGAGAGTTTTGTAAGATTGATCAGCTTTGAGAGAGAGGAAGAGAGAGAGATAGAGCAGATGGGTGTGATGTTGCATCTATAGACTCCATAGGGAGTCTGAATCTGAGATCATGGTTTCCATTTTTCTCTTACCTATCTACCATCACAGGTTTGGCTGATTGTGTTTTGGCCCTGGGGTTTGAGAAAATGGAGAGAGGTTCGCTGTCAGGAAAGGTAAGATAACTACCAAGTGTTGTCAGCACTGGTATTTTTTTTTTTTCCCACGTGAAATGCATGTTGAATATTAACTGAAATGAGTTGTTGTTGTGTACTGTGGTTAGTGCACTGTCTTATTGGCTGATGGTCCTGATTCAATCCCCATCAACACGGATAATTTTTACTCAAGGATCAACTCAGCTTTGTGAAAGGGAAAGGGAAACAGACTTCTCTAGGAAAGATGATCGTCACTATGATAGTGATTGCTACACCCCAGTGTTCACACAGCTCAGTATGGAAAGGGAAACAGACTTCTCTAGGAAATATGATTGTCACTATGATAGTGATTGCTACACCCCAGTGTTCCCACAGCTCAGTATGGAAAGGGAAACACTTCTCTAGGAAATATGATTGTCACTGTGATAGTGATTGCTACACCCCAGTGTTCACACAGCTCAGTATGGAAAGGGAAACAGACTTCTCTAGGAAAGATGATTGTCACTATGATAGTGATTGCTACACCCCCATGTTCCCACAGCTCAGTATGGAAAGGGAAACAGACTTCTCTAGGAAATATGATTGTCACTATGATAGTGATTGCTACACCCCAGTGTTCACACAGCTCAGTATGGAAAGGGAAACAGACTTCTCTAGGAAAGATGATTGTCACTATGATAGTGATTGCTACACCCCCGTGTTCTGACTGCTCAGTGTGGAAAGGGAAACAGACTTCTCTAGGAAAGATGATTGTCACTATGATAGTGATTGCTACACCCCCATGTTCCGACAGCTCATTATGGAAAGGGAAACAGACTTCGCTAGGAAAGATGATTGTCACTATGATAGTGATTGCTACACCCCCATGTTCCCACAGCTCAGTATGGAAAGGGAAACAGACTTCTCTAGTAAATATGATTGTCACTATGATAGTGATTGCTACATCCCCATGTTCCAACAGCTCAGTATGGAAAGGGAAACAGACTTCTCTAGGAAAGATGATCGTGACTATGATAGTGATTGCTACACCCTTTGTTCCGACAGCTCAGTATGGAAAGGGAAACAGACTTCTCTAGGAAAGATGATTGTCACTATGATAGTGATTGCTACACCCCCATGTTCCCACAGCTCAGTATGGAAAGGGAAACAGACTTCTCTAGGAAAGATGATCGTCACTATGATAGTGATTGCTACACCCCAGTGTTCACACAGCTCAGTATGGAAAGGGAAACAGACTTCTCTAGGAAATATGATTGTCACTATGATAGTGATTGCTACACCCCAGTGTTCACACAGCTCAGTATGGAAAGGGAAACAGACTTCTCTAGGAAAGATGGTCATCACTATGATAGTGATTGCTACACCCCAGTGTTCACACAGCTCAGTATGGAAAGGGAAACAGACTTCTCTAGGAAAGATGATTGTCACTATGATAGTGATTGCTACACCCCCATGTTCCCACAGCTCAGTATGGAAAGGGAAACAGACTTCTCTAGGAAAGATGATTGTCACTATGATAGTGATTGCTACACCCCAGTGTTCACACAGCTCAGTATGGAAAGGGAAACAGACTTCTCTAGGAAAGATGATTGTCACTATGATAGTGATTGCTACACCCCCATGTTCCCACAGCTCAGTATGGAAAGGGAAACAGACTTCTCTAGGAAATATGATTGTCACTATGATAGTGATTGCTACACCCCCGTGTTCTGACTGCTCAGTATGGAAAGGGAAACAGACTTCTCTAGGAAAGATGATTGTCACTATGATAGTGATTGCTACACCCCACTGTTCACACAGCTCAGTATGGAAAGGGAAACAGACTTCTCTAGGAAAGATGATTGTCACTATGATAGTGATTGCTACATCCCCATGTTCCAACAGCTCAGTATGGAAAGGGAAACAGACTTCTCTAGGAAAGATGATCGTGACTATGATAGTGATTGCTACACCCTTTGTTCCGACAGCTCAGTATGGAAAGGGAAACAGACTTCTCTAGGAAAGATGATTGTCACTATGATAGTGATTGCTACACCCCCATGTTCCCACAGCTCAGTATGGAAAGGGAAACAGACTTCTCTAGGAAAGATGATCGTCACTATGATAGTGATTGCTACACCCCAGTGTTAACACAGCTCAGTATGGAAAGGGAAACAGACTTCTCTAGGAAATATGATTGTCACTATGATAGTGATTGCTACACCCCAGTGTTCACACAGCTCAGTATGGAAAGGGAAACAGACTTCTCTAGGAAAGATGGTCATCACTATGATAGTGATTGCTACACCCCAGTGTTCACACAGCTCAGTATGGAAAGGGAAACAGACTTCTCTAGGAAAGATGATTGTCACTATGATAGTGATTGCTACACCCCCATGTTCCCACAGCTCAGTATGGAAAGGGAAACAGACTTCTCTAGGAAATATGATTGTCACTATGATAGTGATTGCTACACCCCAGTGTTCACACAGCTCAGTATGGAAAGGGAAACAGACTTCTCTAGGAAAGATGATTGTCACTATGATAGTGATTGCTACACCCCCATGTTCCCACAGCTCAGTATGGAAAGGGAAACAGACTTCTCTAGGAAATATGATTGTCACTATGATAGTGATTGCTACACCCCCGTGTTCTGACTGCTCAGTATGGAAAGGGAAACAGACTTCTCTAGGAAATATGATTGTCACTGTGATAGTGATTGCTACACCCCAGTGTTCCCATAGCTCAGTATGGAAAGGATACCTTGTTGTACCATGAGGTGCATTGAGTATAAGGTGCTAACCCCATATGTGTAGACCAGTTGGCACTCTGTGGGTGACGTGGTTGTATCACAGTGGTCACCTTTGCTTCCAGAAAATGTCAGAGTATCCAGTGTTGGGCTGGCTTGACCTGGGAGCTAGGCCAGTGACAACAAATCCTGGCCCTGGAGGAGTTTCAAACACGGCCACTGTGTCAGCATATGAGCTGGCTGACCACTGCACTACCATGGCTATCTGCTGAGTGCTGGATGGCCACTGCACTACCATGGCTGTCTGCTGAGTGCTGGCTGGACACTGCACTACCATGGCTATCTGCTGAGTGCTGGATGGCCACTGCACTACCATGGCTATCTGCTGAGTGCTGGCTGGACACTGCACTACCATGGCTATCTGCTGAGTGCTGGCTGGACACTGCACTAACGTGGCTGTCTGCTGAGTGCTGGCTGGACACTGCGCTACCATGGCTGTCTGCTGAGTGCTGGCTGGACACTGCACTACCATGGCTGTCTGCTGAGTGCTGGCTGGACACTGCACTACCATGGCTGTCTGCTGAGTGCTGGCTGGACACTGCACTACCATGGCTGTCTGCTGAGTGCTGGCTGGCCACTGCACTACCATGGCTGTCTGCTGAGTGCTGGCTGGACACTGAACTACCATGGCTGTCTGCTGAGTGCTGGATGGCCACTGCACTACCATGGCTATCTGCTGAGTGCTGGATGGCCACTGCACTACCATGGCTATCTGCTGAGTGCTGGCTGGACACTGCACTACCATGGCTATCTGCTGAGTGCTGGCTGGACACTGCACTACCATGGCTGTCTGCTGAGTGCTGGCTGGACACTGCACTACCATGGCTGTCTGCTGAGTGCTGGCTGGACACTGCACTAACATGGCTATCTGCTGAGTGCTGGCTGGACACTGCACTACCATGGCTGTCTGCTGAGTGCTGGCCGGACACTGCACTACCATGGCTGTCTGCTGAGTGCTGGCTGGACACTGCACTACCATGGCTATCTGCTGAGTGCTGGATGGCCACTGCACTACCATGGCTATCTGCTGAGTGCTGGCTGACCACTGCACTACCATGGCTATCTGCTGAGTGCTGGCTGGACACTGCACTAACATGGCTGTCTGCTGAGTGCTGGCTGGACACTGCACTACCATGGCTGTCTGCTGAGTGCTGGCTGGACACTGCACTACCATGGCTATCTGCTGAGTGCTGGATGGCCACTGCACTACCATGGCTATCTGCTGAGTGCTGGCTGACCACTGCACTACCATGGCTATCTGCTGAGTGCTGGATGGCCACTGCACTACCATGGCTATCTGCTGAGTGCTGGCTGGACACTGCACTAACATGGCTGTCTGCTGAGTGCTGGCTGGACACTGCACTACCATGGCTGTCTGCTGAGTGCTGGCTGGACACTGCACTACCATGGCTGTCTGCTGAGTGCTGGCTGGACACTGCACTACCATGGCTGTCTGCTGAGTGCTGGCTGGACACTGCACTACCATGGCTGTCTGCTGAGTGCTGGATGGCCACTGCACTACCATGGCTATCTGCTGAGTGCTGGCTGACCACTGCACTACCATGGCTATCTGCTGAGTGCTGGCTGGACACTGCACTAACATGGCTGTCTGCTGAGTGCTGGCTGGACACTGCACTACCATGGCTGTCTGCTGAGTGCTGGCTGGACACTGCACTACCATGGCTGTCTGCTGAGTGCTGGCTGGACACTGCACTACCATGGCTGTCTGCTGAGTGCTGGCTGGACACTGCACTACCATGGCTATCTGCTGAGTGCTGGATGGCCACTGCACTACCATGGCTATCTGCTGAGTGCTGGCTGGACACTGCACTAACATGGCTGTCTGCTGAGTGCTGGCTGGACACTGCACTACCATGGCTGTCTGCTGAGTGCTGGCTGGACACTGCACTACCATGGCTGTCTGCTGAGTGCTGGCTGGACACTGCACTACCATGGCTGTCTGCTGAGTGCTGGATGGCCACTGCACTACCATGGCTATCTGCTGAGTGCTGGCTGACCACTGCACTACCATGGCTATCTGCTGAGTGCTGGCTGGACACTGCACTAACATGGCTGTCTGCTGAGTGCTGGCTGGACACTGCACTACCATGGCTGTCTGCTGAGTGCTGGCTGGACACTGCACTACCATGGCTGTCTGCTGAGTGCTGGCTGGACACTGCACTACCATGGCTGTCTGCTGAGTGCTGGCTGGACACTGCACTACCATGGCTGTCTGCTGAGTGCTGGCTGGACACTGCACTACCATGGCTGTCTGCTGAGTGCTGGCTGGACACTGCACTACCATGGCTATCTGCTGAGTGCTGGCTGGACACTGCACTACCATGGCTATCTGCTGAGTGCTGGCTGGACACTGCACTAACATGGCTGTCTGTTGAGTGCTGGCTGGCTGGACACTGCACTACCATGGCTATCTGCTGAGTGCTGGCTGGCTGGACACTGCACTACCATGGCTATCTGCTGAGTGCTGGCTGGCCACTGCACTACCATGGCTGAGTGCTGGCTGGCACTAGATTCGTGATACAATATTCCTGATGTGCCTTAAAAACAGTATAAAATGACACGAAGTAAAGCAGCTTAATAGAATACAATTACGGAAAACATAGGGTGTTGCGGCGACTAGCCTTTATCAGGAAACAAATGCACAAAACTACATATGAACACAAGGAAGTCACTACAGTGACACAGGTCCAAGAACTTGAGCGTGGCAAACACAGGTCCCAGAACTTGAGAGTGGCAAACACAGGTCCGAGAACTTGAGTGTCCACCAGAGTCAGTTCTGACTGGTCTAGACAAATACGGGCCTAGCACCTTGTGCCTAAGGCATCTTCAGGTGTGTAACATGTCCTTGACTTGAGCTCTTTAATCAGTTGAATATCCTTGCTGTCAGCATCTTTGTGTCATCTCATTAAATATCTTTGTGTCATCTCATTAAGTCATCTCAGACTCCGAGAAAAGGCCAGACGGACACATTACCAGATTGCCACTGGTACCATTCTAATTGGGACTCTTTGCTGGCTGTTGAAGACAAGGACCAAGCCCGCCCCAGGAATGTTCTGAGCTGCACTCACTCTGTCAGATGCTTCAGAGCATTTTATAATGCACACATGTATATATGTTTGTACTTGTGCATATATTTCTCTGTGAACACCCTCATGCAGAAGATGTCCTCGCTTGTACTGCAGTTGTGTTTGAATTCAAATTGTGTGTCGGTCATGTGACTTGTGTTCCTAGTTCTTGTCTGTGGAAACTTCAGCTGTTTTATGGTGGTATGGCTACTCCAGCGTTAGTTCTATCAAGTCTGTACAGTTGGGAGAAGGCAGTTAGTGGGAACAATTTACAGCAGTGTATGGTAATAACCCCACCACCACCACCACCCACCCGGAACACTTAAGTCTGTTTTGTCACAAACAAATGCATGTCACATTGACACATTTTGACCACTGCCTTATCCAGTTCACTGATCGAACAAACCCTACGGACAAGCACTTACAGGTGATGGCTGACGGACACGGCCTTGACAATGTTCCCGTGGCACCACAGATGTTTGGTAACGCAGGCAGGGAACACATGGAGAAATACGGTGAGTGGCTCTCGTCAGGTCCCATTTGCTGCAGCAGACTCCTCATGTCATACACAGGCAGCCTTTAGGGCAGCAGTTAATTCAACATGTGCCATGCCAGTAGGCATGGGTGGTCATATTTTGTCATCTCACATGATCACCAGAGTCGTGGATCAGCTCTGTGTTCTTGTCTCAACCATGCCATGTGACCAAGTCATCCAGATATTTGCTTCTCTGCATTTCCCCTGTTCTTTTCCCCTCGATCTTGCCAGTTGTCACCAAGTTCTCTGGTTTATTTCTTCTCATAACATGCCCCTCAAAAAAATGGAATGTCTACGTCTAATTTCTCTCACCTGTTTGTGGCTTTCATTTGCCTCATGGTTTTTCTGTCTGTCCGTGGTATTCTTTACATTTTCTTCATGGCTTTTCTGTCTGTCCGTGGTATTCTTTATATTTGTCTCATGGTTTTTCTGTCTGTCCGTGGTATTCTTTACATTTCCCTCATGGTTTTTCTGTCTGTCAGTGGTATTCTTTATATTTGTCTCATGGTTTTTCTGTCTGTCCGTGGTATTCTTTACATTTCCCTCATGGTTTTTCTGTCTGTCCGTGGTATTCTTTACATTTCCCTCATGGTTTTTCTGTCTGGCCGTGGTATTCTTTACATTTCCCTCATGGTTTTTCTGTCTGTCCGTGGTTTTCTTTATATTTGTCTCATGGTTTTTCTGTCTGTCCGTGGTATTCTTAACATTTCCCTCATGGTTTTTCTGTCTGTCCGTGGTATTCTTTACATTTCCCTCATGGTTTTTTCTGTCTGTCCGTGGTTTTCTTTACATTTCCCTCATGGTTTTTCTGTCTGTCCGTGGTATTCTTTACATTTCCCTCATGGTTTTTCTGTCTGTCCGTGGTATTCTTTACATTTCCCTCATGATTTTTTCTGTCTGTCCGTGGTTTTCTTTACATTTCCCTCATGGTTTTTCTGTCTGTCCGTGGTATTCTTTATATTTCCCTCATGGTTTTTCAGTCTGTCCGTGGTTTTCTATACTTTCTCCTCATGGTTTTTCTGTCTGTCCGTGGTATTCTTTACATTTTCCTCATGGTTTTTCTGTCTGTCCGTGGTATCCTTTATATTTCCCTCAGAAACCACATTTCCTCTGCCATTAGATGTTTTTCAGCTTGTCTGCTCATTGCCCACATTTTACATCCATACAAAAGTACAGGTTCTATGTAGCACCTCAACACTCTTTTTCTCTTTGCAATTGACATCTTTTTATTAGTCAGCATGTTTTCCATTTTGCAAAAAGCTTTCTTTGCGATGGCGATTCTTGTTCTAATCTCTTCATTGCACCTCCCATCAGATGTTCCGAGACAGTGTGCGGATTCACTTGTTTAAGAATATTACAATTTTTCTTTATATTATATTGTGGTATTTCTTTCTTCTTAGACACAACCATAATCTCTTGTCTTTTTACAATTTAATCCTAACTCTAGTTCTCACTTTGTACAATAATCATATCTATTAAATGTTGCAGATCCTATTCATTTTCTGCAATTAATACTGTATGATCCGATTATGTAATGTTATTGATGTTATATCCCCCAATGGTGATTCCTCATATCTTCTAAATTTCTAACAATATTTTTACTGTACAGGGAAAAAAGTCTAATGTCCTTCCAATCAATTTGTAGATCTGTAAGCATCTTCATCATGTCGACATGTCTCACATTATCGAAAGCCTTTGTGTAGTCAATGAAGCAAAGATGCAAGTCTTTGATTACCTCTGTTGAACACTTGATTAATGTTCTCAGCAAGTACACATCATTTTCTGTACCCTTGACTTCTACAAACCCACATTGTTCTTCTCCTATTTCTTTGTATTTTCTTCCCAACTCTTTGCATAATGATTGTTAGCTAAATCTTCGTGATGTCGCTCACTATGCTAATTGTTCGATGTTGATCACATCCGAAGGCTCCTGATTTCTTTGGAATTGCTATATAGATTTACATAATTCAGGAGGTATACCCCCAGTACCATATATTGTGTTCAGCAGTCTGTTGACTTGGTCTATTCTATATTCTTCTAAGGCATTGATTATTTCTGTTGTGATGTTGTTTGAACCTGGGGTCTTGCCAGTTTTCATATGGTTAACCCTTTACAGGGCAGACGCTTGTCCATTTTGTAGCCCTGAACGGGCAAGATTTTTTCAGGTTCTGTAAAATTTCGGGTCGTGTTAGTAAAAACATCACAAATAAGGTGTTAGTCAACCGATTTTAGTTAAATAAACAACACAATGAAGGGAAAAGCATGCAGAATATGTTACTCATGTGATTGTTGCCGGTAATCCATATATGAACACAAATATTTACGAAATACGGCATATTGTTTGTGATTTTCCGTCATCTATACGGCAATTTACAAACACATTTTCAGAATCATAATCACTTTCTTTATAAAGTCCGACTCAGACTGCTAATGCAAAGTAACGCTTTGCACTGATATCTAGCTCCGATTAATAGTCAACTTCGTGCCCTTTAATGTCATTTAAATTGAACAGAGCGAAATCTCGGCTATCACTTGAAGAATCGCCGAAATCCATTTTGAAAAACAGCGTAAAAATCCCGAAAATTATCAAAAAAAGTCCGTAAAATTCCGTTCAAATTCATTGTAGCGCGTTTACAAATGGCGGCCACGTTGTCAAGCTATCGGCGAAAGCGAAAGTAGCCGCCGGAAGTGTCGGAAAGCCGAGAGATCGCGTTTTTACAATGCATAATAGTATCGGCCGCGTTCAGGCGATCTGCTCGTTTAAGCTATCGGCCGCTAACAGCCGCTCTGCCCTGTAAAGGGTTAAGAGCATTCTGAACTTTCATTCTCAGAATTGATGGTTCTTCATTATAATTCTGAATATTATACTGTTCTTCTCTTGTATCATCATCTTGTTTTCAGCCATGTTGATGAATGCCTTCGAGAACGACGACATTGGAATAGACATCAACTACCGTATGGATGGAAAGTTATTCAATCTCAGAAGGCTGAAAGCTAAAACCAAAATTGACAGCGGCACCGTCAGAGAGCTCCTGTTTGCTGATGATTGCGCTCTATACGCCAACTCAGAGGCGGACATGCAACATAATGTTTCAGCTTTCTCACATGCCTGTGCCAACTTTGGGCTCAATATCAACTTGGAGAAGACTGTAGTGATATACCAGCCAGCTCCAGGGAATATTCACACTGTGCTGAATATCAAAGTGAATGATCATAGACTAAGTGTTGTGGACAAATTCACCTATCTTGGCAGCACCGTGTCACAAGCTGCCACAATCGATGACGAAGTGAATGCAAGAATCTCCAAGGCCAGTGCAGCCTTTGGCAGACTGTACAAGAATGTATGGGACAGAACTGGAATAAGCCTGCAAACAAAGCTAAAAGTCTACAAAGCAGTTGTATTATCCACACTGCTATATGCTTGTGAAACCTGGACAGTTTATCAGCGACACGCTAGGAAATTAAACCACTTCCACACAGTCTGCCTAAGGAAGCTACTGAAGATTAAATGGCAAGACAAGATTCCAGACACTGAAGTCCTAGAAAGAGCATCCATGCCCAGTATCCACACTCTACTGATGAAGAATCAGATTCCCTGGGCTGGTCACTTGACTCGCATGCCAGATCACAGGCTCCCTAAACGAATTTTTTACAGCGAACTGCGTTGTGGTAAACGCTCCCAAGGTGGCCAGAGGAAACGTTTTAAAGACACTCTGAAAATTTCACTGAATGCTTTTGGAATTCATTATGACACCTGGGAGGCTGCAGCCAGAGACCGAAATTCGTGGCGTGCATCATTGCGCAAAGGTGCAGTCATGTGTGAGGCAACCAGGACTGCAAGAGCTGTGAAGAAAAGGCAGGACAGAAAAACCACTGCAGGAAATACTCCTCCAGAGAAGTCAAGCATTCTTTGCCCACATTGTCAAAGAACATTTCGAGCCAAAATAGGCCTTATCAGCCATCTTAGAACCCACGGCTCCACACCTTCAACCCGACTGGATGAAATGAATGGTCATCATCATTCTTGATGGACAAACAACAATACAACAAATCATCATAAAGGTCTTTCACATAATCTGACGACACATGTAAAATCTGATCTTTTTCTATTATGATTTTGTCATCTTTGGATTTTAGGCAGCCCATTGATGTGTGTGTTTTTTTCTTAGTGTTGTCATTAATTCTTTTGTGCATTAATTTGGTATTCCAGATATTGTGTTGGTCTTCAGTTTCCCTGAAATTTTCCTCACGCCATGCGTCTTTGCCTCTTTGCATAATTTCCTAATTTTCCTGTGAATCTCTTCATATTTTATTTTCATGGTTATATTTGTTATTTATTTCTTATTTCCATAAGGTTTAAGATGTCTTCCGTCATCCATTTCTTACGCCCAATCATCTTCATTTTTGAGATAGTTGTTTCTGCAGCCTGGCTGATTGAGTTCTTCAATATTTTCTATTGAAATAGAATTTCCAGATCAGCCAGTGCATCAAATATGTTCTTTGTCTCTATGTTATCTTTTATCACCTCACTCTTGAGTGCACATAGATCAAATTGTGTGTTTCTTGGGGTATATTACCTTCTTTAATTGTATATGTATATTGGTTATTACTAATCTGTGGTTGCTATAGCAGTCTGCATTTGGTATAGTTTTTGTGACTATCTTCTGTTGATGGGGATGTAATCACTCTGGTTTCTGATCATATTGTCAGGACTCCTCCATGTCCATTATCTCTTTGGATGTTGATGATACAAGGTGTTTCCAATAATCATATCATGCTATTTTTCCCATTGTACAAGTCTGTAACCTCTTTCATTCCGTGCACCTAGTCCATACTTGCCTAATTTGCATCCGTCTTGTTGATTTCCAACTTTAGCGTTAAAGTCACCCATTATGATATTTAATTCTGAATACCTGCATTCCTTGAACGCATTCTCCAAATCATTTATGAAATTCATCACTGCTGTCTGTTGCTGGTGCATACATTTGAATGATGTTTAGATTAAAAGGTATGTCACTTAACTTTACCAGTAATATTCTGTCTGATACAGTCCGGTATCCTTTTATAGATTTTGATATCCCCAGATCCGTTATAAATGTTACCCCTTGCTATTTTTTCTCTCCGCCAGAATGGATTATTTTATATAACTTGGATGTTATGATGCTAACTCCTTTTCATCTGGTCTCACATATACCTAAAATGTTAATATTCAGTTTTCTGTTTCTACACGGTATGTGAGATTGCAAATTGTGTTCGTAATCCCTTTGCCACAGTGCCATCTATGGACTTATAGGGGAAAGCATAACTCATTGCTCATTGCCAGGTGGTATCTAAATATGACTTCTCAATCCAAAAAGCATAATCATAACCACTAAAATAGCCTGCAGATGGCACAGTTGTTGTATGTAAGAGAAACTCTGGGGAAAGAAAAGATAATGAGATAAAACCAAGCAAATAAAAATCCTGTCTTTCTTGTTGAAACCTTACATCACAAGGTGGAACCATACACCTGTACAGACAACAGTGTGGAGCAGATGGGGAACTGATATAGATATCAATTTCAGAATACAAAGGCAAGATTTTACAGCACTAGGACATTTGTAGAAGTCATATTTATTTTTCAGTGAGGGCGTTGGAGTAAAAGTTTGGCAGTTTAGCTAACATTAGCATGAGCATGGTGGGACGAGGCTTTGATGCCAGGGCTGGCCATGAGCTAGGGGAGGGAGAGACTGGCCATCTATCCCACCATGCACCCAGGTCTACAAGATGTGAGGCTCCCCACACTTCACAAACCCACAGCCTGCACCTGCTATTTGACTTGTTTTAATGTTATGTTTTTTGCTAGCTTTCTTCTTTTTCAATTTGTGCAGGGACAAAGCCGGAGCATTTTGCCAAAATTGCCTGGAAGAACCACAAACATTCTGTCAACAATCCGTAAGTCATGTTGTATATGACAGTTCTATGACCTTTCCATTCGTAAATTTATTAATTCATCCAGCGGCACGTCATGTTCTGAACTTTTCCCCCAAAACTATGTTGACATTTTTGTGTATCCTCATCTTTCATATTATCAGCTTTACTGTCACTTGATTTTCACATTTACAACATGGTAATATGCATTATGTTCACAACTGTCATTTAACAGTTTTTTTTCCCCTATGTGAATATAACATGCACAATTGTTAATTGATGTACGAAAGATGAGTGACTGGAAGGGTCAAATGTAAGGACAGGCCTGCGTGTCCAATTTGTGACCCTTTGAAAATATTCTTCATTTGTTCGTTGCACATCTCTCTCTCTCTCTCTCTCTCTCTCTCCCCCCCCCCCCCCCCCTTTTCAGTGCTGAACATGAAGACAAGTGCACATTTTGAGTGTTAAAACCAGTCAATAAAAACATGAGACAGTTTTCTCATCAGTCACCTCTAATTTAACTGAATTTGTTTTGTTTCCTTTGATCGTTTGTACACAGGTATTCCCAGTTTCAGACAGAGTACAGCTTTCAGGAGATTCAACAGTCACCAGTGATTTACTATCCCTTAACAAAGTTGCAGTGTTGGTAAGTGTTGTGTGTCATCTCCCACAAGTGTTGTGTGTCATCTCCCACAGGTGGTGTTACAAGTGTTGTGTGTAATCTTCCAGGGGTGATATTACAACAAGTGTTGTGTGTCATCTCCCACAGGTGATATAACAACAAGTGTTGTGTGTCATCTCCCACAGGTGATATTACAACAAGTGTTGTGTGTCATCTTCCAGGGGTGATATTACAGCAAGTGTTGGGTGTAATCTTCCAGGGGTGATATTACAACAAGTGGTGTGTGTAATCTTCCAGGGGTGATATTACAACAAGTGTTGTGTGTAATCTTCCAGGGGTGATATTACAACAAGTGTTGGGTGTTATCTTCCAGGGGTGATGTTACAACAAGTGTTGTCAAATTCATGACAAAACTCTAGCGTCCTTTGGACATATACAATGGAACAGTTATATACAGAATGTTGCAGTTGGTGTTGTCAAATTCATGACAAGACACGTAGAGAACCAGCGCCTGTGGCTTAGAGAGTATAAAGATGCCCAGTTTCATAAATCCTTGACATAACGAGTCAAGATGTTGAAATCGGCCAAGGGAAATGCGTAAGTAGACCACTTTGAGTTGATTTCCTTGGTGTGAGACTTCGGGCATTCAGAAAGCAATGGCAAACTACTGAACTAAAATTGCCTAGTAAGTCACAAGCAGCCAATTAATTATGGGATTGAATGCAACATTCCGTGAAAGACATGACTAACAAGAGTGTATTGGACTTCTACATCACAGGCTGGAAGAGGAAAGACTTAAATAAGACTGTAAGCTACCTCCACATCCCAGGGTAGAAGAGGAAAGACTAAACAAGACTGTAAGGTATCTACATCCCAGGGTAGAAGAGGAAAGACTAAACAAGACTGTAAGGTACCTCTACATCCCAGGGTAGAAGAGGAAAGACTAAACAACACTGTAAGGTGCCTCTACATCCCAGGGTAGAAGAGGAAAGACTAAACAAGACTGTAAGGTATCTCTACATCCCAGGGTAGAAGGGGAAAGACTAAACAAGACTGTAAGGTACCTCTACATCCCAGGGTAGAAGAGGAAAGACTAAACAATACTGTAAGGTACCTCTACATCCCAGGGTAGAAGAGGAAAGACTAAACAAGGCAGTAAGGTATCTCTACATCCCAGGGTAGAAGAGGAAAGACTAAACAACACTGTAAGGTATCTCTACATCCCAGGGTAGAAGAGGAAAGACTAAACAACACTGTAAGGTGCCTCTACATCCCAGGGTAGAAGAGGAAAGACTAAACAAGACTGTAAGGTACCTCTACATCCCAGGGTAGAAGAGGAAAGACTAAACAACACTGTAAGGTGCCTCTACACCCCAGGGTAGAAGAGGAAAGACTAAACAACACTGTAAGGTATCTCTACATTCTAGAGTAGAAGAGGAAAGACTAAACAAGACTGTATTGTACCTCCCATCGCGGGGAGGAAGAGGAGCAACTAAACTATATTGTATTGTATTTCACATCACAGGATAGAAGAAGGGATTATAAAGAAAGTATTATCAGGATAGAGATGGTTTTAGAGGTAGGAAAAAAAAAAAACCAGAAAGTCTTGTTCAAATTATAATATATTTTCTGATGAAAGCTTGTATATTTTGTATTACTAGTCCCACGTCTGACGGAGCCGGTTGTGCCATCTTGGCCAGCGAGGACTTTGTGAAAAAGAATGGCCTGGAAGCTCAGGCAGTGGAGATCCTGGCCATGGAGCTAGGGACTGATGAGCCCAGTGTCTTTTCTGAGGGCAACTGCATCAAAATGGTCAGTGTTAGTTTGATTAAATTCCTGCCAGAAAATAACATCTTTATATTTATTTTGGTGGCGGTGGGGGTTAAACTGGGGTTGTGCTGATGGCGGGGTAAAGGGTTCAACCCGTAAACTGGTCAGTTGGACATTGACTTGCCATTCAGAAAGCAATGCCAAACTACTGAACGTGAACTTGCCTAAAATACCCACCTATCCTTGGGGTTGAAGGCAACCCTCCTGCCAAGGGCACGCAACTGTTATTGTCCAGGTCTACCCAGCCTCACATGGATGCCAGCACCTGTCTTGGGGTGTGAGAATGGCTGATGTGTTATTTGCCACAAGTCTGCCTCAGTGCCGGTTGGTCTATACACATCAGGAGCTAGCAGCAAGATGCCCTTTCAAGAGGCGGAATCATATTCCTATGAATTCAACAATGTAGACAGAGATGTGGGAACACATGGAGATATTAACACAGGAACACAAATGGCGAGACAAGCTTGTGTAGCACTAGGACGTGTGTGGCAGTCAGCAGGCGTATCATGCAGCACCGGATTTAGAATAATGACATGTCATGTTAAATATCTTCTAGTCGGCTTCATGGTGAAGGTGTTATGTTAAATATGTTGTAGTCGGCTTCATGGCGAAGGTGTTATGTTAAATATCTTCTATTCGGCTTCATGGCGAAGGTATCATGTTAAATATGTTGTAGTCAGCTTCATGGCGAAGGTGTTATGGACACAGTTCGTAATCCCGCATTTTGTTAGTTGCATGTCCTTCACAGGATATAGCAGTCAACCCCAGCATTTTGGCTGTTCGTGTTTCCTGGGCAAATTTTACGTTCAGTAGTTTGCCATTGCTTTCTGAGCGACCGATACCTATACCGTTTTCGAAAAAACCAGCACCACTGTGTTTCGAACCCGGGTATACAGGATTATGAATCGCATCTGTAACTCCTTTGCCACAGAGACCGGCGGGATGTTAGGGAGGTGTTTAATATTGCTTATTCTGGAAAAGAAAAGTCTGATTAAAGGGGAGGCTTTTGCTATACTATTACCAATTCCTTAACTACATGCATTCAATCATTAACAAGGTGGCAAAAACAAAGCAACAGTTTTAGATATAAAATCGTGGGTTCCGGGTCTGACTGACCTCTTGTTTTCCCGCCAGTCATGCGAGCGGAAAAACCCTTCCGAACCATGTTCACACAAATCCCTGGTCACCTATTCTGAATTGTCGTTACCCTGTACACTCATCTTTGTCCTTGTCTTCTGTCTGTCTTGTTCTGTCTTGTTCTGTCTTCTCTGAGCTGTCACCAATATGATATAGCACTGTGACACGGTTCCTTGCAGCAGTACAGAAACTTGTGTCCCCTGGTGGTTTCACTTAAGCCTGTGATAAACAGTTATGTTCTCATACTTTTCAGATTGGCTTTGACATGGCTGCAAAAACAGCTCAGAAAGTCTTTCAGAAAGCAGGTAAAGTGCCAGTTGTATGTGTTAGAAATACATGTGATGTGGTATGTTGAGGTATGTCTTACATCCATGTCAGTGTGGTATGTTGAGGTATGTCTTACATCCATGTCAGTGTGGTTCGTTGAGGTATGTCTTACATCCATGTCAGTGTGGTTTGTTGAGGTATGTCTTACATCCATGTCAGTGTGGTTCGTTGAGGTATGTCTTACATCCATGTCAGTGTGGTTCATTGAGGTATGTCTTACATCCATGTCAGTGTGGTTTGTTGAGGTATGTCTTACATCCATGTCAGTGTGGTTCGTTGAGGTATGTCTTACATCTGTATTGATGTGGTACGGTACTCCTTAGAGTTGTCGTACAGCTGTCTAGTCAGATCTAAAGAACACACTTATAAGTGTGTCATCAGATACACTTGGTGGCCAGCTGTCTAGAGTGTCAACTTGCCTGGTGGTAAATGAATCCTGTTGGGGCCCTCATGAACCCACTACTTGTGCTCAGCACACCGGATGTTTAAGAATGAACGCTATTACTCATTTGGCCAAGTTGACCTGCATGATTGTTATATGATTGCTTTATGTTTATGCTAGATTCTCTTCACTGTTAAATCTTGCATTGCAGGATTGAAGCCATCTGATGTCCAAGTTGTTGAACTGCATGATTGCTTCTCCTGCAATGAGCTGATCACCTACGAAGCTCTTGGGCTGTGTGGCATCGGTAAGTTCCTGTGTATAAATACATGGATTATTTGAATAATGAAGATGCTACAATAGATTGCATAATTTATTGTCTGGCATATTTCGCTACATCATATAAGGTGCATACTACAGAAAAACGTTCCAACAAATATTGAAGTACTTTAATTAATCTTGTTAACGAAAATACATGAACCACAGTTTCATAAGTAATAGGGAAAGCTAATCCACACACTTATTAGAGAAATTAGACTCAGAAGTCAAAATTTTTTTGGTCACATTACGAGAAGAAATAAATTGGAGAATTTGGTGACAACTGGCAAGATCGAGGGGAGGAGAACAAGGAGAAGGTAGAGAAGTAAATACCTGTATGGCTTGGCCACGTGGTATGGTCGAAACAAGAACACTGAGCTGATCCATGACTCTGGTGATCGAGTGAGATGGCGAATCATGACTGCCCACGCTTATCGGCATGGCACATGATGAATGAATGAATGAATCCACACAAAATCAGTCCAGTGCACTAGATATAGTAGCCTTGAGCTCATAGCGAGCAAACACAAAATAAATAATAAGTTTCACTGTCACCACAATAGATTTAAAGAGGCCGATGTCTTTTTGCTTACATAATTTTGGTTGACCAGTGTGTACAGCACAAGTCTCTGCATCTCTCTTAACTTCTGGTTATGGATAGTAAAGAGCACACTGATATCCTCTTTGTCTGCCACATGCCCAGATTCAATTAAAGGTGTGGTAATGAAGATGATGGCCCCTTCCAGTTGGTAAGGTTAATCAGATTGCCAGAATTTTCCAGTGTTTATTTTCTTATTCATTTAGAGATGTGTTTCGCTGTCCTATTTTCTAACTGTTGTTCCATTCTGCCTATGTACACGGACTGGCATTTTAATGGATTATTGTTGGGGTTGGTGATTTTATCATAGAAAACTCTGCCAACAATTACCGTCTTGATCACACAACACAGGCTATCCAGTTCTGTATCAGATCAGGACATTAAAGCACTGAACACTGACGTTAGTTGCATGTCTTTTACAAGGTGTTGCAATCAATCCCAGCATTTATTGCCTGTTTGTGATTTACGAGGTAATTTTACATTTAGTAGTTTGCCATTGCTTTCTGAATGGTTGATGCTCATACCAATGAAATCAACGCAAAGCATTTTGCTCCCACTGCTTCACATTAGTGGCTTTCTGCTGTAGTCTTCTTCTTCTTCCTTTTGCTTGAAATTTGTCTATATCTGCAATGTTGTTTCTTGTATCAACTTTACTATCTCATTTAGTTCACTCTTGGTGCATAGAGTTTTATCTTCCACTGTTGTTTCTCCAGGCCAGAAGGTTTGCCTAGATATGTCCTATTTTTTCCAGTCTTGGAGTATGTGCTCTGCTGTCTGCGGTGTCAATCCACATGTGCACATGCTTGATTCGCCAATTTTGAATATTGTATACATGTGGTTGCGTAACCTATTGTGTCCTGTTCTGAGATGCAGAATAATTATATGTTTTGGTCCTGTCCATAAAGTGGTAAGCGTCTTGAAATGGTGTTTGTGACTTTCTGACTGATTTGATCTTTTTTTTTTCTTTTGGTGGTATGTAACGGGCACATCAAGCTGTTCTTCTTTTGCTTCTTCCTTAGCTAGTTGATCAGCTCTCTCGTTTCCAGGTTCTCCACAATAAGATAGTATCCACTGCATGGTGAGCTTACGCTGACTGCCTAGTTCAGATAGGAGTGTCATTAGTACTGGTAATTTCCCAGACAGGAACACCTCAAATACTGATTTTGAATCTGTCAATAGCACCACAGGATGTGTACCTTGGCTGGTATTTAGTCATTTCTCTGTTGCTATCTTGAGTGCCTGGATTTCTGCGTCATAGTTATGGCAGTACGTTCCAGTATCAGAGTCTGTGTATGCATACATGTATCCATGCAATCACTTCCTTACAATAGAACATAGGAGTGCTGTACAATAGAGCATATGAGTGCTGTACAATAGAACATATGAGTGCTGTACAATAGAACATATGAGTGCTGTACAATAGAGCATATGAGTGCTGTACAATAGAACATATGAGTGCTGTACAATAGAACATATGAGTGCTGCACAATAGAACATATGAGTGCTGTACAATAGAACATATGAGCGCTGTACAATAGAACATATGAGTGCTGCACAATAGAACATATGAGTGCTGCACAATAGAACATATGAGTGCTGTACAATAGAACATATGAGTGCTGTACAATAGAACATATGAGTGCTGTACAATAGAACATATGAGTGCTGCACAATAGAACATATGAGCGCTGTACAATAGAACATATGAGTGCTGCACAATAGAACATATGAGTGCTGCACAATAGAACATATGAGCGCTGTACAATAGAACATATGAGTGCTGTACAATAGAACATATGAGTGCTGTACAATAGAACATATGAGTGCTGCACAATAGAACATATGAGTGCTGTACAATAGGACATATGAGTGCTGTACAATAGGACATATGAGTGCTGTACAATAGGACATATGAGTGCTGTACAATAGAACATATGAGTGCTGTACACAATCTTCATTGTCTTTCTCAAATTGTTGACACCAAGGGAGGGTACATGAATGTGCTTTCAGGTGAAGGTGGCGCATTTGTTGACCGCGGAGACAACACGTACGGTGGGAAGTTTGTGGTCAACCCAAGTGGTGGGCTTATTTCTAAAGGACATCCTTTGGGGGCCACAGGTAAGTGTGTCTGTAACTGTGAGAGAGGAGGGGTGATGTTTGAGTCTACATCTCCAGCTGAAAGAGAGGAGTGGTGATGTGTGAGCTTAGATCTTCAATTGTAAGAGATGAGTGGCATTTTCTTGTCTAGATCTCCCAACTGTGAAGAGAGGGTTGGTGATGTTTTTAAGTCTAAATCTCTAATTGTAAATGAGGAGAGAAGTGGTATTTTCTTGTCTAGATCTGCAACAGTGAAGAGAGGAATTGTGATGTTATATCTAGATCTCCAACTGAGAGGGAGAAATAGTAGTGTTTAAGATTCTATTTGAGAAAAAAGAGAGAGAAAGGCGCAGCATCAACCAGGAAAAATTGTGTAATTCTGAGAATGAAATACCACAGAGCCTGACTGTTTATTGAAGTGATCAACAGGCTTGTTTGATCTCAGATGTCAGCCTTAGTGGGGTTTGGACCCATACCTGTGACAGAGATGGGCATGCCAACTACATGGCTGCTCGTTGATCTGTGATATAGTGAGTATAACAGGCAGAAACAGACAGTCATTGACCAGACAACAAGTATACTTTGTAGTGATTCCTGTACCAGCAAAAGACCTCAGTTACGTGTACAAGAGACCTCAGTTACATGTACAAGAGACCTCAGTTACGTGTACAAGAGACCTCAGTTACGTGTACAAGAGACCTCAGCTATGTACAGTCATTGACCAGACAACAAATATACTTTGTAGTGATTCCTGTACCAGCAGAAAACCTCAGTTACGTGTACAAGAGACCTCAGTTACATACAGTCATTGACCAGACAACAAATATGCTTTGTTGTGTCTCTGTCCCAACAAGAGACCTCAGTTACGTGTACAAGAGACCTCAGTTATGTACAGTCATTGACCAGACAAATATGCTTTATAGTGTGTCTATACCAATAAGAGACCTCAGTTACGTGTACAAGAGACCTCAGCTACATGTACAAGAGACCTCAGCTATGTACAGTCATTGACCAGACAACAAATATGCTTTGTAGTGATTCCTGTACCAGCAGAAAACCTCAGCTACGTGTACAAGAGACCTCAGCTACGTGTACAAGAGACCTCAGCTACATGTACAAGAGACCTCAGCTGCGTGTACAAGAGACCTCAGCTACATGTACAAGAGACCTCAGCTATGTGTCCAAGAGACCTCAGCTACGTGTACAAGAGACCTCAGCTACGTACAAGAGACCTCAGCTACGTGTACAAGAGACCTCAGCTACGTGTACAAGAGACCTCAGCTACGTGTACAAGAGACCTCAGCTACGTGTACAAGAGACCTCAGCTACGTGTACAAGAGACCTCAGCTACGTGTACAAGAGACCTCAGCTACGTGTACAAGAGACCTCAGCTACGTGTACAAGAGACCTCAGCTACGTACAAGAAACCTCAGCTACGTGTACAAGAGACCTCAGCTACGTGTACAAGAGACCTCAGCTACGTGTACAAGAGACCTCAGCTACGTGTACAAGAGACCTCAGCTACGTGTACAAGAGACCTCAGTTACGTGTACAAGAGACCTCAGCTACGTGTACAAGAGACCTCAGCTACGTGTACAAGAGACCTCAGCTACGTGTACAAGAGACCTCAGCTACGTGTACAAGAGACCTCAGCTACGTGTACAAGAGACCTCAGCTACGTGTACAAGAGACCTCAGCTACGTGTACAAGAGACCTCAGCTACGTGTACAAGAGACCTCAGCTACGTGTACAAGAGACCTCAGCTACATGTACAAGAGACCTCAGCTACATGTACAAGAGACCTCAGCTACATGTACAAGAGACCTCAGCTACATGTACAAGAGACCTCAGCTACATGTACAAGAGACCTCAGCTACATGTACAAGAGACCTCAGCTACGTGTACAAGAGACCTCAGCTACATGTACAAGAGACCTCAGCTACGTGTACAAGAGACCTCAGTTACGTGTACAAGAGACCTCAGCTACGTGTACAAGAGACCTCAGTTACGTACAGTCATTGACCAGACAACAATATTCTGTGTAGTTTTTTTGTGTGTGTGCGCTCGCTCGCTTTGAACTCAAATGTAGTCCACACACATTACTTCTAGTAGTGCTGGACTGAATTCTGCGTGTGGATTTGCTTTCCTATAAACAGTGTCCCTCCCCATCAGGCGAACCCACTCAGACTTCAGATGTACTTGTAATTTACGTCCCCAAGTCAAGGACGATAGGTCAGCATTTTAGTCCAACTGTCCAGTGTAGGGGTTGAACCCCTAATCTCGGCCACAGCACACCGGATGTTTAAGAACATGCGTTCTTATCAATTCGGCCATGCTGACCTATGCTGTGTAATGATGTCTGTGCCAGCAAGAGACCTAAGTTACATGTACAGGAGACTTAAGTTATGCGTACAAGAGACCTAGGTTACATGTTCAAGAGACCTAGGTTACGTGTAAAATAACCCTAAGTTATGTATACAAGAGATCTAGGTTACGTGTACAAGAGACCTAACTTACGTGTACAAGAGACCTAAGTTATGTGTACCAGAGACCTAAGTTACGTGTACAAGAGACCTAAGTTAGGTGTACAAGAGACCTAAGTTATGTGTACAAGAGACCTAAGTTACGTGTACAAGAGACCTAAGTTAGGTGTACCAGAGACCTAAGTTAGGTGTACAAGAGACCTAAGTTAGGTGTACAAGAGACCTAAGTTACGTGTACAAGAGACCTAAGTTATGTGTACCAGAGACCTAAGTTACGTGTACCAGAGACCTAAGTTATGTGTACCAGAGACCTAAGTTACGTGTACAAGAGACCTAAGTTATGTGTACCAGAGACCTAAGTTACATGTACAAGAGACCTAAGTTACGTGTACCAGAGACCTCAGCTACGTGTACAAGAGACCTAAGTTATGTGTACAAGAGACCTAAGTTACGTGTACAAGAGACCTAAGTTACGTGTACCAGAGACCTAAGTTACGTGTACAAGAGACCTAAGTTACGTGTACCAGAGACCTAAGTTACGTGTACAAGAGACCTCAGCTACATGTACAAGAGACCTAAGTTACGTGTACCAGAGACCTAAGTTACGTGTACCAGAGACCTAAGTTATGTGTACCAGAGACCTAAGTTATGTGTACCAGAGACCTAAGTTATGTGTACCAGAGACCTAAGTTATGTGTACCAGAGACCTAAGTTATGTGTACCAGAGACCTAAGTTATGTGTACCAGAGACCTAAGTTATGTGTACCAGAGACCTAAGTTATGTGTACCAGAGACCTAAGTTATGTGTACCAGAGACCTAAGTTATGTGTACCAGAGACCTAAGTTAGGTGTACCAGAGACCTAAGTTAGGTGTACCAGAGACCTAAGTTAGGTGTACCAGAGACCTAAGTTAGGTGTACAAGAGATCTAAGTTAGGTGTACAAGAGACCTAAGTTACGTGTACAAGAGACCTAAGTTACGTGTACAAGAGACCTAAGTTACGTGTACAAGAGACCTAAGTTAGGTGTACAAGAGACCTAAGTTAGGTGTACAAGAGACCTAAGTTACGTGTACAAGAGACCTAAGTTACGTGTACAAGAGACCTAAGTTACGTGTACCAGAGACCTAAGTTACGTGTACCAGAGACCAAAGTTATGTGTACCAGAGACCTAAGTTATGTGTACCAGAGACCTAAGTTAGGTGTACCAGAGACCTAAGTTAGGTGTACAAGAGACCTAAGTTAGGTGTACCAGAGACCTAAGTTACGTGTACCAGAGACCTAAGTTACGTGTACCAGAGACCTAAGTTACGTGTACCAGAGACCTAAGTTACGTGTACCAGAGACCTAAGTTATGTGTACCAGAGACCTAAGTTAGGTGTACCAGAGACCTAAGTTAGGTGTACCAGAGACCTAAGTTAGGTGTACAAGAGACCTAAGTTAGGTGTACAAGAGACCTAAGTTACGTGCACCAGAGACCTAAGTTACGTGTACCAGAGACCTAAGTTAGGTGTACCAGAGACCTAAGTTACGTGTACCAGAGACCTAAGTTATGTGTACCAGAGACCTAAGTTATGTGTACCAGAGACCTAAGTTAGGTGTACAAGAGACCTAAGTTAGGTGTACAAGAGACCTAAGTTAGGTGTACAAGAGACCTAAGTTACGTGTACAGGAGACCTAAGTTACGTGTACAGGAGACCTAAGTTACGTGTACAAGAGACCTAAGTTATGTGTACAAGAGACCTAAGTTACGTGTACAAGAGACCTAAGTTACGTGTACAAGAGACCTAAGTTACGTGTACAAGAGACCTAAGTTACGTGTACAAGAGACCTAAGTTACGTGTACAAGAGACCTAAGTTACGTGTACAAGAGACCTAAGTTACGTGTACAAGAGACCTAAGTTACGTGTACAAGAGACCTAAGTTACGTGTACAAGAGACCTAAGTTATGTGTACAAGAGACCTAAGTTACGTGTACAAGAGACCTAAGTTATGTGTACAAGAGACCTAAGTTATGTGTACAAGAGACCTAAGTTATGTGTACAAGAGACCTAAGTTATGTGTACAAGAGACCTAAGTTATGTGTACAAGAGACCTAAGTTATGTGTACAAGAGACCTAAGTTATGTGTACAAGAGACCTAAGTTATGTGTACAAGAGACCTAAGTTATGTGTACAAGAGACCTAAGTTATGTGTACAAGAGACCTAAGTTATGTGTACAAGAGACCTAAGTTATGTGTACAAGAGACCTAAGTTATGTGTACAAGAGACCTAAGTTACGTGTACAAGAGACCTAAGTCATGTGTACAAGAGACCTAAGTTAGGTGTACAAGAGACCTAAGTTAGGTGTACAAGAGACCTAAGTTAGGTGTACAAGAGACCTAAGTTAGGTGTACAAGAGACCTAAGTTATGTGTACAAGAAATACATTAACATGTATTGAGCAACACTTTTAGAAGGAGGGAAGACATAAAATGTAACAATTGAAGGTTGTAGTGACTTCTACATCAGGATTGATAGTTCAATCGTCTCTACTTGATGACAGCACTTACACTGAACGAACAAGTGTACTATGACACCTGACCAACCCTTAAAATCAATGTCTTCATTAGCCAGGTCTGTCACCCACGTGATCACACAACCATGGAGTATAGACAGAGTTTGTCACCAGCCATTGAATCTGCATTAGCCAGGTCTGTCACCCACGTGATCACACAACCATGGAGTATAGACAGAGTTTGTCACCAGCCATTGAATCTGCATTAGCCAGGTCTGTCACCCACGTGATCACACAACCATGGAGTATAGACAGAGTTTGTCACCAGCCATTGAATCTCCTTTGAGAAGTTAGATGTAGACAGTCAAGATTTTTTGGGCACGTTATGAGAAGAAATAAACTAGAGAACTTGGTGACAACTGGCAAGATTGTGGGGGGAAAGAACTAAGGGAAGGCATAGAGGTAAATTTCTGGATGGCTTGGCCATATGGCATAGTCGAGACAGGAACACTGAGCTGATCCATGACTCTGGTGATCGTGTAAGATGGCGACACTTGACCGTCCACACTTGTCAGCATGGCACATGATGATGATTGTATCTGCCCTGGTAAAATGTTGCATGCAGAATGTTGCCATTAACCCCAACCTCAGATTAGCTTTCTTGGCAAGTTTACATTCAGTAGCTTGCCATTGCTTTCTGAACTGAACAGGAAGTCAACATTTAAGTTCAACTGACCATGTTGGGAATGAACCTTCTTTCACCTACTTCACCAAGCATAGGTCAAGTAACATACACATCAGACCTACTGCAGCACTGTAGGATTCAGAAATATATATTCACCAAGCATAGGTCAAGTAACTGTAGGATTCAGAAATATATATTCACCAAGCATAGGTCAAGTAACTGTAGGATTCAGAAATATATATTCACCAAACATAGGTCAAGTAACTAGGATTCAGAAATATATATTCACCAAGCATAGGTCAAGTAGACCCCGAGGTAGACCAAGAAGACGGTGGAGAGATAATACATGTACAGACCTACAAGCACTTGGAATCAACGACTGGCAAGAGAAGGTCCACCAGAGAGACGAATGGAGACGGATTGTATCTGCAGCAAAGAACCTCAATGGCTCGGAAAGCTGAAGAAGAAGAAGCATAGGTCAAGTAACTGTAGGATTCAGAAATATATATTCACCAAGCATAGGTCAAGTAATTGTAGGATTCAGAAATATATATTCACCAAGCATAGGTCAAGTAACTGTAGGATTCAGAAATATATATTCACCAAGCATAGGTCAAGTAACTGTAGGATTCAGAAATATATATTCACCAAACATAGGTCAAGTAACTGACACATCAGACCATATTGCTGGGTCTAGTATATTATGTCATTTGAATCAGAGATGTAGGGTGATCAGTTCTCTTCTCTGCCATCAACCCTTGTCCCAACACAGAGCAGACGTTCACTACAGTTACAGGTCATCTGTTGAAGAAGACTGGAGCACGTCTGCAGTTGCTCTACTGGTCTGTGTGTGTGGTTATGTCTCTTCCGTGGGGGTTGTAACTTGCGTGGCTATGGTTTCCACTGAAAGTAGGTCAGAAGGAGTGAATAACCCACATCTTCACAAATTCCTTGTTGTTTCACTATGACGTGTTGGTACAAGAGAACCTGGGACACCTCAGTCTGCGCGATGGGGGATTGTATAATAGGCAGCGCAGATGAACAATCAAATATTGATATAAAGATAAGGGAAACAAGTAAATGCAGAGTGTCATCTAACTGATCATGTAATAGCATACAATGACAGGTGTGAATCAGACTTGAAGAAGATAATCAGAATGGTGAGAATTGTATTATACAATAAGCAAAATATTATAATAAACAACTATCTAGTTTTTTTGCATTTCGTGATCATTTGGCTATAAACTAGCAACTGCGGGAAATAATTAATGCTGACGGCATGTGGATACATAGAGACATGTACTCTGTAGCATATATGTGAATGAAATGGGCTTGACTACACTTAAATTCTGGACATATATACAGGTGGAAAACAATGTTTTATTCAATCACTCTGTCCTCGGTGTTTCTTTGTTACAATACTCATTATTACAATTCCATGATAGAAATAGGATCAAGGAAATTAGAAGACGACTAGGCCTGAAACCAGTTATGCACTTCATTAAAGAACAACTCAAGTCAGCATGGCCGAATGGATAAGAATGCATGTTCTTAAACATCCGGTGTGCAGATGCCAAGGTTAGGGCTTCAACCTTACACTGGACAGTTGGACTGAAATGTTGACCTGTCATCCTTGACTTGGGGACGTAAATTATAAGTACCTCTGAAGTAAGAGTGGGTTCACCTGATGGCGAGAGACACTGTTAATAGAGAAAGCTAATCCACACACAAAATTCAGTCCAGCACTACTAGAAGTAGTATGTATGGACTATGGTTGAGTTCAAGGCCAGCAGGTGCAAACAAACAAACAATTAAAGACCAACAGAGTAAATGGTTTGACCACCTCACCAGAATGCTCTGGAACCATCTACCACAGACAGCCACACTGGAGACAATATGAGGGATACACAGCCAGGGGCAGACCACGTAGAGGACTGATAGTATCAAGAGCCACACTGGAGACAATATGAGGGATACACAGCCAGGGGCAGACCACGTAGAGGACTGATAGTATCAAGAGCCACACTGGAGACAATATGAGGGATACACAGCCAGGGGGCAAGACCACGTAGAGGACTGATAGTATCAAGAGCCACACTGGAGACAATATGAGGGATACACAGCCAGGGGCAGACCACGTAGAGGACTGATAGTATCAAGAGCCACACTGGAGACAATATGAGGGATACACAGCCAGGGGCAGACCACGTAGAGGACTGATAGTATCAAGAGCCACACTGGAGACAATATGAGGGATACACAGCCAGGGGGCAAGACCACGTAGAGGACTGATAGTATCAAGAGCCACACTGGAGACAATATGAGGGATACACAGCCAGAGGCAGACCACGTAGAGGACTGATAGTATCAAGAGCCACACTGGAGACAATATGAGGGATACAGAGCCAGGGGGCAAGACCACGTAGAGGACTGATAGTATCAAGAGCCACACTGGAGACAATATGATGGATACAGAGCCAGGGGGCAGACCACGTAGAGGACTGATAGTATCAAGAGCCACACTGGAGACAATATGAGGGATACACAGCCAGGGGGCAGACCACGTAGAGGACTGATAGTATCAAGAGCCACACTGGAGACAATACGAGGGATACAGAGCCAGGGGGCAAGACCACGTAGAGGACTGATAGTATCAAGAGCCACACTGGAGACAATACGAGGGATACAGAGCCAGGGGGCAAGACCACGTAGAGGACTGATAGTATCAAGAGCCACACTGGAGACAATACGAGGGATACAGAGCCAGGGGGCAAGACCACGTAGAGGACTGATAGTATCAAGAGCCACACTGGAGACAATACGAGGGATACAGAGCCAGGGGGCAAGACCACGTAGAGGACTGATAGTATCAAGAGCCACACTGGAGACAATACGAGGGATACACAGCCAGGGGGCAAGACCACGTAGAGGACTGATAGTATCAAGAGCCACACTGGAGACAATACGAGGGATACACAGCCAGGGGGCAAATCAAATCAAATCAAATCAACTTTATTAGGGTCACAAATTGGGCGCGCAGGCCCGTCTTACATTCGGCCCTTCCAATCACTCGTCTTTCGTTCATCAAGAGCATTATACATTTACATAGGAAGATAAAATAAACATTGTGAAATGAATGTTGTAAACATAAACAAGGCTAATTACCATGTTATGAAGCCCATCTCCCACCTATCCATACATCACCCCACCCACACAACACCCCCACCTACCCACACACACGCGCACCAAGGGACACATACACACCCCCACCTACCGACACACACGCACACCAAGGGACACATACATACCCCACCAACCGATCCATCCCCCTCCCGCACATCCCCCACCCACACACACTGCCCTCACCTGATCCCCCAACCAAAACACACTCGCCACCCACAAACATTCCCCCACCAACCCACACATCCTACGCCCAACCACATACACATACTACCCCACACATCCTCTCCCCACCCACACCTCAAACCACCCATCCCCCAGCCACATCTCCATCGACAACATATTCCCCACCCATGCACACAATCCCCCACCAACCCACACATCGCACATCCACTCACACATTCCCAAACCATACACACACATCCCCACCAACTGACATGTCCCTACCCCCACCCCACACACACACATCTCTCTAACCACCCATACATCCCCAATCCACTAACACACACCCCACCACCCACACATACAACTTCCACCCACCCACACATGCCTTAACCTAATCCCCCACCCGCACATCACATACACCTCCTATCATGCACTATTCCCAACCCACGCACCACACACACACATATCCCTCACCAACACATCCCCACTTACACACCACACACATATCCCCCACCCAGATACCACACAATATTCCCACCCACACCCACACAGATACCCTTACCCATCCACCCCACATAGACCACGGGCAAGACCACGTAGAGGACTGATAGTATCAAGAGCCACACTGGAGACAATATGAGGGATACACAGCCAGGGGGCAAGACCACGTAGAGGACTGATAGTATCAAGAGCCACACTGGAGACAATACGAGGGATACACAGCCAGGGGGCAAGACCACGTAGAGGACTGATAGTATCAAGAGCCACACTGGAGACAATACGAGGGATACAGAGCCAGGGGGCAAGACCACGTAGAGGACTGATAGTATCAAGAGCCACACTGGAGACAATACGAGGGATACACAGCCAGGGGGCAAGACCACGTAGAGGACTGATAGTATCAAGAGCCACACTGGAGACAATACGAGGGATACACAGCCAGGGGGCAAGACCACGTAGAGGACTGATAGTATCAAGAGCCACACTGGAGACAATACGAGGGATACAGAGCCAGGGGGCAAGACCACGTAGAGGACTGATAGTATCAAGAGCCACACTGGAGACAATACGAGGGATACACAGCCAGGGGCAGACCACGTAGAGGACTGATAGTATCAAGAGCCACACTGGAGACAATACGGTGGATACACAGCCAGGGGGCAGACCACGTAGAGGACTGATAGTATCAAGAGCCACACTGGAGACAATACGGTGGATACACAGCCAGGGGGCAGACCACGTAGAGGACTGATAGTATCAAGAGCCACACTGGAGACAATACGAGGGATACAGAGCCAGGGGGCAAGACCACGTAGAGGACTGATAGTATCAAGAGCCACACTGGAGACAATACGGTGGATACACAGCCAGGGGCAGACCACGTAGAGGACTGATAGTATCACGAGCCACACTGGAGACAATACGAGGGATACACAGCCAGGGGCAGACCACGTAGAGGACTGATAGTATCACGAGCCACACTGGAGACAATACGAGGGATACACAGCCAGGGGGCAAGACCACGTAGAGGACTGATAGTATCAAGAACAACTTTACAGACATGAATAGCAACATTTCAAATAGCATTAGAAATATCACATAAAAGGTCTGTAATCTCTCTTCCCCCCCCCCCCCCCCCCCCCCACTTTTCCCCCCTCCTCCCCCACCCCCACCCCAACACTTCACTGAGTTCAGTGGACGAAGAGAAGAAGACAATCCCAAGTACATGCTTCTGATATTGGTCCATCTCGACTGCACTAGGACCTATTAAACACTGTCAGAAACTGGTCTACATCCACTAGGACCTACCTATTAAACACTGTCAGAAACTGGTCTACATCCACTAGGACCTACCTATTAAACACTGCCAGAAACTGGTCTACATCCACTAGGACCTACCTATTAAACACTGCCAGAAACTGGTCTACATCCACTAGGACCTACCTATTAAACACTGCCAGAAACTGGTCTACATCCACTAGGACCTACCTATTAAACACTGTCAGAAACTGGTCTACATCCACTAGGACCTACCTATTAAACACTGTCAGAAACTGGTCTACATCCACTAGGACCTACCTATTAAACACTGTTACAAACTGGTCTACATCCACTAGGACCTACCTATTAAACACTGTTACAAACTGGTCTACATCCACTAGGACCTACCTATTAAACACTGCCAGAAACTGGTCTACATCCACTAGGACCTACCTATTAAACACTGTCAGAAACTGGTCTACATCCACTAGGACCTACCTATTAAACACTGTTACAAACTGGTCTACATCCACTAGGACCTACCTATTAAACACTGTTACAAACTGGTCTACATCCACTAGGACCTACCTATTAAACACTGTTACAAACTGGTCTACATCCACTAGGACCTACCTATTAAACACTGTTACAAACTGGTCTACATCCACTAGGACCTACCTATTAAACACTGTTACAAACTGGTCTACATCCACTAGGACCTACCTATTAAACACTGTTACAAACTGGTCTACATCCACGATGATACCCCCCAAGGTTCACACTGTTTTTGCCTTTTAAACTCTTTTCCTTGTCAGATGTGAGAGTGTACGCCCGTAACCCTCACCCACCGCCCGTCTTACCACTTCTGCTATATATGGCTTCCGTGTGAACTCACCCATTCCCATATTTGTTGCCTGCGAGTTTCTCCTCAATATTGTTGAGTTGTGTAATTTCGCCGTCTCCGTGGCGATGACGTTGCGGACGCGATTCGTAATGCCGCTTACTCGCGCTCGAAACACAACGGTGACCGATTTGGCAGACTACCGTGTCTCGCTGGTTTTAACGTGTTGGTATGGGAGCCGGTCGTTCAGAAAGCAGTGGCAAACTACTGAACCCTGGCGACATTCTGGTCGACAGATCCCGACTCTGGGGACACCTTTCTATCTATAGCTGCGGCATAGCTCGTTTGAGCACAAACACTTATGTACACTAATCGTGCCCTGCTTGCTGTCCCCGGGCCGGTATATCCTCAGACAATCGTCCAGGGACATGCCCGCGTTGAATCGCAAGCTTGTTTTTCCCCCTGCTATCAACATTTGCAATGCATCTGCTTCAGCATTGGTCACATACAGGATGGTGCATAGTATCGATCTTAGTCCCGTGCCACTTGGGCCGACTTCGACGGTTGAAGGTTTCTAATTCTTTTTTGGGATTCCTCCTCCCAAAGACGGATTGCCTTGCTCGGGCTTGTTGGCTGTGCCTGCCCACAGCTTCTGTCCGGCTTTAGAAGGCAAGCCAAGCTGGCAGTCCAGTCTGTGGACAGAGCCCTGGTCTTGTGCCGTCTATGGACAGAGCCCTGGTCTTGTGCCGTCTATGGACCACGAGATTATGTGAACTATAGAAATCCGGGAGCGGCTGTTTACAGGACATGCTATATTCACATATGACACCAACACCAGGCGTCAAGGGCTTGTTACTGTTAGCTGAGAGTTCAGTCCCTTAGTTCCGTGTTTATCTGGATTGTTTATCATTTTGGGTCGAGTACGTCAGTCAAAGTCCACCCGGCACACGATTTGTGGGTGTTTCTTTATGTCCATTTGCTTTCACCATTGCAAAACCACGTAAGCTGGTCTTGTTTTTTGTATCCCTTTGATTATATATGTCTGACGAGAGTTTTCTTATCCGGTGTGATAGCAAAAGACCAACCTGCATTTAATTTAATTTTATCGGTTTATCGCATTGTCTGTCGTGACAGCGGCATTATTGCTCTTTCTACCTTTTGCCGGTAGCCCCACGGTGACCCAAATGCCAAAAAAATGTAACCGCTCTGAGATTCTGTTCTACTGTTGATTTATTCATCCAGGAGTTAAATGTAACCAACGACATTCGCGGTCTGTCCAGTAGTGTTAAGTAAGTGTAATACTGTAATAAATAAATGCTGCAGATGCTGGCCAACTATTTCATTTCCTTGGATGTCATTCGTCAGTCGACGCTATCTGATTGAGATTGTAAGCAGGAGTTAGGGTCGTTTTCAGTACAGCACAGTATGACTACAGGACATTCCTTTCTATACATGTATCAATGTATCTTGTGTGTCAGTCATGTGGTGGTACATACCGTGACCTAGGGCTGGCTGTCCAGAGCCATCTCTCATTGCCATTATCTATAGACTCACACTGGGTGAAATTATTTCTGTCCATTAGTCATTTCAGTTGTAACTATATATGTTCCACTGTGTCTGCCTATATACTGTGGTATATTTCTGCCCATTAACCATATGCTTCACTATATGTTCCACTGACTGCCCATATACTAGGGTATATTTCTTTCCATTAATCATATCATTTATGTTATTATACCTATATGTTCCACTGTCTGCCTATATGCTAGGAAGGGGGGTATATTTCTCTCCATTAATCATATCATATGTTATCATATCACTATATGTTCCCTGTCTGCCTATATACTAGGGTTTATCTCTCTCCATAGGACTTCCTATGGTCAGATTTTTTGTCCTAAACCTGCGACTGGCCTAGCAAGCCGGCAGGGGATCTTCATGCTGCTCGTAGAAAAACTAAGAACATTAACTAAAGAAGAAAAAACAACAGCAGTTCACCTAAATGAACACTCCCTTAAACAAGTAAAGAGTTTCAAGTACCTGGGAAGTATAATATCATCAAATGGCAGATCAGAAGACAGGATAAAAAATAAATGCAGTAAGGCAAACCAACTCATTAGACAAATAGCACCAATACTAAAGAACAAATATGTATCAATAGTTACGAAGAAAGCACTTTACAACACAATCTTCCTACAAACTCTATATACTAGGATATAATTCTGTCTATTAATCATATTATATATGTTATCATATCACTATATGTTCCATTGTCTGGCTATATACAAGGGTATCCATTAATCATACCAGTTGTCACTGTATGTTCCACTTTGTCCTGCCTCATGCTGAAGAATATTGACCGTCTTCTAAGATCTGTGTAAAATAATTTTCATTTATGCCTTGGCCTCTTTCAAAAGATGTCTACATTTTGATTGTACATATGATCTTTTACAGGTCCTGACCATGCTTGCTTGTCATGCTTTATATTATGCCGCCTCCGTGGCTAAGGAGTTACGGACGCAGTTCGTAACCCCGCATACCCACTTTCGAAACACAGCTGCGTGCGATTTGCCAGCAGACCGCCTCGCATTATTTTTTTTCTGAAAACAGTACGGGTACTGGTTGTTCAGAAAGCAATGGCAAACTACAGAACGTAAACTTGCCAAGAAATCACGAACAGCCAAAAAATGCTTGAATTGACTGATGTCCTGTAAAGAATATGCAAGAACTTTTTTTTTAAACTGGCGAAGGGGTTATAAATAGTGTGTATTCTTCCATGCAGCATTCGAAACACAGTCACTGCGATTTGGAAGCATACTGCCTTGTGTTGGTATTTCCATATAATGGTGTGAGTGCCTGTCATTCAGAAGGCAATGGCAAACTACTGAGCATAAACTTGCCAAGGAATAACAAACAGTAAAACATGCTGAAGTTGATTGCTTCGTCCGGTAATGGATATGCAACAAACGTTTAAAAAAATACTACATTCTGTTGAATGTGAATTATTGTCCATCCATGTGAGGCTTGTCTGTTGTCTTACGATGACTTGTCCATGTAGCTTCTCTCATCAAGCAATTTATATAATAACTACAGCATTGTTTGATCATCTTTATCTATTCCTAAATTGAATATTGTTTAATTTTGCAGTTATTTATTAACGGGAGTTGTCACTGATTTGTTTGTGTGTCTGTTAGGATTGGCCCAGTGTGCTGAACTGTGCTGGCAGCTGAGAGGGATGGCAGGAAACAGACAGGTGCAGAATGCCAAGGTGGCTCTTCAGCATAATCTAGGCTTGGGCGGTGCAGTGGTTGTTTCCCTGTACAAACTGGCATTCCCAGAGGCAAAGACAACATCGTAAGTATGGCTGCTGGTGCTGAAATAACACTGGACACGAAGGCGGATTCTCCTCTGTTGTTAGCTGTAGATGTGTGGCATGTTAGCTGTAGATGTGTGGTCTGTTAGCTGTAGATGTGTGGTGTGTTAGTTGTAGATGTGTGGTCTGTTAGTTGTAGATGTGTGGTCTGTTAGTTGTAGATGTGTGGTCTGTTAGTTGTAGATGTGTGGTCTGTTAGCTGTAGATGTGTGGTCTGTTAGCTGTAGATGTGTGGTCTGTTAGCTGTAGATGTGTGGTCTGTTAGTTGTAGATGTGTGGTCTGTTAGCTGTAGATGTGTGGTCTGTTAGCTGTAGATGTGTGGTCTGTTAGTTGTAGATGTGTGGTCTGTTTGGCTGTAGATTTCTAATAAACAGACACATCAATTGGGACACCCTTGATCTGTCTGGTTTGTAAGTTATTGCTGTCTAGTCTCTTCACTGTAGATGTGTGGTCTGTATAGTTTTAAACAGTATAGTCGTTTGTGAGACCATTTGCTATATGCTGGGGTGTATAATGACTGATGTACACATCAACATTTCAGGAGGCAACTACAGCCGGCTCCTGCCAGTTCAAGTACAGCTAAAGATTTCAAGTCATCCAGCATCTTTTCTGAAATTGAAAAGGCTTTACAGCAGGTGTGTGGTTTTGTCCAGAATGTAACATTTACAGCAGGTGTGTGGTTTTGTCAAGAATGTAACATTTACAGCAGGTGTGTGGTTTTGTCTAGAATGTAACATTTACAGCACGTCAGTGGTTTTGTCCAGAATGTAACATTTACAGCAGGTGTGTGGTTTTGTCCAGAATGTAACATTTACAGCAGGTGTGTGGTTTTGTCCAGAATGTAACATTTACAGCACGTCCGTGGTTTTGTCCAGAATGTAACATTTACAGCAGGTGTGTGGTTTTGTCCAGAATGTAACATTTACAACAGATGTGTGGTTTTGTCCAGAATGTAACATTTACAGCAGGTCTATGGTTTTGTCCAGAATGTAACATTTACAGCAGGTGTGTGGTTTTGTCCAGAATGTAACATTTACTGCAGGTGTGTGGTTTTGTCCAGAATGTAACATTTACAGCAGGTGTGTGGTTTTGTCCAGATGTAACATTTACAGCACGTCAGTGGTTTTGTCTAGAATGTAACATTTGGGAAAACTGTAACTGACTATCAGTGTTACATGTCCTTTGCAGGAGTTGATTGAGCAGTGTTTTGAAGATTTATGTAAATATAACGACACATTAACTTGCGATTTTATGATTAGCATAATTTATAAATCCACTTTAGTACAGTATGTTAACTATTGTTAGCATCATTTATAAACCCACTTTAGTACAGTATGTTAACTGTTGTTAGCATCATTTATAAATCCACTTTAGTACAGTATGTTAATTGTTGTTAGCATCATTTATAAATCCACTTTAGTGCAGTATGTTAACTGTTGTTAGCATCATTTATAACACAACTTTAGTGCAGTATGTTAACTATTGTTAGCATCATTTATAAACCCACTTTAATACAGTATGTTAACTGTTGTTAGCATCATTTATAAATCCACTTTAGTGCAGTATGTTAACTGTTGTTAGCATCATTTATAACACAACTTTAGTACAATATGTTAACTATTGTTAGCTTGATTTATAAATCCATTTTAGTACAATATGTTAACTGTTGTTAGCATCATTTATAAATCCACTTTAGTACAGTATGTTAACTATTGTTAGCATCATTTATAAATCCACTTTAGTGCAGTATGTTAACTGTTGTTAGCATCATTTATAAAACAACTTTAGTACAATATGTTAACTATTGTTAGCATCATTTATAAATCCACTTTAGTACAGTTTGTTAACTGTTGTTAGCATCATTTATAAATCCACTTTAGTACAGTATGTTAACTATTGTTAGCATCATTTATAAATCCACTTTAGTGCAGTATGTTAACTGTTGTTAGCATCATTTATAAAACAACTTTAGTACAATATGTTAACTATTGTTAGCATCATTTATAAATCCACTTTAGTACAGTATGTTAACTGTTGTTAGCATCATTTATAAATCCACTTTAGTTTATAAATGCACTTTAGTACGACATTAACATGCCTGCTACTGTTGCCTTGGTTGTGTTACATTCACACGTGTGCATCACTTGTCCTTGTCATCATACTCATCAGCCACTTTCCTGGTGTTATTTCAGGACGGCGCCAACATTGTCAAGAAGGTCAACGGAGTGTTTTGCTTTAAGGTCAAGGGATCCTCCGACCAGGAAGGCGTCTGGGTGGTGGATGTCAAAAATGGAAGTGGATCCGTCAAATTTAATTCCAGTGGTGACTAGTTTTTATAATTTGCATTTTGTACGTGCCCAAAAAAGTGCACTGGGAAATGTGTGTGTTTACAGGCTTGATTGTCTGTGAACTAACATGATACTAGTGTAACTAACATGATACTGGTGTAACTAACATGATACTGGTGTAACTAACATGATACTGGTGTAACTAACATGATACTAGTGTAACATGATACTGGTGTAACTAACATGATACTGGTGTAACTAACATGATACTGGTGTAACTAACATGATACTGGTGTAACTGACATGATACTAGTGTAACTAACATGATACTGGTGTAACTAACATGATACTAGTGTAACTAACATAATACTAGTGTAACTAACATAATACTAGTGTAACATGATACTGGTATAACTAACATGATACTAGTGTAACTAACATGATACTGGTGTAACTAACATGATACTGGTGCAGCTAACATGATACTGGTGTAACTAACATGATACTGGTGTAACTAACATGATACTGGTGTAACTAACATGATACTAGTGTAACTAACGTGTATAACAAGACATGGCACAACTAGCACAATGTTGTGAAGTCTAAATGTTGTGTGCGGGGACCATCCTGTTCAACCCCTGTGGGTAACATGTGGGATATAGTAGCTGATGTTACTGCATTTGTCTGTGTGTTCATCTTGTTCTGGAAGTGTTGACATTCACGCTGGGCTCTCCACTTTCTTCATAGGGATTCAGTGTTTTACTGTAGCTATTTTATACTGCTTGGCTTCTGGGCGGTCATCTAAACATTTTGAAAGAGATTCAGATAACTGATAACAAATATTTGTAAGAGGCTGTCATCATGTTTTAGCCACATAATGAGAAGCCAAAACCTGGAACATGTGACAACTGGAAAGATTGTGGAAAGAGAGATAGAAGACAACAGGAGACAATTCTGGACAGTCTTGTGTCACGACCGGAAGTGTCTCAGCAAGTGCACTGATATATGCTGCTGAAGATTGCAAGATGTGGAGAAGCTTGATCACCCACTCCAGGCGGCAAGGCACTTCTTGATGATGCTGTGTGATTATATAATCCTTCTTCAATACTGACACCTTTTCATTGACTTGGTTAAAATTAACAGCCCCTCTCATGTCTCCACCTGGAGGAGGTGGAGGTTTGTATGTTACATTGACCCCCCAAGAGCTGTGCCGACGGTAGCATAGCTACTGGTAGTGTCTCCCATGTCGGACAGGGCCAGACGACTAGACACACACACCTGCTGCTTTGGTAGTAGACTGGAGGGCAGTCAAAAACTAGGGAAAGAAAATCAGAAACTGAGCCATAGGTGTGACAAATCAGTGCAACGCCATTCACCAAATATGTCAAATGAACAAGGGTGGATCCCCTATATAGGAATGTTCGTGTATGTATTTGCTTAATCCTGTTTTGTTGTTCTCAAAGGTTGTCTATCTGTGGTATCTGTTATATTGTTTTATGTCATAGTTTAATATTTGTGTTTCTGTCCACAGATAAAGCTGACACCACCATCACCATCGGGGACGGGGACTTGTACGACTTGATGACGGGAAAACTCAATCCACAGACCGTGAGTCTCTGTTTGCACTGCCACATTTCACTTGTTTATATCACATGTGCATTCTGTGTGTGTGTGAGTGAGAGACAGTGAGTTTTGGAGAGAGAGTGTGAGAGAGACAAAGGGAGATCATCTTCAGTATAGTTTTGACTCAATAGTTAATGGTTTTATCTTTGTCACTGGTTTGACACCAAATCAAAGTGCCCACTTATGATGAATTGATGTCACTGGTTTGACACCAGGTCATTGTGTCCACTTATGATGAATTGATGTCACTGCACTCAAGACAAGTCCATAAAGTTTTGGTCTTTCCCAGCAGAAGTAGCAGGCTGTGGATGCTGTTTGTTTCTGTTGTGAAATGCCTGCGTCCAGACCTTAGCTCATTAGCCACACCGGGCAACCGTTCCTGCCGGTGCTCATGTCAACCAGTTCCCTACTCCAACAACTATAATCCAGAATATTTATCAGTAGAAGTGTGACCAAATATCAATCTGTCATTGATAGCCTGCACTATATCCCCTCTGTCCACCTTCAATGCCCCAATGAGAAATGATGCGCTAGTCGATATACACTGGAACAGATGTGGTGGTAGTGGATACACGCTGGCAGAGATGTAGAGGAGATCGGAGCATCTATGAACCTGTCCGGTGTATGATGATGATAATCTTCACTAATGTGCTAATGAGTGATGAGTTTGAAGCAGGTGTATCAGCTCTCTGGTTCCTGGGCAGCCTGCTGGGCTGGACAATCTGTGTCCCACTGATTGATCAATGGTGAGAACTTGTGGCACGCCTGTGTGGCTGGACAATCTGTGTCACACTGATTGATCAATGGTGAGAACTTGTGGCATGCCTGTGTGGATGGACAATCTGTGTCCCACTGATTGATCAATGGTGAGAACTTGTGGCATGCCTGTGTGGCTGGACAATCTGTGTCACACTTATTGATCAATGGTGAGAACTTGTGGCATGCCTGTGTGGCTGGACAATCTGTGTCACACTTATTGATCAATGGTGAGAACTTGTGGCATGCCTGTGTGGCTGGACAATCTGTGTCCCACTGATTGATCAATGGTGAGAACTTGTGGCATGCCTGTGTGGCTGGACAATCTGTGTCCCACTGATTGATCAATGGTGAGAACTTGTGGCACGCCTGTGTGGCTGGACAATCTGTGTCCCACTGATTGATCAATGGTGAGAACTTGTGGCACGCCTGTGTGGCTGGACAATCTGTGTCCCACTGATTGATCAATGGTGAGAACTTGTGGCATGCCTGTGTGGCTGGACAATCTGTGTCCCACTGATTGATCAATGGTGAGAACTTGTGGCACGCCTGTGTGGCTGGACAATCTGTGTCCCACTGATTGATCAATGGTGAGAACTTGTGGCATGCCTGTGTGGCTGGACAATCTGTGTCCCACTGATTGATCAATGGTGAGAACTTGTGGCATGCCTGTGTGGCTGGACAATCTGTGTCCCACTGATTGATCAATGGTGAGAACTTGTGGCACGCCTGTGTGGCTGGACAATCTGTGTCCCACTGATTGATCAATGGTGAGAACTTGTGGCACGCCTGTGTGGCTGGACAATCTGTGTCCCACTTATTGATCAATGGTGAGAACTTGTGGCACGCCTGTGTGGCTGGACAATCTGTGTCCCACTGATTGATCAATGGTGAGAACTTGTGGCATGCCTGTGTGGCTGGACAATCTGTGTCCCACTGATTGATCAATGGTGAGAACTTGTGGCACGCCTGTGTGGCTGGACAATCTGTGTCCCACTGATTGATCAATGGTGAGAACTTGTGGCATGCCTGTGTGGCTGGACAATCTGTGTCCCACTGATTGATCAATGGTGAGAACTTGTGGCACGCCTGTGTGGCTGGACAATCTGTGTCCCACTGATTGATCAATGGTGAGAACTTGTGGCACGCCTGTGTGGCTGGACAATCTGTGTCCCACTGATTGATCAATGGTGAGAACTTGTGGCATGCCTGTGTGGCTGGACAATCTGTGTCCCACTGATTGATCAATGGTGAGAACTTGTGGCACGCCTGTGTGGCTGGACAATCTGTGTCCCACTGATTGATCAATGGTGAGAACTTGTGGCATGCCTGTGTGGCTGGACAATCTGTGTCCCACTGATTGATCAATGGTGAGAACTTGTGGCACGCCTGTGTGGCTGGACAATCTGTGTCCCACTGATTGATCAATGGTGAGAACTTGTGGCATGCCTGTGTGGCTGGACAATCTGTGTCACACTTATTGATCAATGGTGAGAACTTGTGGCACACCTGTGTGGCTGGACAATCTGTGTCCCACTGATTGATCAATGGTGAGAACTTGTGGCACGCCTGTGTGGCTGGACAATCTGTGTCCCACTGATTGATCAATGGTGAGAACTTGTGGCATGCCTGTGTGGCTGGACAATCTGTGTCCCACTGATTGATCAATGGTGAGAACTTGTGGCACGCCTGTGTGGCTGGACAATCTGTGTCCCACTTATTGATCAATGGTGAGAACTTGTGGCACGCCTGTGTGGCTGGACAATCTGTGTCCCACTGATTGATCAATGGTGAGAACTTGTGGCATGCCTGTGTGGCTGGACAATCTGTGTCCCACTGATTGATCAATGGTGAGAACTTGTGGCACGCCTGTGTGGCTGGACAATCTGTGTCCCACTGATTGATCAATGGTGAGAACTTGTGGCATGCCTGTGTGGCTGGACAATCTGTGTCCCACTGATTGATCAATGGTGAGAACTTGTGGCACGCCTGTGTGGCTGGACAATCTGTGTCCCACTGATTGATCAATGGTGAGAACTTGTGGCACGCCTGTGTGGCTGGACAATCTGTGTCCCACTGATTGATCAATGGTGAGAACTTGTGGCATGCCTGTGTGGCTGGACAATCTGTGTCCCACTGATTGATCAATGGTGAGAACTTGTGGCACGCCTGTGTGGCTGGACAATCTGTGTCCCACTGATTGATCAATGGTGAGAACTTGTGGCATGCCTGTGTGGCTGGACAATCTGTGTCCCACTGATTGATCAATGGTGAGAACTTGTGGCACGCCTGTGTGGCTGGACAATCTGTGTCCCACTGATTGATCAATGGTGAGAACTTGTGGCATGCCTGTGTGGCTGGACAATCTGTGTCACACTTATTGATCAATGGTGAGAACTTGTGGCACGCCTGTGTGGCTGGACAATCTGTGTCCCACTGATTGATCAATGGTGAGAACTTTTGGCACGCCTGTGTGGCTGGACAATCTGTGTCCCACTGATTGATCAATGGTGAGAACTTGTGGCACGCCTGTGTGGCTGGACAATCTGTGTCCCACTGATTGATCAATGGTGAGAACTTGTGGCACGCCTGTGTGGCTGGACAATCTGTGTCCCACTGATTGATCAATGGTGAGAACTTGTGGCATGCCTGTGTGGCTGGACAATCTGTGTCCCACTGATTGATCAATGGTGAGAACTTGTGGCACGCCTGTGTGGCTGGACAATCTGTGTCCCACTGATTGATCAATGGTGAGAACTTGTGGCACGCCTGTGTGGCTGGACAATCTGTGTCCCACTGATTGATCAATGGTGAGAACTTGTGGCATGCCTGTGTGGCTGGACAATCTGTGTCACACTTATTGATCAATGGTGAGAACTTGTGGCACGCCTGTGTGGCTGGACAATCTGTGTCCCACTGATTGATCAATGGTGAGAACTTGTGGCATGCCTGTGTGGCTGGACAATCTGTGTCACACTTATTGATCAATGGTGAGAACTTGTGGCACGCCTGTGTGGCTGGACAATCTGTGTCCCACTGATTGATCAATGGTGAGAACTTGTGGCATGCCTGTGTGGCTGGACAATCTGTGTTACACTGATTGATCAATGGTGAGAACTTGTGGCACGCCTGTGTGGATGGACAATCTGTGTCCCACTGATTGATCAATGGTGAGAACTTGTGGCATGCCTGTGTGGCTGGACAATCTGTGTTACACTGATTGATCAATGGTGAGAACTTGTGGCACGCCTGTGTGGATGGACAATCTGTGTCCCACTGATTGATCAATGGTGAGAACTTGTGGCATGCCTGTGTGGATGGACAATCTGTGTTACACTGATTGATTAATGGTGAGAACTTGTGGCATGCCTGTGTGGATGGACAATCTGTGTCCCACTGATTGATCAATGGTGAGAACTTGTGGCATGCCTGTGTGGCTGGACAATCTGTGTTACACTGATTGATCAATGGTGAGAACTTGTGGCACGCCTGTGTGGATGGACAATCTGTGTCCCACTGATTGATCAATGGTGAGAACTTGTGGCATGCCTGTGTGGCTGGACAATCTGTGTTACACTGATTGATCAATGGTGAGAACTTGTGGCACGCCTGTGTGGATGGACAATCTGTGTCCCACTGATTGATCAATGGTGAGAACTTGTGGCACGCCTGTGTGGCTGGACAATCTGTGTCACACTGATTGATCAATGGTGAGAACTTGTGGCATGCCTGTGTGGCTGGACAATCTGTGTCACACTGATTGATCAATGGTGAGAACTTGTGGCATGCCTGTGTGGCTGGACAATCTGTGTCACACTGATTGATCAATGGTGAGAACTTGTGGCATGCCTGTGTGGCTGGACAATCTGTGTCCCACTTATTGATCAATGGTGAGAACTTGTGGCATGCCTGTGTGGCTGGACAATCTGTGTCCCACTGATTGATCAATGGTGAGAACTTGTGGCACGCCTGTGTGGATGGACAATCTGTGTCCCACTGATTGATCAATGGTGAGAACTTGTGGCATGCATGTGTGGCTGGACAATCTGTGTTACACTGATTGATCAATGGTGAGAACTTGTGGCACGCCTGTGTGGATGGACAATCTGTGTCCCACTGATTGATCAATGGTGAGAACTTGTGGCATGCCTGTGTGGCTGGACAATCTGTGTTACACTGATTGATCAATGGTGAGAACTTGTGGCACGCCTGTGTGGATGGACAATCTGTGTCCCACTGATTGATCAATGGTGAGAACTTGTGGCATGCCTGTGTGGCTGGACAATCTGTGTTACACTGATTGATCAATGGTGAGAACTTGTGGCACGCCTGTGTGGATGGACAATCTGTGTCCCACTGATTGATCAATGGTGAGAACTTGTGGCATGCCTGTGTGGCTGGACAATCTGTGTTACACTGATTGATCAATGGTGAGAACTTGTGGCATGCCTGTGTGGATGGACAATCTGTGTCCCACTGATTGATCAATGGTGAGAACTTGTGGCACGCCTGTGTGGCTGGACAATCTGTGTTACACTGATTGATCAATGGTGAGAACTTGTGGCATGCCTGTGTGGCTGGACAATCTGTGTCACACTGATTGATCAATGGTGAGAACTTGTGGCATGCCTGTGTGGCTGGACAATCTGTGTCACACTGATTGATCAATGGTGAGAACTTGTGGCATGCCTGTGTGGCTGGACAATCTGTGTCCCACTGATTGATCAATGGTGAGAACTTGTGGCATGCCTGTGTGGCTGGACAATCTGTGTCCCACTGATTGATCAATGGTGAGAACTTGTGGCATGCCTGTGTGGCTGGACAATCTGTGTCCCACTGATTGATCAATGGTGAGAACTTGTGGCATGCCTGTGTGGCTGGACAATCTGTGTCCCACTGATTGATCAATGGTGAGAACTTGTGGCACGCCTGTGTGGATGGACAATCTGTGTCCCACTGATTGATCAATGGTGAGAACTTGTGGCATGCCTGTGTGGCTGGACAATCTGTGTCACACTTATTGATCAATGGTGAGAACTTGTGGCACGCCTGTGTGGCTGGACAATCTGTGTCCCACTGATTGATCAATGGTGAGAACTTGTGGCACGCCTGTGTGGCTGGACAATCTGTGTCCCACTGATTGATCAATGGTGAGAACTTGTGGCATGCCTGTGTGGCTGGACAATCTGTGTCACACTTATTGATCAATGGTGAGAACTTGTGGCATGCCTGTGTGGCTGGACAATCTGTGTCACACTTATTGATCAATGGTGAGAACTTGTGGCATGCCTGTGTGGCTGGACAATCTGTGTCACACTTATTGATCAATGGTGAGAACTTGTGGCACGCCTGTGTGGCTGGACAATCTGTGTCCCACTGATTGATCAATGGTGAGAACTTGTGGCATGCCTGTGTGGCTGGACAATCTGTGTCACACTTATTGATCAATGGTGAGAACTTGTGGCATGCCTGTGTGGCTGGACAATCTGTGTCACACTTATTGATCAATGGTGAGAACTTTTGGCACGCCTGTGTGGCTGGACAATCTGTGTCCCACTGATTGATCAATGGTGAGAACTTTTGGCACGCCTGTGTGGCTGGACAATCTGTGTCCCACTGATTGATCAATGGTGAGAACTTGTGGCACGCCTGTGTGGCTGGACAATCTGTGTCCCACTGATTGATCAATGGTGAGAACTTGTGGCACGCCTGTGTGGCTGGACAATCTGTGTCCCACTGATTGATCAATGGTGAGAACTTGTGGCATGCCTGTGTGGCTGGACAATCTGTGTCCCACTGATTGATCAATGGTGAGAACTTGTGGCACGCCTGTGTGGCTGGACAATCTGTGTCCCACTGATTGATCAATGGTGAGAACTTGTGGCACGCCTGTGTGGCTGGACAATCTGTGTCACACTTATTGATCAATGGTGAGAACTTGTGGCACGCCTGTGTGGCTGGACAATCTGTGTCACACTTATTGATCAATGGTGAGAACTTGTGGCATGCCTGTGTGGCTGGACAATCTGTGTCACACTTATTGATCAATGGTGAGAACTTGTGGCACGCCTGTGTGGCTGGACAATCTGTGTTACACTGATTGATCAATGGTGAGAACTTGTGGCATGCCTGTGTGGCTGGACAATCTGTGTTACACTGATTGATCAATGGTGAGAACTTGTGGCACGCCTGTGTGGATGGACAATCTGTGTCCCACTGATTGATCAATGGTGAGAACTTGTGGCATGCCTGTGTGGATGGACAATCTGTGTTACACTGATTGATCAATGGTGAGAACTTGTGGCACGCCTGTGTGGATGGACAATCTGTGTCCCACTGATTGATCAATGGTGAGAACTTGTGGCATGCCTGTGTGGCTGGACAATCTGTGTTACACTGATTGATCAATGGTGAGAACTTGTGGCACGCCTGTGTGGATGGACAATCTGTGTCCCACTGATTGATCAATGGTGAGAACTTGTGGCATGCCTGTGTGGCTGGACAATCTGTGTTACACTGATTGATCAATGGTGAGAACTTGTGGCACGCCTGTGTGGATGGACAATCTGTGTCCCACTGATTGATCAATGGTGAGAACTTGTGGCATGCCTGTGTGGATGGACAATCTGTGTTACACTGATTGATCAATGGTGAGAACTTGTGGCACGCCTGTGTGGATGGACAATCTGTGTCCCACTGATTGATCAATGGTGAGAACTTGTGGCATGCCTGTGTGGCTGGACAATCTGTGTTACACTGATTGATCAATGGTGAGAACTTGTGGCACGCCTGTGTGGATGGACAATCTGTGTCCCACTGATTGATCAATGGTGAGAACTTGTGGCACGCCTGTGTGGCTGGACAATCTGTGTCCCACTGATTGATCAATGGTGAGAACTTGTGGCATGCCTGTGTGGCTGGACAATCTGTGTCACACTGATTGATCAATGGTGAGAACTTGTGGCATGCCTGTGTGGCTGGACAATCTGTGTCACACTGATTGATCAATGGTGAGAACTTGTGGCATGCCTGTGTGGCTGGACAATCTGTGTCCCACTTATTGATCAATGGTGAGAACTTGTGGCATGCCTGTGTGGCTGGACAATCTGTGTCCCACTGATTGATCAATGGTGAGAACTTGTGGCACGCCTGTGTGGATGGACAATCTGTGTCCCACTGATTGATCAATGGTGAGAACTTGTGGCATGCCTGTGTGGATGGACAATCTGTGTTACACTGATTGATTAATGGTGAGAACTTGTGGCATGCCTGTGTGGATGGACAATCTGTGTCCCACTGATTGATCAATGGTGAGAACTTGTGGCATGCCTGTGTGGCTGGACAATCTGTGTTACACTGATTGATCAATGGTGAGAACTTGTGGCACGCCTGTGTGGATGGACAATCTGTGTCCCACTGATTGATCAATGGTGAGAACTTGTGGCATGCCTGTGTGGCTGGACAATCTGTGTTACACTGATTGATCAATGGTGAGAACTTGTGGCACGCCTGTGTGGATGGACAATCTGTGTCCCACTGATTGATCAATGGTGAGAACTTGTGGCACGCCTGTGTGGCTGGACAATCTGTGTCACACTGATTGATCAATGGTGAGAACTTGTGGCATGCCTGTGTGGCTGGACAATCTGTGTCACACTGATTGATCAATGGTGAGAACTTGTGGCATGCCTGTGTGGCTGGACAATCTGTGTCACACTGATTGATCAATGGTGAGAACTTGTGGCATGCCTGTGTGGCTGGACAATCTGTGTCCCACTTATTGATCAATGGTGAGAACTTGTGGCATGCCTGTGTGGCTGGACAATCTGTGTCCCACTGATTGATCAATGGTGAGAACTTGTGGCACGCCTGTGTGGATGGACAATCTGTGTCCCACTGATTGATCAATGGTGAGAACTTGTGGCATGCATGTGTGGCTGGACAATCTGTGTTACACTGATTGATCAATGGTGAGAACTTGTGGCACGCCTGTGTGGATGGACAATCTGTGTCCCACTGATTGATCAATGGTGAGAACTTGTGGCATGCCTGTGTGGCTGGACAATCTGTGTTACACTGATTGATCAATGGTGAGAACTTGTGGCACGCCTGTGTGGATGGACAATCTGTGTCCCACTGATTGATCAATGGTGAGAACTTGTGGCATGCCTGTGTGGCTGGACAATCTGTGTTACACTGATTGATCAATGGTGAGAACTTGTGGCACGCCTGTGTGGATGGACAATCTGTGTCCCACTGATTGATCAATGGTGAGAACTTGTGGCATGCCTGTGTGGCTGGACAATCTGTGTTACACTGATTGATCAATGGTGAGAACTTGTGGCATGCCTGTGTGGATGGACAATCTGTGTCCCACTGATTGATCAATGGTGAGAACTTGTGGCACGCCTGTGTGGCTGGACAATCTGTGTTACACTGATTGATCAATGGTGAGAACTTGTGGCATGCCTGTGTGGCTGGACAATCTGTGTCACACTGATTGATCAATGGTGAGAACTTGTGGCATGCCTGTGTGGCTGGACAATCTGTGTCACACTGATTGATCAATGGTGAGAACTTGTGGCATGCCTGTGTGGCTGGACAATCTGTGTCCCACTGATTGATCAATGGTGAGAACTTGTGGCATGCCTGTGTGGCTGGACAATCTGTGTCCCACTGATTGATCAATGGTGAGAACTTGTGGCATGCCTGTGTGGCTGGACAATCTGTGTCCCACTGATTGATCAATGGTGAGAACTTGTGGCATGCCTGTGTGGCTGGACAATCTGTGTCCCACTGATTGATCAATGGTGAGAACTTGTGGCACGCCTGTGTGGATGGACAATCTGTGTCCCACTGATTGATCAATGGTGAGAACTTGTGGCATGCCTGTGTGGCTGGACAATCTGTGTCACACTTATTGATCAATGGTGAGAACTTGTGGCACGCCTGTGTGGCTGGACAATCTGTGTCCCACTGATTGATCAATGGTGAGAACTTGTGGCACGCCTGTGTGGCTGGACAATCTGTGTCCCACTGATTGATCAATGGTGAGAACTTGTGGCATGCCTGTGTGGCTGGACAATCTGTGTCACACTTATTGATCAATGGTGAGAACTTGTGGCATGCCTGTGTGGCTGGACAATCTGTGTCACACTTATTGATCAATGGTGAGAACTTGTGGCATGCCTGTGTGGCTGGACAATCTGTGTCACACTTATTGATCAATGGTGAGAACTTGTGGCACGCCTGTGTGGCTGGACAATCTGTGTCCCACTGATTGATCAATGGTGAGAACTTGTGGCATGCCTGTGTGGCTGGACAATCTGTGTCACACTTATTGATCAATGGTGAGAACTTGTGGCATGCCTGTGTGGCTGGACAATCTGTGTCACACTTATTGATCAATGGTGAGAACTTTTGGCACGCCTGTGTGGCTGGACAATCTGTGTCCCACTGATTGATCAATGGTGAGAACTTTTGGCACGCCTGTGTGGCTGGACAATCTGTGTCCCACTGATTGATCAATGGTGAGAACTTGTGGCACGCCTGTGTGGCTGGACAATCTGTGTCCCACTGATTGATCAATGGTGAGAACTTGTGGCACGCCTGTGTGGCTGGACAATCTGTGTCCCACTGATTGATCAATGGTGAGAACTTGTGGCATGCCTGTGTGGCTGGACAATCTGTGTCCCACTGATTGATCAATGGTGAGAACTTGTGGCACGCCTGTGTGGCTGGACAATCTGTGTCCCACTGATTGATCAATGGTGAGAACTTGTGGCACGCCTGTGTGGCTGGACAATCTGTGTCACACTTATTGATCAATGGTGAGAACTTGTGGCACGCCTGTGTGGCTGGACAATCTGTGTCACACTTATTGATCAATGGTGAGAACTTGTGGCATGCCTGTGTGGCTGGACAATCTGTGTCACACTTATTGATCAATGGTGAGAACTTGTGGCACGCCTGTGTGGCTGGACAATCTGTGTTACACTGATTGATCAATGGTGAGAACTTGTGGCATGCCTGTGTGGCTGGACAATCTGTGTTACACTGATTGATCAATGGTGAGAACTTGTGGCACGCCTGTGTGGATGGACAATCTGTGTCCCACTGATTGATCAATGGTGAGAACTTGTGGCATGCCTGTGTGGATGGACAATCTGTGTTACACTGATTGATCAATGGTGAGAACTTGTGGCACGCCTGTGTGGATGGACAATCTGTGTCCCACTGATTGATCAATGGTGAGAACTTGTGGCATGCCTGTGTGGCTGGACAATCTGTGTTACACTGATTGATCAATGGTGAGAACTTGTGGCACGCCTGTGTGGATGGACAATCTGTGTCCCACTGATTGATCAATGGTGAGAACTTGTGGCATGCCTGTGTGGCTGGACAATCTGTGTTACACTGATTGATCAATGGTGAGAACTTGTGGCACGCCTGTGTGGATGGACAATCTGTGTCCCACTGATTGATCAATGGTGAGAACTTGTGGCATGCCTGTGTGGATGGACAATCTGTGTTACACTGATTGATCAATGGTGAGAACTTGTGGCACGCCTGTGTGGATGGACAATCTGTGTCCCACTGATTGATCAATGGTGAGAACTTGTGGCATGCCTGTGTGGCTGGACAATCTGTGTTACACTGATTGATCAATGGTGAGAACTTGTGGCACGCCTGTGTGGATGGACAATCTGTGTCCCACTGATTGATCAATGGTGAGAACTTGTGGCACGCCTGTGTGGCTGGACAATCTGTGTCCCACTGATTGATCAATGGTGAGAACTTGTGGCATGCCTGTGTGGCTGGACAATCTGTGTCACACTGATTGATCAATGGTGAGAACTTGTGGCATGCCTGTGTGGCTGGACAATCTGTGTCACACTGATTGATCAATGGTGAGAACTTGTGGCATGCCTGTGTGGCTGGACAATCTGTGTCCCACTTATTGATCAATGGTGAGAACTTGTGGCATGCCTGTGTGGCTGGACAATCTGTGTCCCACTGATTGATCAATGGTGAGAACTTGTGGCACGCCTGTGTGGATGGACAATCTGTGTCCCACTGATTGATCAATGGTGAGAACTTGTGGCATGCCTGTGTGGCTGGACAATCTGTGTTACACTGATTGATCAATGGTGAGAACTTGTGGCACGCCTGTGTGGATGGACAATCTGTGTCCCACTGATTGATCAATGGTGAGAACTTGTGGCATGCCTGTGTGGCTGGACAATCTGTGTTACACTGATTGATCAATGGTGAGAACTTGTGGCACGCCTGTGTGGATGGACAATCTGTGTCCCACTGATTGATCAATGGTGAGAACTTGTGGCATGCCTGTGTGGCTGGACAATCTGTGTTACACTGATTGATCAATGGTGAGAACTTGTGGCACGCCTGTGTGGATGGACAATCTGTGTCCCACTGATTGATCAATGGTGAGAACTTGTGGCATGCCTGTGTGGATGGACAATCTGTGTTACACTGATTGATCAATGGTGAGAACTTGTGGCACGCCTGTGTGGATGGACAATCTGTGTCCCACTGATTGATCAATGGTGAGAACTTGTGGCACGCCTGTGTGGCTGGACAATCTGTGTCCCACTGATTGATCAATGGTGAGAACTTGTGGCATGCCTGTGTGGCTGGACAATCTGTGTCACACTGATTGATCAATGGTGAGAACTTGTGGCATGCCTGTGTGGCTGGACAATCTGTGTCCCACTGATTGATCAATGGTGAGAACTTGTGGCACGCCTGTGTGGATGGACAATCTGTGTCCCACTGATTGATCAATGGTGAGAACTTGTGGCATGCCTGTGTGGATGGACAATCTGTGTTACACTGATTGATCAATGGTGAGAACTTGTGGCACGCCTGTGTGGATGGACAATCTGTGTCCCACTGATTGATCAATGGTGAGAACTTGTGGCATGCCTGTGTGGATGGACAATCTGTGTTACACTGATTGATCAATGGTGAGAACTTGTGGCACGCCTGTGTGGATGGACAATCTGTGTCCCACTGATTGATCAATGGTGAGAACTTGTGGCACGCCTGTGTGGCTGGACAATCTGTGTCCCACTGATTGATCAATGGTGAGAACTTGTGGCATGCCTGTGTGGCTGGACAATCTGTGTCACACTGATTGATCAATGGTGAGAACTTGTGGCATGCCTGTGTGGCTGGACAATCTGTGTCACACTGATTGATCAATGGTGAGAACTTGTGGCATGCCTGTGTGGCTGGACAATCTGTGTCCCACTGATTGATCAATGGTGAGAACTTGTGGCATGCCTGTGTGGCTGGACAATCTGTGTCCCACTGATTGATCAATGGTGAGAACTTGTGGCATGCCTGTGTGGCTGGACAATCTGTGTCCCACTGATTGATCAATGGTGAGAACTTGTGGCATGCCTGTGTGGATGGACAATCTGTGTCCCACTGATTGATCAATGGTGAGAACTTGTGGCACGCCTGTGTGGATGGACAATCTGTGTCCCACTGATTGATCAATGGTGAGAACTTGTGGCACGCCTGTGTGGCTGGACAATCTGTGTCCCACTGATTGATCAATGGTGAGAACTTGTGGCACGCCTGTGTGGCTGGACAATCTGTGTCACACTTATTGATCAATGGTGAGAACTTGTGGCATGCCTGTGTGGCTGGACAATCTGTGTCCCACTGATTGATCAATGGTGAGAACTTGTGGCATGCCTGTGTGGCTGGACAATCTGTGTCACACTTATTGATCAATGGTGAGAACTTGTGGCATGCCTGTGTGGCTGGACAATCTGTGTCACACTTATTGATCAATGGTGAGAACTTGTGGCACGCCTGTGTGGCTGGACAATCTGTGTCCCACTGATTGATCAATGGTGAGAACTTGTGGCATGCCTGTGTGGCTGGACAATCTGTGTCACACTTATTGATCAATGGTGAGAACTTGTGGCATGCCTGTGTGGCTGGACAATCTGTGTCCCACTGATTGATCAATGGTGAGAACTTGTGGCACGCCTGTGTGGCTGGACAATCTGTGTCCCACTGATTGATCAATGGTGAGAACTTGTGGCACGCCTGTGTGGCTGGACAATCTGTGTCACACTTATTGATCAATGGTGAGAACTTGTGGCATGCCTGTGTGGCTGGACAATCTGTGTCACACTTATTGATCAATGGTGAGAACTTGTGGCATGCCTGTGTGGCTGGACAATCTGTGTCACACTGATTGATCAATGGTGAGAACTTGTGGCATGCCTGTGTGGATGGACAATCTGTGTCCCACTGATTGATCAATGGTGAGAACTTGTGGCACGCCTGTGTGGATGGACAATCTGTGTCCCACTGATTGATCAATGGTGAGAACTTGTGGCACGCCTGTGTGGATGGACAATCTGTGTCCCACTGATTGATCAATGGTGAGAACTTGTGGCATGCCTGTGTGGCTTGACAATCTGTGTCACACTGATTGATCAATGGTGAGAACTTGTGGCACGCCTGTGTGGCTGGACAATCTGTGTCCCACTGATTGATCAATGGTGAGAACTTGTGGCATGCCTGTGTGGCTGGACAATCTGTGTCACACTGATTGATCAATGGTGAGAACTTGTGGCATGCCTGTGTGGCTGGACAATCTGTGTCCCACTTATTGATCAATGGTGAGAACTTGTGGCATGCCTGTGTGGCTGGACAATCTGTGTCCCACTGATTGATCAATGGTGAGAACTTGTGGCACGCCTGTGTGGATGGACAATCTGTGTCCCACTGATTGATCAATGGTGAGAACTTGTGGCATGCCTGTGTGGCTGGACAATCTGTGTTACACTGATTGATCAATGGTGAGAACTTGTGGCACGCCTGTGTGGATGGACAATCTGTGTCCCACTGATTGATCAATGGTGAGAACTTGTGGCACGCCTGTGTGGATGGACAATCTGTGTCCCACTGATTGATCAATGGTGAGAACTTGTGGCATGCCTGTGTGGCTGGACAATCTGTGTTACACTGATTGATCAATGGTGAGAACTTGTGGCACGCCTGTGTGGATGGACAATCTGTGTCCCACTGATTGATCAATGGTGAGAACTTGTGGCATGCCTGTGTGGCTGGACAATCTGTGTTACACTGATTGATCAATGGTGAGAACTTGTGGCACGCCTGTGTGGATGGACAATCTGTGTCCCACTGATTGATCAATGGTGAGAACTTGTGGCATGCCTGTGTGGCTGGACAATCTGTGTTACACTGATTGATCAATGGTGAGAACTTGTGGCACGCCTGTGTGGATGGACAATCTGTGTCCCACTGATTGATCAATGGTGAGAACTTGTGGCACGCCTGTGTGGCTGGACAATCTGTGTCCCACTGATTGATCAATGGTGAGAACTTGTGGCATGCCTGTGTGGCTGGACAATCTGTGTCACACTGATTGATCAATGGTGAGAACTTGTGGCATGCCTGTGTGGCTGGACAATCTGTGTCACACTGATTGATCAATGGTGAGAACTTGTGGCATGCCTGTGTGGCTGGACAATCTGTGTCCCACTTATTGATCAATGGTGAGAACTTGTGGCATGCCTGTGTGGCTGGACAATCTGTGTCCCACTGATTGATCAATGGTGAGAACTTGTGGCACGCCTGTGTGGATGGACAATCTGTGTCCCACTGATTGATCAATGGTGAGAACTTGTGGCATGCCTGTGTGGCTGGACAATCTGTGTTACACTGATTGATCAATGGTGAGAACTTGTGGCACGCCTGTGTGGATGGACAATCTGTGTCCCACTGATTGATCAATGGTGAGAACTTGTGGCATGCCTGTGTGGCTGGACAATCTGTGTTACACTGATTGATCAATGGTGAGAACTTGTGGCACGCCTGTGTGGATGGACAATGTGTCCCACTGATTGATCAATGGTGAGAACTTGTGGCATGCCTGTGTGGCTGGACAATCTGTGTTACACTGATTGATCAATGGTGAGAACTTGTGGCACGCCTGTGTGGATGGACAATCTGTGTCCCACTGATTGATCAATGGTGAGAACTTGTGGCATGCCTGTGTGGATGGACAATCTGTGTTACACTGATTGATCAATGGTGAGAACTTGTGGCACGCCTGTGTGGATGGACAATCTGTGTCCCACTGATTGATCAATGGTGAGAACTTGTGGCACGCCTGTGTGGCTGGACAATCTGTGTCCCACTGATTGATCAATGGTGAGAACTTGTGGCATGCCTGTGTGGCTGGACAATCTGTGTCACACTGATTGATCAATGGTGAGAACTTGTGGCATGCCTGTGTGGCTGGACAATCTGTGTCCCACTGATTGATCAATGGTGAGAACTTGTGGCACGCCTGTGTGGATGGACAATCTGTGTCCCACTGATTGATCAATGGTGAGAACTTGTGGCATGCCTGTGTGGATGGACAATCTGTGTCACACTTATTGATCAATGGTGAGAACTTGTGGCATGCCTGTGTGGCTGGACAATCTGTGTCACACTTATTGATCAATGGTGAGAACTTGTGGCACGCCTGTGTGGCTGGACAATCTGTGTCCCACTGATTGATCAATGGTGAGAACTTGTGGCATGCCTGTGTGGCTGGACAATCTGTGTCACACTTATTGATCAATGGTGAGAACTTGTGGCATGCCTGTGTGGCTGGACAATCTGTGTCCCACTGATTGATCAATGGTGAGAACTTGTGGCACGCCTGTGTGGCTGGACAATCTGTGTCCCACTGATTGATCAATGGTGAGAACTTGTGGCACGCCTGTGTGGCTGGACAATCTGTGTCACACTTATTGATCAATGGTGAGAACTTGTGGCATGCCTGTGTGGCTGGACAATCTGTGTCACACTTATTGATCAATGGTGAGAACTTGTGGCATGCCTGTGTGGCTGGACAATCTGTGTCACACTGATTGATCAATGGTGAGAACTTGTGGCATGCCTGTGTGGATGGACAATCTGTGTCCCACTGATTGATCAATGGTGAGAACTTGTGGCACGCCTGTGTGGATGGACAATCTGTGTCCCACTGATTGATCAATGGTGAGAACTTGTGGCATGCCTGTGTGGCTTGACAATCTGTGTCACACTGATTGATCAATGGTGAGAACTTGTGGCACGCCTGTGTGGCTGGACAATCTGTGTCCCACTGATTGATCAATGGTGAGAACTTGTGGCATGCCTGTGTGGCTGGACAATCTGTGTCACACTGATTGATCAATGGTGAGAACTTGTGGCATGCCTGTGTGGCTGGACAATCTGTGTCACACTGATTGATCAATGGTGAGAACTTGTGGCATGCCTGTGTGGATGGACAATCTGTGTCCCACTGATTGATCAATGGTGAGAACTTGTGGCATGCCTGTGTGGCTGGACAATCTGTGTCCCACTGATTGATCAATGGTGAGAACTTGTGGCATGCCTGTGTGGCTGGACAATCTGTGTCCCACTGATTGATCAATGGTGAGAACTTGTGGCATGCCTGTGTGGCTGGACAATCTGTGTTACACTGATTGATCAATGGTGAGAACTTGTGGCACGCCTGTGTGGATGGACAATCTGTGTCCCACTGATTGATCAATGGTGAGAACTTGTGGCATGCCTGTGTGGATGGACAATCTGTGTTACACTGATTGATCAATGGTGAGAACTTGTGGCACGCCTGTGTGGATGGACAATCTGTGTCCCACTGATTGATCAATGGTGAGAACTTGTGGCATGCCTGTGTGGCTGGACAATCTGTGTTACACTGATTGATCAATGGTGAGAACTTGTGGCACGCCTGTGTGGATGGACAATCTGTGTCCCACTGATTGATCAATGGTGAGAACTTGTGGCATGCCTGTGTGGCTGGACAATCTGTGTTACACTGATTGATCAATGGTGAGAACTTGTGGCACGCCTGTGTGGATGGACAATCTGTGTCCCACTGATTGATCAATGGTGAGAACTTGTGGCATGCCTGTGTGGCTGGACAATCTGTGTTACACTGATTGATCAATGGTGAGAACTTGTGGCACGCCTGTGTGGATGGACAATCTGTGTCCCACTGATTGATCAATGGTGAGAACTTGTGGCATGCCTGTGTGGCTGGACAATCTGTGTTACACTGATTGATCAATGGTGAGAACTTGTGGCACGCCTGTGTGGATGGACAATCTGTGTCCCACTGATTGATCAATGGTGAGAACTTGTGGCACGCCTGTGTGGCTGGACAATCTGTGTCCCACTGATTGATCAATGGTGAGAACTTGTGGCATGCCTGTGTGGCTGGACAATCTGTGTCACACTGATTGATTAATGGTGAGAACTTGTGGCATGCCTGTGTGGCTGGACAATCTGTGTCACACTGATTGATCAATGGTGAGAACTTGTGGCATGCCTGTGTGGCTGGACAATCTGTGTCCCACTTATTGATCAATGGTGAGAACTTGTGGCATGCCTGTGTGGCTGGACAATCTGTGTCCCACTGATTGATCAATGGTGAGAACTTGTGGCACGCCTGTGTGGATGGACAATCTGTGTCCCACTGATTGATCAATGGTGAGAACTTGTGGCATGCCTGTGTGGCTGGACAATCTGTGTTACACTGATTGATCAATGGTGAGAACTTGTGGCACGCCTGTGTGGATGGACAATCTGTGTCCCACTGATTGATCAATGGTGAGAACTTGTGGCATGCCTGTGTGGCTGGACAATCTGTGTTACACTGATTGATCAATGGTGAGAACTTGTGGCACGCCTGTGTGGATGGACAATGTGTCCCACTGATTGATCAATGGTGAGAACTTGTGGCATGCCTGTGTGGCTGGACAATCTGTGTTACACTGATTGATCAATGGTGAGAACTTGTGGCACGCCTGTGTGGATGGACAATCTGTGTCCCACTGATTGATCAATGGTGAGAACTTGTGGCATGCCTGTGTGGATGGACAATCTGTGTTACACTGATTGATCAATGGTGAGAACTTGTGGCACGCCTGTGTGGATGGACAATCTGTGTCCCACTGATTGATCAATGGTGAGAACTTGTGGCACGCCTGTGTGGCTGGACAATCTGTGTCCCACTGATTGATCAATGGTGAGAACTTGTGGCATGCCTGTGTGGCTGGACAATCTGTGTCACACTGATTGATCAATGGTGAGAACTTGTGGCATGCCTGTGTGGCTGGACAATCTGTGTCCCACTGATTGATCAATGGTGAGAACTTGTGGCACGCCTGTGTGGATGGACAATCTGTGTCCCACTGATTGATCAATGGTGAGAACTTGTGGCATGCCTGTGTGGATGGACAATCTGTGTTACACTGATTGATCAATGGTGAGAACTTGTGGCACGCCTGTGTGGATGGACAATCTGTGTCCCACTGATTGATCAATGGTGAGAACTTGTGGCATGCCTGTGTGGATGGACAATCTGTGTTACACTGATTGATCAATGGTGAGAACTTGTGGCACGCCTGTGTGGATGGACAATCTGTGTCCCACTGATTGATCAATGGTGAGAACTTGTGGCACGCCTGTGTGGCTGGACAATCTGTGTCCCACTGATTGATCAATGGTGAGAACTTGTGGCATGCCTGTGTGGCTGGACAATCTGTGTCACACTGATTGATCAATGGTGAGAACTTGTGGCATGCCTGTGTGGCTGGACAATCTGTGTCACACTGATTGATCAATGGTGAGAACTTGTGGCATGCCTGTGTGGCTGGACAATCTGTGTCCCACTGATTGATCAATGGTGAGAACTTGTGGCATGCCTGTGTGGCTGGACAATCTGTGTCCCACTGATTGATCAATGGTGAGAACTTGTGGCATGCCTGTGTGGCTGGACAATCTGTGTCCCACTGATTGATCAATGGTGAGAACTTGTGGCATGCCTGTGTGGATGGACAATCTGTGTCCCACTGATTGATCAATGGTGAGAACTTGTGGCACGCCTGTGTGGATGGACAATCTGTGTCCCACTGATTGATCAATGGTGAGAACTTGTGGCATGCCTGTGTGGCTGGACAATCTGTGTCACACTTATTGATCAATGGTGAGAACTTGTGGCACGCCTGTGTGGCTGGACAATCTGTGTCCCACTGATTGATCAATGGTGAGAACTTGTGGCACGCCTGTGTGGCTGGACAATCTGTGTCACACTTATTGATCAATGGTGAGAACTTGTGGCATGCCTGTGTGGCTGGACAATCTGTGTCCCACTGATTGATCAATGGTGAGAACTTGTGGCATGCCTGTGTGGCTGGACAATCTGTGTCACACTTATTGATCAATGGTGAGAACTTGTGGCATGCCTGTGTGGCTGGACAATCTGTGTCACACTTATTGATCAATGGTGAGAACTTGTGGCACGCCTGTGTGGCTGGACAATCTGTGTCCCACTGATTGATCAATGGTGAGAACTTGTGGCATGCCTGTGTGGCTGGACAATCTGTGTCACACTTATTGATCAATGGTGAGAACTTGTGGCATGCCTGTGTGGCTGGACAATCTGTGTCCCACTGATTGATCAATGGTGAGAACTTGTGGCACGCCTGTGTGGCTGGACAATCTGTGTCCCACTGATTGATCAATGGTGAGAACTTGTGGCACGCCTGTGTGGCTGGACAATCTGTGTCACACTTATTGATCAATGGTGAGAACTTGTGGCATGCCTGTGTGGCTGGACAATCTGTGTCACACTTATTGATCAATGGTGAGAACTTGTGGCATGCCTGTGTGGCTGGACAATCTGTGTCACACTGATTGATCAATAATGAGAACTTGTGGCATGCCTGTGTGGATGGACAATCTGTGTCCCACTGATTGATCAATGGTGAGAACTTGTGGCACGCCTGTGTGGATGGACAATCTGTGTCCCACTGATTGATCAATGGTGAGAACTTGTGGCATGCCTGTGTGGCTTGACAATCTGTGTCACACTGATTGATCAATGGTGAGAACTTGTGGCACGCCTGTGTGGCTGGACAATCTGTGTCCCACTGATTGATCAATGGTGAGAACTTGTGGCATGCCTGTGTGGCTGGACAATCTGTGTCACACTGATTGATCAATGGTGAGAACTTGTGGCATGCCTGTGTGGCTGGACAATCTGTGTCACACTGATTGATCAATGGTGAGAACTTGTGGCATGCCTGTGTGGATGGACAATCTGTGTCCCACTGATTGATCAATGGTGAGAACTTGTGGCATGCCTGTGTGGCTGGACAATCTGTGTCCCACTGATTGATCAATGGTGAGAACTTGTGGCATGCCTGTGTGGCTGGACAATCTGTGTCCCACTGATTGATCAATGGTGAGAACTTGTGGCATGCCTGTGTGGCTGGACAATCTGTGTCACACTGATTGATCAATGGTGAGAACTTGTGGCATGCCTGTGTGGCTGGACAATCTGTGTCCCACTGATTGATCAATGGTGAGAACTTGTGGCATGCCTGTGTGGCTGGACAATCTGTGTCCCACTGATTGATCAATGGTGAGAACTTGTGGCACTCCTGTGTGGATGGACAATAGATCTGTTATATCAGGGCTGCAGGCAACATGGCCAGCTGTTGGTGATTCTCCAGCTATCAGCTTACCCCCCCCCCCCCCACACACACACACACACAGAGAACAGTTAAGTGTGTAGACAGCCAGTGCTGTCTGTGGGAGTAACAAGAACTCCTGTGTTCAGCTCTCTCACACAGAATCTGACTTGTTCACACACACATACTCATGATTCTTGTTCACACACACACATATGACTCTCTTTAAAAGATCAAGAAGTCATATCACATAGCATCCACTCAGCAGCTGATCATCCTGCTGTAGTTATTCCAGCAGACCTTGTATTCCGCTGTCTGGTTAACCTGTTTTGTTTTCTCATCCCGAAGGCATTTTTCCAAGGCAAGCTGAAGCTCGCTGGCAACATGGGGCTGGCCATGAAGCTGAAAGACATCCAGCCAAAGTCTGGATCCAAACTTTGAGCCACCATCCTTGGTTACTCTCATCATTTGTCCTCATTACTAACATGATACCATGGTCCAAAGAGTAATTATTTTATTAAAAATTCAAGTATTAATGAGGTTATATATTTCACTAAATTGCAGGGGTTCTCTGCTATAATTTTTTGTCTTTTTATTTTTTCAAGGATATTAATAAATAGTTAATATCTCCGTTAACAGTGCCAAACTGTTTGTTTAATCACAAGAGAGTTAACTAATAATATTTGGAATGAAATGATTGAGGCAATCTGCTGTCTCCCTAAAAAAGGGAGAATGAAAATGTTGACATTAGAACTGTATTAGGTAGCATTTCCTACACTGGATGTACAGAGAGAGAACACAGTTGTGAGACTGAAGCCCAGTCAGCCAGCACTGTGTGTCTAGTCCAAGAGGGTCAAGCTATAGTGGTGGAGGTAGACCAAGAAACGGATAGATTCTATCATTGGTGTGCTAGACCAAGAAACGGATAGATTCTGTCATTGGTATGCTAGACCAAGAAATGGATAGATTCTGTCATTGGTGTGCTAGACCAAGAAACGGATAGATTCTGTCATCGGTGTGCTAGACCAAGAAATGGATAGATTCTGTCATGGGTGTGCTAGACCAAGAAACGGATAGATTCTGTCATGGGTGTGCTAGACCAAGAAACGGATAGATTCTGTCATCGGTGTGCTAGACCAAGAAATGGATAGATTCTGTCATCGGTGTGCTAGACCAAGAAATGGATAGATTCAGTCATCGGTGTGCTAGACCAAGAAACGGATAGATTCAGTCATCAGTGTGCTAGACCAAGAAACGGATAGATTGTCATTGGTATGCCGGCATAACTGGCACCAGGTGGAGAGATTCCAACAATTCCTATACTTAATGGCAAATGTGAATGATCAGTAAGACAATAGACAAGACAGACAGATGAAGCAACTAGACACGTGATCAGTAAGACAATAGACAAGACAGACAGATGAAGCAACTAGACACATGATCAGTAAGACAATAGGCTGACAGGCAGATGAAAAGACTAAGACACATGATCAGTAAGACAATAGACAGATAGAAGGAAAATACAATATAGACAGATGGAAAGACTAGACAGAGGGAGGCTTTTTTGTTGAATATAAAGTATTGAAATTCCGGATGGATGGGGAGAGTTGAGAGTGAGCTCTCTTGAGGTCTTGTATCTTGGAGGTTACTCTCTTGAGGTCTTGTATCTTGGAGGTTACTCTCTTGAGGTCTTGTATCTTGGAGGTTACTCTCTTGAGGTCTTGTATCTTGGAGGTTACTCTTGAGGTCTTGTATCTTGGAGGTTACTCTCTTGAGGTCTTGTATCTTGGAGGTTACTCTCTTGAGGTCTTGTATCTTGGAGGTTACTCTCTTGAGGTCTTGTATCTTGGAGGTTACTCTTGATGTCTTGTATCTTGGAGGTTACTCTCTTGAGGTCTTGTATCTTGGAGGTTACTCTCTTGAGGTCTTGTATCTTGGAGGTTACTCTCTTGAGGTCTTGTATCTTGGAGGTTACTCTTGAGGTCTTGTATCTTGGAGGTTACTCTCTTGAGGTCTTGTATCTTGGAGGTTACTCTTGAGGTCTTGTATCTTGGAGGTTACTCTCTTGAGGTCTTGTATCTTGGAGGTTACTCTCTTGAGGTCTTGTATCTTGGAGGTTACTCTCTTGAGGTCTTGTATCTTGGAGGTTACTCTTGAGGTCTTGTATCTTGGCGGTTACTCTTGAGGTCTTGTATCTTGGAGGTTACTCTCTTGAGGTCTTGTATCTTGGAGGTTACTCTCTTGAGGTCTTGTATCTTGGAGGTTACTCTTGAGGTCTTGTATCTTGGAGGTTACTCTCTTGAGGTCTTGTATCTTGGAGGTTACTCTTGAGGTCTTGTATCTTGGAAGACTCCTTTTAGGTCTTTCATCTTGAACAGATGATGCCTGCCTGTTGTCCATTTGTCAGTACATCAGCACCCATTCAATCTTTGTATCCAACATGTTGACCTTGTGGATATCATGTCTTAGTTTGTGCACAGCCGCAACAGTTTGGTTACACTCCACAAATGAGCTACTCATGAACAAAGTCCTTCACCAGAAACATGCTGTGGGTATATGAAATGCCAGGACCACCGTATTTTGTCTACCTGAGTGTACAAAAGCCATAGTGAACAGCTAGGACAAGAATCGAACCCTTGTCCCACCCCGCTCATGCTTTTCTCAGCTCAACATACTAACCAGTCATTAAACCGGTGGGTCTGCTGTAAGTACTCCAGTTGTAAATCAAACAATGTTTCAGATCTAACATGCACGTGGCTCAGGTCAGACTTGCTGCAGATGGTGGCAAACTTGTCTGTGTTACTGCATCGAGAGAGATATTTTTACTGCATTGAGAGATTTGCTTCACTGGTGCTTCATGTATGTTTCGAATGTGGTTTATAATCGGACAATAAACAATGATTATGGTTTTGATTTGTTCATCGTCTTCTGTTCGTTGGTACTTGGTGTGTTTGTATGCTGGCACATCGCCAGATTGATGTGTTATGTATTGTCAGTCTATATCTTTTCACTGGACTATCTCAGCCTAGATAAACTGGACACCCAGTTCCTCTTGTCATCAAGGCTGTGGATCCCAGTTCCAATTTGACTTCAAGGTTGTGAACACATGGACCCCAATGTTGTTGACTCAATTTCCACATGGACTTTGAGACCCAGTTTTTGTAGCCACTGATGTTACCTGTCACCTGTAGCGGCCTGGTGCCAGGTTGTGTAGGTCTATGTTTAAAATAGACAATATTGTGAACCTCATTCTGTCATGCTCACACAGCCTGGTGAAGATGTAACATTCCTTCTGTACAATGTCAGTGCTAATCATCTACCAGTTGCTGTGTGGAACTACTGTGACCCTGATGGATTATGGTGCGACATAAAAAAAAAGATTACAATGGAGAGGTTTTAAAGTCACGGACAAGCACTGAAAAGTAAACCATAAAACAGTTACTGTCCTCATCAGGGCATAATATGAGACATGAAATCCTACATTATTCAGGGGACAATTGTAAAACCAAGAAGACAAGGAAGAAACACATAATGAATAATCAGATTGAGACTTTAGACAGGGCTGAAGGGGTGTGCTTGGGACAGAGCTGCATGATGGGATGGCTTTAACACAGGTCCACACAGTGACAGCTTGGATGACAATGATGTGAAAGAAAGCAAACACAACACGATATGTTACTGCACATGTTTAATATCTACAGGAAAATACATAAATACAGCTTCTCACAGTCAACGTAGTCGGCAAGAAGACAACTGCCATCAATTATCAAACAGACAATGAGTACTCACATGTCACATCTGGGGGGCTCGCATGTTCACTGATTCTTTACATCACAAACTAGTGCGGTGACTTAAGTATGGTGAATGATGTACGAGTGGTGATTGGTTGTTATGTGAGGTGATTAATGTTGGTGTTTGGTTATATATGGTGATTTGTTATGTGAGGTGGTGATTGATGTTATGTGAGGTGATCAATGTGTGGTGACTGATGTATGTGTGGTGACTGATGGATGTTTAATTGTTATATTTCAGTGATCAATGTAACTTGATTTATTTTTAAAATTAGATTGAAAATTGTTGGCTCATGAGTGGTCTCTAACCCGATGTACGGTGATTTACTTGGTAGTTAGAACAAGAGATGGCAACTGAAAATGTGATCATGTAAAAACCAAGCGATCAACTTACGGCAACTGACCATGTTATTGCACTACGTCACAGCACACATGCCCAGCACAGAGTGCCGACTGTTGTAACATTTACACAGCTGGACCGGCATCAATCAATCAATCAATCATCCCATACACACACAAGTTGCATTCATAATTACTGAAATATTTTGGCATATCTGTTTCTGTACAAGGAATCAAGCCAGCAACTGACTGGACATATGGGCAACTCAATAACAATGTCCACGTTGACAATATCACAAAAATGCAGCCGCAGCCTCAGCGTACTCCGTCCCCAGCAAGCCTCGACACAATAATGTGAACTCTTTCACCACTTCCCGTGTCCGGACTTTGTTCATCTTGTCTCTGCAGAGAACAGGGAAAATGTTATCAGATGTGACCAATACCATCTGTTGATACTTGAAAGTTCAGTCTTGAGACAGTCTGTCTGTGCAGTGTCTACCAGAATGTCAATGGTGTGAAAGTTCTTGAGACAGTCTCTTTGTGCAGTGTCTACCAGAATGTCAATGGTTTGTAAGTGTGTCTATAACATGTTTCAATAAGAACCTCAGTAGTTTTTGTGTGACTGTACGTGTTCTAACAAGAATGTCAGTATTTTAAGCGTGTATATATCGGTTTCAGTAAGAATGCCATTAGTATCTTGTAGTGTGTATATAACATGTTTCAATAAGAATGTAATTATTTTTAATGTGTATGCTGTGTATAGCCGGTCTCCATGACGAAGGGCTTATGGACGCGATTCATAATCCCGTATACCCGTGTTCGAAACTCATTTGTTCGCGATTTGGCAGCAGACTGTTGCGCTGATTTCGTGTTGGTATCGGTGCCGGTCGTTCAGAAAGCAATGGCAAACTACTGAACGTAAACTTGCCAAGAGATTACAGTGGTAGAAATGCTGATGTTGACTGCGATGTCCTGTAAAAAGGATATGCCAAAAAAATATGTGTGTATAACATATTTCAACAAGAATGTCAGTATTGTGAAAGTGTACGTATAAATTGTTTAAATAAGAATGTCATATTTTAAACGTGTATGTGTGTTAGTTATATAGGGTGTATTTTTAATGACTGTGCAGTGTTTGAAAATATTGCCGGTCCAAGTTTTGTATTCACACTCTGTAAAGTTCATGCAACATAATAGGTAAATACAAAACTTGGACCAGCAATATTTTCAAATGCTGCACAGCCATTAAAAATACACCATGTATAATATATATATATATGAGAAGAAATCATGCACACATAGCTGAAATAGGAAACTGCTCAATGGAACATGCTGATACAGAGAAACAACCACTAAAGCAACAAGAATGTTGCAGCATGGAATGGGGGTCAATACAAAGGGATGCTTGCTAGGGGCCGAGACCCAGAAACAAGTTTACTTGCATATGCACAAAGAAAGCAGTATGTATGACAGAGTAATATTCACAGTGTGTACATACCTCAAAAGGTTTTTGACAAAGTTTTCCTTGTCCTGTCTGGAGGCTCTGGGAGATGGATACCCTTCGTTGTCTACCATGAGTTTGAGCCAGCCTGCCAGCTGTGCCACGTAGTTCTTGTTGAGTGCCATGATGACGTCAGCGATGTAGTCGATGATGCCTCTTTGGGACTCACCTCCGATAGCCTGTTGACACATGCAATGGCAATTTTCGAGTTGGGGGAGACAGAATGGCAATGTTTGATTTGGGGGAGATGGAACAGCCATGTTTGAGTAGGGGGAGACAGAACAGCCATGTTTGAGTTGGGGGAGACAGAACAGCCATGTTTGAGATGTGGGAGACAGAACGACAATTCAAGCTGTCATTCAACAAATACTTGATACTCAGTATCACTTTAACCAGCGGTATTTTAGCAAAGTTGATAGGGAGCTGCGCTGGTAATGTTATGAGCATGGGCCGATGTGAGTTTGACACCTGGGCTGGTCACCTGCTAAAGTGGGAGACAGATTGGCCATCTATTCCTCCTTACTGTCAGGCCCATGGCATGTGGTGGCCCTATGACATCACCGACCCATAGCAAGAAACTACTACTGCGGGGCCTTTATTTTGTTTATCTGTTTTACGCCTTCACTTAACATAGTCTGTCATATACACACAACACTTGGCTTTGAACTCAAGCGTAGTCCATACACACTATAATAGTGATGGGCTGAATTTTGCGACAGGCAAACCCACTCCGACTTCAGAGGTACTTGTAATTAACGTCCCCAAGTCAAGGATGACAGGTCAACAGTTTAGTCCAGCTGTCCGTTGTAGGGGTTGAACACCTTACCCCGGCATCAGCACACCGGATGTTTAAGAACACGCATTCTTACCCATTCGACCATGCTGACCTGCGCACTTAAGTTTAACACTTTAACGTAGCCGGTCATTTACACACAAACACATGACTTACACACTAACTCACTGCACTTAAGTTAAAAATCCCCTCACATGTGCCCATACACACACAAACAGGTGACTTGCACCAATTCATCACACTTACTAAACATTCCCTCACATGTGCCCACACACACTGGCACCAATTCACCACACTAACTAAACATCCCCTCTCACAGCCACACCAGAGACAGCACACACAGCTGACTGACCTTCAAAATGCGGTCCACTAACAGGTGACCATGGGTGACCACAATGTTCTTGATGACTTCACTTTCTGCACCAGCGTTGAGGAATTCTATCTGTGTATGGAAACATGACTACAGTCAGACAGACAGATACATGTGTGTGCTAGCAGAACACACAGAGATGAGAGTCTGGGGATGGTTGTAACAGCCAGGAAGATAAAGGGTACAGAGAGAAAGGTTGACACAGCGATCACTGGTTGAACTGACCAAGAAAACAGGGTAGCTGTTTGTCGTGGACAAGCACTGCTCGGCATGGCACATGATGATGATGTGAGAGAGAGAGTGTGTGAGAGGGAGAGAGAGAGTGTGAGAGAGAGAGAGAGAGCAAAGAATCCAAAGTGAGAAAGAAACAGACAGACAAAACATAAAATTCTTCACAACAAAAACAACCCACGTTTGAAAGTCTCTTTAATGGGGGACTTTGGAAACAGAGGACTTTGACGTCAGTGATTCCACATCGCTGTCCAGGATGAAAGACTTGGGAGTAAGAATCGGCATGGCCAGACGCGAGAGATACATCGGGAAAACAAAGCACATCGTCAACTAACACAGAACTGGCACTATTAGCCACCGGACGCTGATGCATATGCTGGGGGGAGGATCTGAGCACCTATGGACATGTCCGGAGTGCAATGAAGATACCCCAACTGATAACTGTCTTTAATGGGGGGCTGCATGGTCTCGAGGTATGGTGTCGCCTCGAGTGATGGAGGTCCCGGGTTCAAGCCCCGGCGATGCCAGGACTTTTTTCTCGTGGACCTCTAGTAATAAATTTCCCCTGGTCTCTGGGTAGTGAGATCGGACGCCCGTGTGTATTGTTGCGCACATAAAAAAAAAATCCCTTCGCAGTTGGAAATCGAAAAAGAGTAGCCTAACTGCGCTGCCCGGGCAAAATTTCGAGTTAAAAACCTACCCAAAGTATTTCAGGATCCTCGCCGGTGCTACGGAGTTCGTGCACTGAGCTGAGATTCTCCGGGCTCAGGTTTGAGTTACGAGTAGAATGGAGCACTTATGGGTTGCACCCGTGTGCCTTGATGTTGATTCATCGACTAAACTAAACTAATAGTCTCTTTAATAGAGAGGTGGGTGGCAGACCTGCCTAAATACCAGCCCCACAAACATGAAGCCAGGGGTCTAAACCCCACTGAAACCACCCCTAAACTCCCAGCTGTCATGGAATGAAAGATAACAAAAGTCACGGTCGTCATGAGAACTCATGGACAGTCTAACCATCAAATATACAACAGCAAGAAGAAAGGAGACATTCAAACCATAGGTCTGACAGCAACAACAAATGAGAAGATTGGAGACATTAATGTGTACAGGAGTGTCAAGTAGGAAAGCAAAGGTTAGAAGTGTTAACATGGAGGTTAAAGACGCACATAATTAAAACCACAAAGGGAGGTCAGCATGCCGAATGGATAAGAGTGCTTGCTCTTAAACTTCCGCTGTGCTAATGCTGATGTAGCGAGTTCAACCCCTACACCTGTCAGTTGGACTAAAATGTTGATTCTCATCCTTGACTTGGGGACATAAATTACAAGTACCTCAGAAGTCGGAGTGGGTTTGCCTGGTGATGAGGGACTGGTAATAGGGAAAGCTAACCCACATGCAAAAATCGGTCCAGTGTGGAGACTAAGCTCAAATTCAAAGCGAGCGAATGTTAACACAAATATTTTAGGGAAAAAAAAATATCGCAAGACAAATGACATTCATGGAAAGTTATATTAGACCGAAGTCAAAAGGGGAACTCACCATAAAACTGCACGAAGCTTTGACTGTTGCATGTTCTGGAAGAGCCATACTTAGCACAGCTGAGGGAAGGAAAGCACAACCGGTGAGACGATTGACACACATTTCACAAATGTTCACTTAAACATGACAGTCAAATTCATACAAGAGACAGAGACAACATTGCAGACGTAGACAAATTTTAAGAGAAGACAAATGTTCACAGATTAAACGGGCCCATGACTCAATACCTGGTGGTTTATTCTGGTTTGAGGTACACGCATCAGGTGTGGTGGGGAGATTCAGAGATCATCCAGGATGTAGTGACATCAGGTGTGGTGGGGAGATTCAGAGATCATTCAGGATATAGTGACATCAGGTGTGGTGGGGAGATTCAGAGATCATCCAGGATGTAGTGACATCAGGTGTGGTGGGGAGATTCAGAGATCATCCAGGATATAGTGACATCAGGTGTGGTGGGGAGATTCAGAGATCATCCAGGATGTAGTGACATCAGGTGTGGTGGGGAGATTCAGAGATCATCCAGGATATAGTGACATCATGTGTGTTGGGAACATCTTTACCTTATGCTTTAGTTAAATCTGCTCTTTCAATGTTTGAGCTTGAAGGAATACTCTTGTCAATAAAACAGTCTGTGTGTGTCTGTGAATGTGTGTGTGAGTGTGTGTAGCATGAGGAAATGGTCACCTAAAAGTGTGGGTAATACTGCTGTGGGGGAACTAGCAGCACCAGCGATGGTTTCAAGCTTCATGGGAAGTACAGATAGTTGATCCCTGTGAGGCATCTGCAAGAGATGACCCCTAATACATGTACAAGAGAGGATCCCCCCCCCCCCCCACCCCACCCTGACAAGTACAAGAGATGGCAGGAGATATGTTTTACAAAATTCCTACCTGCTTGAAATATTGCTGGAAGATCACAGTTGCATCGGAGGATAAATTTCTTCAACTTTTTCACCAGCTGAAAGTGTTGGATAAAACATTCAAACTGGTGACTTGTCAAACAGAACAGGATCAGAATTAGGTGTGGATAAAGTTGTAACAGTTGAGGAAAGTTGTCGGTAGAGGTTTAGATACAGCTGAGGTTTAGATAAAGTTGTGACAGCAAGGTTTAAAGTTGTGACAGTTTAGGTTTAGATAAAATTGTGACAGTTGAGGATTAGATAAAGTTGTGACAGTTGAGGTTTAGATAAAATTGTGACAGCAGAGGTTTAGATAAAGTTGTGACAGTTTAGGTTTAGGCAAAATTTGTGACAGTTTAGGTATAGGCAAAGTTGTGACAGTTGAAGTTAGGATACAGTTGTGACAGTTGAGGTTTAGAAAAGCTTGAGACAATGTAATGGTTTTCTTTTTTTGCATATCCTTTATACAGGACATCGCAATCAACACCAGCATGTCTGCCACTGTGATCTCTTGGCAAGTTTACGTTCAGTAGTTTGCCATTGCTTTCTGAACGACCAGCACCGATGCCAACGCAAAACCAATGTAACGCGATCTGCTGCCAAATCGCGCGCAGCTGTATTTCGATCACGGGTATACAAGATTATGAACCGCTGCCGTAAGCCCTTCGCCATGAGATCGGTTAGATAGCACAAACTTCTTCATTCCTCTTGTAAGGGAAGTGTACCTGGTTATGCACCTCAAAACTCAGTGTGTCACACTTCCACATGCGTTCGTGTCAGGTCTGCCGCCTCCAGATTCAGACTTTCCGTGGGTAGTTTTATTTTACTCAGTAAAACTGACAATGAGGTTTCAATAGTTCTTCGACAGTTTGGGTTTTTAATAAAGTTATGACAGTATCAGGGATTAAATAAGGTTATGACATCATAAGATTTAGATAAGGTATTACAGTATAAGATTTAGATAAGGTATTTCATTATAAGAGTTTAGATAAGGTTAAAGACAGTTTAGAAGTTAGATAACGTTATGACAGTATCAGGTTAAGATAACGTTATGACAGTATCAGGTTAAGATAAGGTAATGACAGTAGAAGGTTCAGATAAAGTTATGATAGTAGAAGGTTCAGATAAAGTTATGATAGTATAAGGTTCAGATAAAGTTATGATAGTAGAAGATTCAGATAAAGTTATGACAGTAGAAGGTTCAGATAAAGTTATGATAGTAGAAGGTTCAGATAAAGTTATGATAGTAGAAGGTTCAGATAATGTTATGATAGTAGAAGGTTCAGATAAAGTTATGATAGTAGAAGGTTCAGATAAAGGTAATGACAGTAGAAGGTTCAGATAAAGTTATGATAGTAGAAGGTTCAGATAAAGAGATAACAGTACAAGGTTAGAACAGTATGGTGCTTACATAAGGTTAGGGCAGTATAAGGTTTGGATAAGTTATGACAGCATGATGGCAAGAACAAACTATTACATGTTACATAGAACCAGTTCTAACAATCGGCTGTGAATACTGGACAATAGTAAACAAGCAAAAAAGGCTTTGGAAATGTGGTTTTATAGAAGAGTGATGAAACATTTCTTGTACAGCAAACATAAGCAATCTGGCTATATCAGTTTCTCCACTTACAGGTAGACAATGAGTATAAGATTGAGATTAGGTTCTGACAGAATAAGGCTATCACTATATCACTATATCACTATATCACTATCATGTATGGCAGGTTGCAGTATTAGTATTCTTGGCTTCGGTCTGGGGTCTGGTAACACACAAGTGGTGTGTTGTATTCTCCACTGCTAAACCAGCCACAGAATGTCCAATCACAACTGACATGAAGCCCATACCTGGTACAGGAAGCACATGAATCCCTCAATGACGTCAGTGTAGTTCCTCATACCTGGCATTCAACAAGAACAGATTCATGTGTTAGTTCCACTTTACGAGACATTCAACAAGAACAGATTCATGTGTTAGTTCCACTTTACAAGACATTCAACAAGAACAAATTCATGTGTTAGTTCCACTTTACGAGACATTCAACAAGAACAGATTCATGTGTTAGTTCCACTTTACGAGACATTCAACAAGAACAGATCCATGTGTTAGTTCCACTTTACGAGACATTCAACAAGAACAAATTCATGTGTTAGTTCCACTTTACGAGACATTCAACAAGAACAGATTCATGTGTTAGTTCCACTTTACGAGACATTCAACAAGAACAGATTCATGTGTTAGTTCCACTTTACGAGACATTCAACAAGAACAAATTCATGTGTTAGTTCCACTTTACGAGACATTCAACAAGAACAAATTCATGTGTTAGTTCCACTTTACGAGACATTCAACAAGAACAGATTCATGTGTTAGTTCCACTTTACGAGACATTCAACAAGAACAAATTCATGTGTTAGTTCCACTTTACGAGACATTCAACAAGAACAGATTCATGTGTTAGTTCCACTTTACGAGACATACAAAACATGAAGACAAAGTTTTAAAAGACCATACTGTAGCTAGTTTTAGTTATCTGTTATTATCATACAGAATGCCATAATCAATCACAAATACTCCCCAGAAGACAGAATAAATCATAAGCAAATATTCTTCACAAGTAAGAAAAGACCACAGACAAATCTCTCAACAGATAACCACAGACAAATCTCTAAAGTGATAAGAATAGAACACAATAAATCTTTGAAGAGATAAGAATAGAACACAATAAATCTTTGAAGAGATAAGAATAAAATGCAATAAATCTTTGAAGAGATAAAAATAGAACACAATAAATCTTTGAAGAGATAAGAAAAGAACACAATACATCTTTGAAGAGATAAGAATAGAACACAATACATCTTTGAAGAGATAAGAATAGAACACAACAAATGTCTGAAGAGATAAGAATAGAACACAATACATCTTTGAAGAGATAAGAATAGAACACAATAAATCTTTGAAGAGATAAGAATAGAATGCAATAAATCTTTGAAGAGATAAAAATAGAACACAATAAATCTTTGAAGAGATAAGAAAAGAACACAATACATCTTTGAAGAGATAAGAATAGAACACAACAAATGTCTGAAGAGATAAGAATAGAACACAACAAATCTCTAAAGAGATAAAATATACCACACACAAACATTTTTCTCTTAAACTAAGCATAAAACACATGAAGATATCCATAATTAATCATCAAATCGTACACAAATACTCTGTAAACTAAGAACAAATACAAATATTGTTCTACAGAACTAAGAACAAATCCACACAAAATGTTCTACAGAACAAATATAACGAATTAACAATTAACTGCACACAAGCGCATGCATGCACGCACGCACACAAATCATCAAGAATATAGAACAAATCACTCACAGATATTCTCAAGAACTAAGAATAAATCTAAAGAAACAATAATAAATTATACATTTAAAAACATAAGGATACAAACATTTGCAATAATAACCAACCAACCCACCTTCCTTCCACCCACCCACCCACACACACACACAAACTGACTTACCTATGTTAAACATTTCCAAAGACCTCGAGCAAACACTTTCCACAATGACTTTTGAGAAGTGAACATAATTCTCTTGTAGACCAAATATCAACAACAACTGAAAGAGAGAAGAGCAACAGTGATAAGGCATAAGAAACTCAACAATAAATCATCACCATCTGGGTTGATCTAGAGTGCTGTGCTACAGCAAGATACACTCATGACAGATTTTTCTCAATGGGATATTTACTGTACATTGAAGAAACAATTTCCTTAAGGAGCCTGCATCTGTAGTTTCCTTCTCTTCCTATTCCTTGTGTAGCATTCTCATTTGCAAGACTCTACTACAAGCACAATGTTTCCAACTTAAAAAAAAGAAAAGATGGTGCTTCATTCCATGCATATTTCAGTCCTCCAGACTTAAGTGTTAGTTCCACTTCTAACTTTCTCTCGGACACTCCCTGGCTCTTGAACCATCGAACTGTACTTCAATCTTCTGCTTGAACCCTCCTTAGATCTTGTACCACAGAATTGTACAATCTTCTGCTTGAACCCTCCTTAGATCTTGTACCACAGAACTGTACCATCTTCTGCATAAACCAGTGTTTCCCAACCTTTTTTGTGCTATGCCCCACCAAAGCCTTTGTAAAATCCTTATCCCCCCCCCCCCCAATATACATTATTTTTAATATTTAAAAATTGAAATGTTCAGTAAAGAAACTTGAATGATAGGTTTTAGGAAGAAATCACTAGGAAATTATTTAGCAAACACAGTAAGTAAATTTTCAAAGCATATAATGGAGAACTGAAATTAAAGTACAAAATAATGTTAATGAATGATTTTTCTACATTATTTTAATTATTAGTAATTATTTATTATTTAAATTTAGTGAGATCCTTGCGCTTGATGCTTGCTGCAAAGAGATTTTATGTCAGGTTCCAATTTAGTTAACTTCAGTCTCAAGTCTGCTCGTTTTGCTATATCCAGCGGATTTCTTCCATTTTCGAATTGCCCCCCTCAACAATCGAATTGCCCCCCTGTGGGGCGTGGGCCCCACGTTGGGAAACACTGGCATAAACCCTCTTTAGATCTTGTACCACTGAATTGTACCATCTTTTGCTTGAGCTTTCGTTAGATCTTGTACCACAGAACTGTACCATCTTCTGCTTGAACCCTCCTTAGATCTTGTACCACAGAACTGTACCATCTTCTGCATAAACCCTCTTTAGATCTTGTACCACTGAATTATACCATCTTCTGCTTGAGCCTTCGTTAGATCTTGTACCACAGAACTGTACCATCTTTTGTTTATGAGTCCTCCTTAAATCTTGTACCACAGAACAGTACCAGCTACTGGACCCTCCCTCGATTCTGTATCCCGGATTTGCCCAGTTGATGTCCTGTATCAGACCTAGCTCCATACTGACCTTTCACCTTGCTCGACACCCTCTAATCTTGACCCCTGGGACTGCTCGGTGACATCACCCTGTTGACACAACACCCACCACATGTATTCCTGCATGTTTGTGGAACAGCTACCACAGTATTACCAGACAGACAAACACTACGAAATACATGATGATGATGATGATGACGAGCACCTACCTGCTTGCCAAGGTCAATAACTGGTGTACACGGAGACATCTGATATAAGTTAATGACTAGCTGGGTTAACTCTCCTGACAAAGGAGAGAAATCATCCAGTTTCTGTAGCACCTTCTTGAACAAGTCACACACAGCCTGAATGGAACATTGAGAGGTCAGAGGTTAACTACAGCCTGAATGGAACATTGAGAGGTCAGGGGTTAACTACAGTTTGTTGCTTCTTAACATCATGCACCAGGTTCTTTGTTTTAAAAAAAACTGCCCTAATTACAGCTAGAGAAAGGTTTCTCCATTCCTAGCTCTTTCTCTTGTACCTTTATGCCCAAGACGTCTGCAATGTGCTGAGTCCATCTTCGTGGCGTTCTATCCGTCTCTTGTTGCATCTTCATGGTGTTCACTTATTCCATCTTCCACAAGAAATCAAAGACACCACCAATCATTATATATACAGTCGCAACCTGTTTGAACACTACCTCAGTACAGACTACATGCCCCCCCCCCCTCCCCCCCCCCCCCCAAAAAAAAAATAATAATAATGGTAAATTATCTCAAACGAAAACTAGTTAATAAACATTCCCATATGTATGGCACGTTACACCTTCCTTGGGTATTTATCATTTCCATGGTAAACATTGCCTCAGTGAGTCATGTATTACTGATTATTTTTGATGCGTTTTAATGCTTATTGTTCTTTTGTTGTCTAAGATAAGCTTCATACGTGATGTTGAATGAAATAATGTATGAGAGGAATTAGAGAAGAAGGGCAGAATGTCAGATGGGCCTGCGTGCCCAATTCTTAACCCTTTGAAAATAAAGATTGTTTGTTTGTTCGTTTGTTCTTCATGGTGTTCTACCCATTTTTTATTCCATCTTCATGGTGTTCTACCCATTTTTTATTCCATCTTCGTGGCATTCTACCCGTCTCTTATTCCATGAACCACGCCTTCCACCACTAGTCTTCCCAAGGCACTGTACAGATGACCATTCCCCCAGTATTCCAGTGTCCGAGACATGATGCTTGATATGTCAGCTTTCTTCCATATTCACATCCTGTAGAATACCTGTATCTTTCTTCTTTCTGCTCCACGATACTCTAAGTATTTTTCTGTACCATGTCAGCTCAAAATCCCAATGTTCTTCTTTAGTGACTCTGAAATTGTTCATAATTCACATCCGTAAAACTGTATCTAGATGGCACATAAACTGCAGCAGATGTTTTAAGTACCAAAAAAAGGTATAGGAGCCTTCTCTGTGTCCTGAGGCATGCTGGGTATAAGGCAATAGCCCCATAAATGTATAGGCCAATCGGCACTGAGTGATCTGGTCAATATCACACAGCTAACCTTTGACCTCATGGGGTATTTCCTGGTGTTCAAAGCAATGCATTCCCTTAGTGAATTTAAACACACCACAAGGACGCCACAAACAACAGACTGCATGATTTCTTGTCTGGCATGAACTTCCTGTTAAATCTGGCATAGCAAATATAAGGATTTCCAGTTAAATCTTCGACTTCCTTGGGGATAACATACTCCAAATTTGAACACATTCAGAGACTATGCACTTGGTATTTCAGTCAAAGCATTATTTATTTATTCTCTGCAGTATGCACCTGATGAGACACAGCAAAATATGTCCTCCACTTGCTCTCACTATGCATTCACCGTTGTTATATAAGCTTCTACATAGGTTTGTTAGATGTGTACTCACACCATATTGTTTAAGGATTTCCCACAGCTTGTTTCTATCTACTCTATCAAATGCCTTTTCTTGGTTGACAAAGGCTAAGTAGAGTGTTTCATTGAATTTGATTTATTTTTCTATAAGTTGTCTGAGAGCAAAAATGGCATCTGTGCATCCTTTGTTTTTCCTAAATCCAAGTTGTGTTTGGCAACAAATAATTAATTAATCTACAGAGAGTTGGTAGAGGAAGTTTACTGGTGGTCAATGTTGTATGATCACGAGACACGCTACCAACCAAGAAGATCCTATTGTTTATATCAACAGCATGGCACAAATGTAGAACTGAAAGGCTGATTTTGAAAGATCATAAGAGAAGATTATCTTGTATTAATAGACAATTGAATTTACTGATTTAAATTTTGATTTTAGGTTAAAAAGAATATTTAGAGATATACTATAAGTAGTTTGATTAAAGTCTGTAGGATAAGATATATGTATTTGAGATTTACATCAAGAATGCATGTGTAGAAAACGTTGTGTAGTTTTAGTGTCGAATATATGAATGTATGAATGTTATAGTGACGGTGTTCATCTTAGTCTGTGTTAACGCAATACACAAACAAAGCTACAGCTGGCGTTTGAATCCACCTATTTCTGTTATGTTGAGTGGTGTTTGTAGTGAGATGGTGTAACGTGTAGAGGATAGCAGTGTAACAATTCAGTAAGGTTATGTGCTGAGAAATGACCATGGTGCCGACTGGAGAGGAAGAGAATAAGTAGCCATACCTCGATGAAGGCGGGCGTACTAGACAGAGCTATTACCATACAAGCCGCATGCTGGCAATGAACATAAAAGTAGCACTGGACACCAATGACCAGTTGAGCCCATGGCAGTGAGAGACAGAAGTAGTGGTTGGGGTTTTATTGCACGGGCTAATGGACGAGTCTTGAAAAAGGAGAGTCTGGCATATGAGACTACGACCTCCAGCATGAGAATGGAGATGGAGGCAGTAACAACGGCATTCCGTTGGCTGGAGGAGACTACTGCAACACACATTGTATTCATTATGGATTTAAAGAGTATGCTTAGCAAGGTGGAGAAAGGAATGTTTTGTGTAGAATGCCTGTCATCGCTTCAGAGTTAACAGATTGTGAGAATTGTATGGATATTTTGCCCTGGCCATGCGGGGTACAGGGGAATGAACAGGCTGATAGGCTGGCATGGAATGCACCTCTGGGTGGTAGATTACCTATGGAAAAGGGGGAGGTGGTCGTAGCTTGAGGGACCAGGTGGAGAAGACATGGGAACAGATTGAGAACCCATATGTAGAAAGAATGAGATTGCTGGGGATTGGCAGGGGTTCTCAAAACTGAGAGGGAAGACAAGGAGAACTTTAAATCAGATAGCAGTGGGAACAATTAGTAGTATGACTCTTCACTGGCTGTTGAACGAGTGGATGGAGTATGTATGGGAATGTCCTGAGTGCAGTGATGTTTGTTCTTAACTCAACTCAACTATCAGTCTCTATCTACCCACAAGTAGGTTTTTATTTTCCGTCCTAACAACTACATCAGGGCAACAACCTTACGTTCAACTTTATGCAATAGTCAACCTGGAAACTGTGACCTGCACAGATTGCAATGTTCAACAGTCCTGGAAACTGTGACCTGCACAGATTGCAATTCCTGGTGTTTGAATCAATTTAAATCAACAGTTTTGTATTTGTACAATATCCTCAGCCATAAGCTGAAACTGAACTGCTGCCACCCAAACCTGGTTTCTGAGACAGGAATTTTCACAAAACACTGTTGTTTTTTTTACTCCACAGGCTGACAACCAGAATCTGGTTTCTACTCCACAGACTGACACCAAAATCTGGTATCCCAAACCAGAGCCAGGGCTGACAATGACCAAGAGCTTGGAGCACCTCTTGAAAGACTGGCTCCCCGGCATGGCTCACACTTCATGCACCGCCATGCCCCTCCACAGATGTCAAGTTCCAGTACCAGTCTGGCACACCCTGCTCACTTCTGAGCTTGGAGAGGGGAAGGACAACTCTGCAACACAACCCCCACGTGGAGGGAGATGGTACTCCGGGGTTGAGTCGGGAGTAAAATCTTTACACCAACCTGACTCCGATAGATGCAAGCCCTTTTCAAGCTCAGCATCATGCACTGCGCTCAAAACTCAGCCTTCTAGAAGATTCCCAAACCAGCAACTAATGTTAAGAGTTAATCTGCAACCATAATGATTTTGGACTTACTCACCTGGTTATGAATGTACCTGATGAAGACAGTAAAGTTGACACTCACCTCAATGATCGCCATGTCAAACAGCCACAGGTAGGCTAACTTTTCCACTGATGGATATATCTTTTGGAGTATCACAGGAATCTAAGGGCAAACAGAAACACAGATACAGCTTTTCTTTCACAGGATTCTAAGGGCAAACAGAAACAAGGATATATCTCATGGAGTATCATAGGAAACTACGGGCACAGAAATACAAGGATATAACTTGTGAAGTATCATACAAACACAAGGATACGTCTTTTAGAGTATCACAGGAATCTGAGCACAAACAGAAACAAGGATTATATCTTTTGTTTGACAGAAAGCTAAGGGCAAACAAACACAAGGATATATTTCTTTTAGAGTATCACAGGAATCTGAGCACAAACAGAAACAAGGATTATATCTTTTGTTTGACAGAAAGCTAAGGGCAAACAAACACAAGGATATATTTCTTTTAGAGTATCACAGGAATCTGAGCACAAACAGAAACAAGGATTATATCTTTTGTTTGACAGAAAGCTAAGGGCAAACAAACACAAGGATATATTTCTTTTACAGTAGCACAGGAATCTGAGCACAAACAGAAACAAGGATTATATCTTTTGTTTGACAGAAAGCTAAGGGCAAACAAACACAAGGATATATTTCTTTTACAGTAGCACAGGAATCTGAGCACAAACAGAAACAAGGATTATATCTTTTGTTTGACAGAAAGCTAAGGGCAAACAAACACAAGGATATATTTCTTTTACAGTAGCACAGGAATCTGAGCACAAACAGAAACAAGGATTATATCTTTTGTTTGACAGAAAGCTAAGGGCAAACAAACACAAGGATATATTTCTTTTACAGTAGCACAGGAATCTGAGCACAAACAGAAACAAGGATTATATCTTTTGTTTGACAGAAAGCTAAGGGCAAACAAACACAAGGATATATTTCTTTTACAGTAGCACAGGAATCTGAGCACAAACAGAAACAAGGATTATATCTTTGGTTTGACAGAAAGCTAAGGGCAAACAAACACAAGGATATATTTCTTTTACAGTAGCACAGGAATCTGAGCACAAACAGAAACAAGGATTATATCTTTTGTTTGACAGAAAGCTAAGGGCAAACAAACACAAGGATATATTTCTTTTAGAGTATCACAGGAATCTGAGCACAAACAGAAACAAGGATTATATCTTTTGTTTGACAGAAAGCTAAGGGCAAACAAACACAAGGATATATTTCTTTTAGAGTATCACAGGAATCTGAGCACAAACAGAAACAAGGATTATATCTTTTGTTTGACAGAAAGCTAAGGGCAAACAAACACAAGGATATATTTCTTTTAGAGTATCACAGGAATCTGAGCACAAACAGAAACAAGGATTATATCTTTTGTTTGACAGAAAGCTAAGGGCAAACAAACACAAGGATATATTTCTTTTACAGTAGCACAGGAATCTGAGCACAAACAGAAACAAGGATTATATCTTTTGTTTGACAGAAAGCTAAGGGCAAACAAACACAAGGATATATTTCTTTTACAGTAGCACAGGAATCTGAGCACAAACAAAATACAGGTGATAACAGTAATTCAAATACAGAAGAAGGAACTTACAGGTTTTGGTTCTGTTGTATTCTGCTGCTGCTGTTTCTGGACCTGATGCTGATGGTGCTGTTGCTGCTGGCCTTCCACCTCCGTCTCCATGGAACCAAACAGCCAGGCAAAGATGTTGATTGATGTGTGGACATCAGCACGGTTGGATGGGCATGGCTGGGCGAGAAACACAACTTGTTTACATTTGCTACCAGCTACAGACTGTCAAAGATTGGCATGGCTGGGTGAGAAACAGGTAATGTTTACATTTTCTACCAGCTACAGACTGTCAAAGATGGGCATGGCTGGGCGAGAAACACAACTTGTTTACATTTGCTACCAGCTACAGACTGTCAAAGATTGGCATGGCTGGGTGAGAAACAGGTAATATTTACATTTTCTACCAGCTACAGACTGTCAAAGGTGGGCATGTCTGGGTGAGAAACACAACTTGTTTACATTTGCTACCAGCTACAGACTGTCAAAGATTGTCATGGCTGGGTGAGAAACAGGTAATGTTTATATTTTCTACCAGCTACAGACTGTCAAAGATGGGCATGGATGAGCAAGAAACACATCTTGTTTACATTTGCTACCAGCTACAGACTGTCAAAGATTGGCATGGCTGGGTGAGAAACAGGTAATGTTTATATTTTCTACCAGCTACAGACTGTCAAAGATGGGCATGGATGAGCAAGAAACACATCTTGTTTACATTTGCTACCAGCTACAGTCTGTCAAAGATGGGCATGGCTGGGTAAGAAATAGAACTTGTTTACATTTGCTACCAGCTTCAGTCTGTCAAAGAATGAATGATCAATGAATGGAGGATAAAACAAACATAGAACAAAGAAAGAGGTTAAAGGTTACAGGATCAACTTCAATGCACCAGGTTTCATTCCATGTGGCTTGGTCTCTCTCTCTACAGAATGGCACCCCTGCCAGGCAAGAACAATGCACAAAGCATCAACTCCAGTGATGACCCCAGGGCTTCTAGTGGTGGTGGTGGGGGGGGGGGGGAAAGAGAGAAATAGCACCCGTCTGGACGAATGCAGTCTGACAACAAATCCATGACATTTACTACATGCAGCAGACGACTGGGCCGCCTCGTCATGGAGATGGTGATATGATAAACAGCACAGGCCAGCTGGTTGTATTTCTGACTGATGCAATGCCACTTGTGCAAGCTGTCCAAAGAAACAAACTGCCAGAGCTGACTAGAACCCTGAATGAAGTAAACACCAACAGCAGGGAAGTTAGTGCCACATGGCGTTTAGACAAAATGACGTCATCGGAAAAGGCGGTAGAAAATGATATAGGGAAAACCCCACAAGAAACTAAGGAAACTTAGAAACAGGAAACGTCAGACGACAACAGAGAAGGACAACGGAGAGGACCTTGTGTGATTCGGCTGAGGCGCGACATATTTCGTGGAACCGTGGGCGTTCAGAGATTTTGGTTGTAAGGATTATCAGGTGGAGGATGTCTGACGAGAAGATTGTCAATATCGATTAGAAGACCCGTGGGCACGGAATACCTAGACAATGTTTCAGATGAGAATGGCGGGATAAACGGCGATCCGAGGTAAAGTCAGATAATACGTGGATATAGTTTGCAGATATTGTGTAATGCCATCCCTGTGTTAAAAGGGAACTTTACGGTCTGGACGACCACTGTATTGATCTATCACCACAAATAAACGTGTGTGTAAGTACTTTCACTATCGGAATGGCGTCGGTTGATTCTTCGCATTTCATTTTTCAAAGTTTGATGTGAAACTTTAACTGTTGTTGAGCCAAAGCTTTGACGTTGACTTTCCAGTTAATTGTTACGGGAGGAGTTGCTTCGAGGCAGTTAAGTTAGTCGTGGTTCCAACTTCACGGCAACGGGTTGTCCCTATTATGTTCCATTCCTGTGCCAGTGAATATTACACGAAATGCCCCTCACTTGCCCATTTGAAAAGTGGAACAGACATGAGTCTCCACAAACCGACAGCCTACACAGGTACACTGTGCATAATGCTGCCGTCAGAATGCCAATATAAAAGTCCTCCACGGAAAACACAGTTCATCGTCGGTGGAAGCGGTAGTACTAGAAAACCAGCAGTCACACATTACTGCATTAAAGTCGAGAGGATCGACTTCACTGCCCCAGGATTTATCCCATAAAACAGGGAAGTACTACAGTGGACACCATCTCACCGGGGGACACATAGAAATGGACAAACAGGTGCTGAAGATGGGAACTGACAGAGGGAATGTGGCATGAAGAAAAACAATCTCCAACATGTGAGAACTCACCTCCACGGATGCTAATGTTTCCAGGTGTTGAATGTGCGGGACAATCATGGTGTCCAGGTACTGCATGATTTCACTGGACGGCATCACAGACAGGACATGGCCGATGCTGGACATCAGTCGAAGGAGGTCTCTGGACTGTGGGAGAGACACATACACTGTAACATGTGGCTACAGAGACATGTGTCTATAGACAGACATGGCAATATGTGGCTATAGACAGACATGACAACATGAAACTACAGGCAAACATAACATGAGGCTACAGACAGAGATAACATGAGACTTCAGTTGAGACTACAGACAGGCATGTTGCTACAGACAGATTTCATGAGACTACAGACAGACATGTGGCTACAGACAGATTTCATGAGACTACAGACAGATTTCATGAGACTACAGACAGATATATGGCTACACACAGAGATATCATGAGACTACAGACAGACATATGGCTACAGACAGAGATATCATGAGATTACAGACAGACATGTGGCTACAGACAGAGATATCATGAGATTACAGACAGACATGTGGCTACAGATAGAGATATCATGAGACTACAAACATGTGGCTACAGACAGAGATATCATGAGACTATAGACAGACATGTGGCTACAGACAGAGATATCATGAGACTATAGACAGACATGTGGCTACAGACAGAGATATCATGAGACTACAGACATGTGGCTACAGACATAATGAGACTACAGACAGACATGTGGCTACAGACAGAGATATCATGAGACTACAGACATGTGGCTACAGACAGACATAATGAGACTACAGACAGACATGTGGCTACAGACAGACATAATGAGACTACAGACAGGCATGTGGCTACAGATAGACATAATGAGACTACAGACAGACATAATGAGACTACAGTCAGACATGATAAAATGAGAACAGACTTGACTATATGAGTGAATAGACTAATACAATCTAATGGAGGTTGTATAGCCTAGGTTATGAGGAAATAGAGCAAACAAAGATACAGAGTACATCCACACCCTCAGACAGAAGAGGAAAGATTAAATAAGGCTGTAAGATATCTAAACACCCCAGGCCAGACAAGGACAACTGGAACCCCTAAATACCTCTATAGCCCCGGATAGAGATGGAAAGATTGTAAAAGAATAAGACAGTATTACTAAACTTCACAAATATGACTTACCTTTAAGATATTTGCCTCCAGTGTATTCTGTAACAATAAATAGAACATGTGTCATTTCTCACAACTTTCTCTGTGACAATAAACAAAACATGTCATTTCTCACACATTTCTCTGTAATACTAGAACATGTCATTTCTCACACATTTCTCTGTAATACTAGGACATGTCATTTCACACACATTTCTCTATAGCAATAGAACATGTCATGTCTCACACATTTCTCTGTAATACTAGAACATGTCATGTCTCACACATTTCTCTGTAATACTAGAACATGTCATGTCTCACACATTTCTCTGTAATACTAGAACATGTCATGTCTCACACATTTCTCTGTAATACTAGAACATGTCATGTCTCACACATTTCTCTGTAATACTAGAACATGTCATGTCTCACACATTTCTCTGTAATAATAAATAGAACATGTCATGTCTCACACATTTCTCTGTAATACTAGAACATGTCATGTCTCACACATTTCTCTGTAATACTAGAACATGTCATGTCTCACACATTTCTCTGTAATACTAGAACATGTCATGTCTCACACATTTCTCTGTAATACTAGAACATGTCATGTCTCACACATTTCTCTGTAATACTAGAACATGTCATGTCTCACACATTTCTCTGTAATAAATAGAACATGTCATGTCTCACACATTTCTCTGTAATACTAGAACATGTCATGTCTCACACACTTCTCTGTAATACTAGAACATGTCATGTCTCACACATTTCTCTGTAATAAATAGAACATGTCATGTCTCACACATTTCTCTGTAATACTAGAACATGTCATGTCTCACACATTTCTCTGTAATAAATAGAACATGTCATGTCTCACACATTTCTCTGTAATAATAAATAGAACATGCCATGTCTCACACACAGTCATGGTTCCATGTTAGAAGCCGCCCTTTACTTTCTTTATACAAAGAGTTCTGTTATCCTTTCACCACTTGTATCTAATAATATCACACAGCCCCTTGATCTCTTGGGTAGTGAGACTGGATAACAAGCCTTCTCAGAGAAGGGTAAAGAAAAATAGGACCTGTGTTTAGGTTATGCACGCTGACATTCCCATGGCAGTTGGAAATGGAAAGAGTAGGCTCTAGGTCTAAACAAAGACAATCTCATACAGAGGTTTCTAGAAACATTGGCAATAAAAAGAGAGTTGAAGACAGAAATCAGAAAGAGGCAAGTGGAATATTTTGGCCATGTTAAAAGACATAACTCTCTTATACAAAACCATACAGGAAAGTAAGGTCAAAAGCAGGCAAGCAAGCGGTAGACAATGATACAAGTGGGAAGATAACATCAAGAGATGGACAAACAGCAGTTTGACAGAATGCACAATTGAAGCGAGAGACAGGCAGTGTTGAAGATCTACTGCAGCCAACCTTCAATGTGGAGATGGCACCTAACTGATTGAAAGTCTAAATTGTGAGGGCAGAAAACCTAGTGACAAGTAGATACAAACCTGTGACCTTGCATGGAATCTTGTCTAGACGAAGCATACTTGACATGTATGCATGCCCAAGATAGACACACTGACCTTCAAAGAGGACAGAAGAAGATATAGAAGAAAGAAGATGTAGAGGACAGAAGATGATGATGAACAATAAAATAGAAGGACAGTGTGGAACTAGGTGTGAGCCAGCTAGAAGCTGATAAATCAGAGACAAATAAAGATTGAAAAAGCTTAAACCCTACATCGGTCTTGTAGAACCCTGACACTCAACAAAGATTTACATTCCATCTAGAATTAGTAAAACAACATAATCAAATCAGCAGAACCCTGAAACCCAATCAAAATGTACAATCCCTGTAGAATGAGCACAACAAGGTAATCAAATCAGCAGCCACAAACATCCAACCTGACAGGCTGTCAGTATCTGGTGTGCATACACTTGTATGTTGGACAGGTTCTCCCTGGTGATGTCCTTGAGGGCGATGGTGGCCGCTGTGCCCACCTCAGGGTTGGTGATGCCCTCCAGGACCAGCGGCAGCACACAGCTTAGTGTCTCAGGGTGCCACTGCATCCACTCTGCAAATGAGCCTGTGGAGAAAGCAGGCATGGCCATGGTCAGTCAGGCAGAAACAGGGTGTATGTACAGCAATGGCAAATGCACAAAAGTAGCAATATGAGACCGCTTGTCCTTACCATAACCTTATCAGAGTCTCTTAGCTGGTGTAGCATAGTGGTTAGTACACTGGATTACTGACACTGTGGTTTGGGTTCCATCCCCAATTGTGACTGATTTGTGTTTTCCACTACAGCTCTGGGATTGCCCCAGTCTCATAAACAGGGTGGCGGTTGCTCAGAATTTGCTAGAAATTATTTGGGAAGGAAAGGCAGACACCGCCGCCTTAATGTTTGTTTTAGTATACAAAGGACTTTAGGTCAATGTCTCACAACTGACAATAATGGTTCATCTCTAGCAGTGTGTAGGGGATGAGTTTGTATCCTTTCTCTTTCCTTACAGTGACGGATTTTGATGTTTTTATATTTTGTAATGAAGGATATTGATGTTTCTCTTCTCTGTAATGAAGGATATTGATGTTTCCCTTCCCTGTAATGAAGGATATTGATGTTTCTCTTCCCTGTAATGATGGGTATTGATGTGTCTGTTCCCTGTGATGAAGGATACTGATGTTTCTCTTCCCTGTAATGAAGGATTTTGTTGTTTCTCTTCCCTGTAATGAAGGATATTGACGTTTCTCTTCCCTGTATTGAAGGATATTGATGTTTCTTTTCCTTGAAATGTAACACGGGCTAATTATTTCAGCTAATGTAAGGATGAAGAGTCGTTCTCCAAGATGTTAGTCACTGCTCAGTGGTTCTGTCCCATGCCACCACAAAACACATTTGTTGAAAGACTGTTTCACTGATGAAGATGCAGTGGTCTAAGGATAGCTATTCTCTTATGACTGATTTAATTAAGGGACTGGAGCTCACAGAACTCAAACTCAATGATGCAAAGGTTGTTATTCCCATTTCTCAAACAATCGAGAGTTTATGAGAAAATCTGGAGTCACAGGGAAAGATGTGCTCAAGTCCTCATGTTTTAAAACCCAAGCGTAATTTTCTGTGTTAAATATGTGGCAGCCATAGAAGTATACACACAGAACCATCCATCCACCATACGCCATGCCAGTAAGCGTGGGAGGTCATGATTCGCCATTTCACTCGATCACCAGAGTCACCAAACGTGGATCAGCTCAGTCTCCTTGTCTCGACCATGCTACATGGTCAAGCCATCCAGGTATTTACTTCTCTGTCTTCCTCTTGTTCTCTTCCCCTCTCATAACATGTCCAAAAGATTTTGACTGTCTACGTCTAATTTCTCTAATCAGTTTACGATTTTCATTTGTTTCTTGTAGGATTTGCCTAATTACACACATAACATGACAACAGAATGAGTAATATACACATGTACATACACCCCAAACATAATAGAATTAGAAGTATAGAAATGTAATACAGAATGAGATGTATAGAAATGTAATACAGAATGAGATGTATAGAAATGTAATACAGAATGAGATGTATAGAAATGTAATACAGAATGAGATGTATAGAAATGTAATACAGAATGAGATGTATAGAAATGTAATACAGAATGAGATGTATAAAAATGTAATACAGAATGAGATGTATAGAAATGTAATATAGAATGAGAAGTATAGAAATGTAATACAGAATGAGAATTATAGAAATGTAATACAGAATGAGAATTATAGAAATGTAATACAGAATGAGAAGAATAGAAGTGTAATACAGAATGAGAAGTATAGAAATGTAATACAGGGTGAGAAGTATAGAAATGTAATACAGAATGAGAGGTATACAAATAGCACATCAGTACAATAAAACAGAGATCAAATAAAAACAATTCTGACCAATCATGTGCAGTGCTGTAGATATCTGCTGTGAGTTGGCGAATGGGATTTCTCGGATCTGAGAAAACAGTTTTGGTATCTGCACTTGCTCATCGCTCGAAACATTCTCCGAAACGGACGAGAAGACAAACAGAATTGCCTCCACGCTCTGCAGCACAAGAATGAGAAATAAACATGTTAATGTGGAAGATGACTGAAACAATTAATGTGGAAGATGATTGTAACAATTAATGTGGAAGATGATTGAAACAATTAATGTGGAAGATGATTGAAACAATTAATGTGGAAGATAATTGAAACAATTAATGTGGAAGATGATTGAAACAATTAATGTGAGAAATGACTGAAACAATTAATGTGATAGATATGTGACAGATTATTGAAACAATTAATGTGACAGATGATTGAAACAATTAATGTGATAGATATGTGATAGATGATTGAAACAATTAATGTGAATAGATATGTGATAGACAACTGAAACAATTAATGTGATAGAAGATTAAAACAATTAATGTAACAAATGGCTGAAGCTATGCGTAGTTGGAATGACAAAGTCTGAAGCAAACAACATGGGAGATGTGTGAAACATTTAACTGATTAAGTGCCATGGGATGATCAATCGTCTTAAACAACTTTCCGTATCTGCCATGGACTTACATATCGCCAACATGTTGCTATTGCGTAATCCCCCCCCCCCTCCAAATCTATCGCAATTTTAATGCCCAGTGAACAGAAATTTACATTGGAGAGACATCTTTCTTTCCAATTGATCGGAAACAAACAGTCACGGTGGCTCAAAATTTAGTAGAAATCTGTTTAATTTTCTGATTTCAGAAATGGCAACGGCCACTAGTTCTCAGCCTCACTGATATACTTCAGATTATCTTTAGAAATTGAAACAACTTTAGATGATTGTGATTCTGATTTAAAGGACTTTGTGAAAGATTCTGATACTCATTCATTCAGTAGCATGTCCCTTGCAGAACCTCGCTCCCATAACAACCGTCCAGAAAACTTCTCGATCACAAGCAAGATGTCCCGCTTCTGATACACTCATCTGGAGATCATCTGCCACATCCTGCACCCATCTTCTCTTTGGCCTTCTTCTTCCTCTCTTCCCGGGCACACACCCCTTCCACGACTGTTCTCTCCAAACTTTCATGACGTTTCAAGTGACCAAAATATTTCAATTTTCTTTGTTTTATCAACTTTAATAGCCAACCTTCTTCAATATTCAGTTCTTGTTGTATGGATGCATTTGTTCTTTTCTGTATCCAAGATATTCACACAAAAAAATACTCATATTTACACGTGAAATAATGTGGTTATTCAGTTAAGTTCTTCAGCAGGTGGTGATAGGGAAAACAAAACTGACAGTGCCAGTTCGTTATCATATGATGGCACATGTTGAATTATGTTTGTTCTAATGGGCCACACTTCTGCCTCAATATTTGCTTTGCCTATCACACAAGGTGAGCAGTATTTAAATAATTATAACTAAACAGAAAATAAGTGTATATATTGGTTCTCAATTAAATGAGTACAAATCTGCCCAGTGTTTTCCCAACTTCTTCAATTTTTTGTGAAAATGATGTGCTTCAATATAAGATGTTTTAATTATATTTTGATAGCAGTTCTTGTGATATCTGTGAAGAAAAGTGGAGTATTTATCATTATTCACTGAATTTATTTGGATTACCTTCACAAAATGAAGGAAATTTTCCTTGGTAAATGAACATTTAGCATAATTTTCTCCTTTTTTTTCCCAATATGTGTTAGATAATTTAACATTATTTGAATTAATCAAACTATAGTTAAAATAACAATACAGTAGTAATCCCTATGCAATCCCCTTTAATTTGGTATATAATACAACATGTCTGCTACCATATTAACAATTTTTAAATCATAACTGTGGCACACTCCTACTTCCCATCATCCATCTTTTGGATCCAAATCTACCGTTTGTCACTGAATCTGTTTGTTTGTCACTGAATCTGTCAATATGCAGCAGATGAGCTAAATAATTAACATGTGCAAATTTCTATGTACAGATGAGAACAGAAATTAACTTGAGAGATGATTGAAACAATTGTTACATCCTGACTGTCTACCTACCTTCTCTAAACCAACCCACTTGCTACATCCAGTGTCTCCCTACTGTCTCTCTAACCCACACACCTGCTACACCCTGTCTTTGTCTCCCTGCAGTCTCTTTAACCAACCCATTTGCTACATCTTGTGTCTCTCTCTCCAACCCATTTGCTCAATCTTATGTCTCCCTACTGTCTGCCTCACCCACTCACTTGCTACATCCACCAGGGGATCCACCTACCTGCCACTCCTGACTGCCATGTTTGTACTGCTCCACGAGTGTAACCAGACAGTTGACCAGCTGTGCTAGCAGCTCATCCCCTAGAATACTGTAGGAGTACATCTGGGGAATATACAACCTTCTACATGGGTATATTTGGGGAATATACAACCTTCTACATGGGTATATTTGGGGAATATACAATCTTCTACATGGGTATATTTGGGGAATATACAATCTTCTACATGGGTATATTTGGGGAATATACGACCTTCTACATGGGTATATTTGGGGAATATACAATCTTCTGTGTGGGTATATTTGGGGAATATACAACCTTCTGTGTGGGTATATTTGGGGAATATACAACCTTCTACGTGGGTATATTTGGGGAATATACAACCTTCTGTGTGGGTATATTTGGGGAATATACAACCTTCTGTGTGGGTATATTTTGGGAATATACAACCTTCTACATGGGTATATTTGGGGAATATACAATCTTCTACATGGGTATATTTTGGGAATATACAACCTTCTACATGGGTATATTTGGGGAATATACAATCTTCTACATGGGTATATTTGGGGAATATACAACCTTCTACATGGGTATATTTGGGGAATATACAACCTTCTGTGTGGGTATATTTGGGGAATATACAACCTTCTACGTGGGTATATTTGGGGAATATACAACCTTCTATGAGGGTATATCTGGGGAATATACAACCTTCTACATGGGTATATTTGGGGAATATACAACCTTCTACATGGGTATATTTGGGGAATATACAACCTTCTACATGGGTATATTTGAGGAATATACAACCTTCTACATTGGTATATTTGGGGAATATACAACCTTTTACATGGGTATATTTGAGGAATATACAACCTTCTGTGTGGGTATATTTGGGGAATATACAACCTTCTATGTGGGTATATTTGGGGAATATACAACCTTCTACGTGGGTATATTTGGGGAATATACAATCTTCTACATGGGTATATTAGGGGAATATGCAACCTTCTACATGGGTATATTTGGGGAATATACAACCTTCTATGTGGGTATATTTGGGGAATATACAACCTTCTATGTGGGTATATTTGGGGAATATGAAACCTTCTACATGGGTATATTTGGGGAATATACAACCTTCTACATGGGTATATTTGGGGAATATACAACCTTCTACATGGGTATATTTGGGGAATATACAACCTTTTATGTGGGTATATTTGGGGAATATACAACCTCGAAACACACCCAACATGTCCAGGCAACTGACATCTCTCAGCAGATACAAAAGTATAAGAATGCTGACTGTACCCTGGGCATTCTGGTTAGAACCAAATCTAGCATGTCACACAACTGATATCTCACACTGGATCTAGTCTGTAGTTTAAGTTCCTGAAATCTGCACATTGTTGCCTCCCTGCATGCTATATCACTACACACACATCTTTCACTGATCACACAACTGTTGATTTGTCCATTTACAAATAAATGTTAGTTGCATATCCTTTACAGGATGCAGCAGTCAACCCCACATCTTTCACTGATCACACAACTGTTGATTTGTCCATTTACAAATAAATGTTAGTTGCATATCCTTTACAGGATGCAGCAGTCAACCCCAAATTTTTTGGCTGTTTGTGATTTCTTCGCAACTTTACGTTCAGTAGTTTGCCATTGCTTTCTGAACGACCGGCACTCATACCATATTATGAAAACCAATTCAAGGTGTCAAATCGCTCGCAGCTGTGCTTCGAACACTATGCGGGATTACAAATTGCATTCGTAACTCCTTCACCAAGGTGCCTGCACAATAAAGCCATGCTAGAAATCAGCCAATCTGGCCACTCATTGCCACGGACTCCCGCATGTCACAGGCATATATCCAGTAATGTTTCTGTGGGTAAGTCGCAATAACGATATGCACCCCACAGCCATTCATTTCTGACTTTTTGGGAAAGTAAAACAAATATTTCCACATGGTGATTTGTTCTGGTGGTCAACAAGTTTATGGTGGACAAGAAGGACAAGCAAGAACATGCTAACGGAACCTGAGGACATGAGCTATGGAACCATTATTCTCACCTGGTGTCTCTATCCCTGTCAATGGAGGTTAGAGACTGAATTCTGGCAGGTTAATAGAACCAGTCTGAACATATGGCCGTCAATCATGGACAATTAGCGAACGAGCAAATCAAATCCTACTGAGGCCTCATTTAATTTGGTTCTACAGAAGACTGCTGGCAAATGGTTGGCTCTCCAAGTATCAAGTCAGGCCATGACCTTTGCCACACCATGATCTCCAAGGTCATGTTGCTTGTAGTCAGAGAAAAGACACCCCTGTCCGCCCTGACCATTCTCACTCCACACTGAGTCATGAAAGCCCATGCACTCCACAGATTACGATGACCAACTCATCCGTGCAGATAATAACCTCATCCTCTGTCCTCCCTGATCATTCTCACTCCACACTGAGTTATGAAAGCCCATGCACTCCACAGATTACAACAACCGACTCATCAGTGCAGATAATAATGTCATCTTCTGTGCGGATAATAATGTCATCCTTTGTGGAATGTGTGCTCATCAATGTGCACATCTCTGAAACAACAGCCGGAGGGTTTTCCTTCATCCTCAATGGCTGCACAACCAGCTCCCTGTCTTACTGCTTTTTTCTTCCCATTCAATTTCCCAAAGATTCTAAAGAATGATCAAACACCCATTTTACCAAACTGGGTTCAACTTCAGGGTGGGGTAAAATCTTGTCACTGCTGGAAACTGGAACCCAGCTCCTTTGGTTTTATGTTTGAGATGCAATTTCTATAACAAACAATCTGCATGTAGTTCTGATGTTGCCATGAAGAGGGCAAACACTGAACTGCATGTGTGTGCTCAGAAAGGCACCTGACCAAGGTGGCAACATTTGATGAGATCCTCAAGGACAGGAAGAATAAACTCACCATTGTATCACCAATGTCTTGCCTGTAACATCTGAACTGTTCTTTTTCCTCTGTAAGTAGACATCATTTTAAACATGTGATTTCCACCTTCAGTAGATTACATTCACACTTTAAGTAGATTACATTCACATTTTGTAATTACCTCTATAAGCAGATTATATTCAAAACATGTTATCCTTTCTTCTGTAAGTAAAGAGTTCAGAAATCAATGGCAAACTACTGAACGTAAACAAGCCAAGAAATCACGAACAGCCAAAATATGCAGGGGTTGTCATGTGACATCCTGTAAAGCATATGTAACCAACTTATAAGTAAAGGGTATGGAAGCCGCAGTAGCGTAGTGGCTAATGTTTGCCTGCCAGCACGGTGGTCATGGATTTGAATTCTCACCAGAGCCAAATGTAATGGCCACTTTAGTAGATGATTGGCACTGATATCTCTGCTATACACATCTACTGATCAAAATACACATATGATCTGAACTGACATATAACCTAGACCAGTGGTTCTCAATCTTTTTTGGCCCGTGCCCCCTTCACCATATTTTCAGAACGTCATCCCCCCTTTTTTTTGGTATTTCCTACCTAAAAATTTGACCCGTGCCCCCTTCACCATATTTTCAGAACGACATCCCCCCCCCCCTTACACAGTATACGTAATAATGGAAGCTAAATTTAATAGCACATACTAAAACAAGTCTAGGCGTCCACATAGAACATGATTTGTGGGTCTACTTTATAAATGAATTTTAGAAGGGTGAGACGCGCAGAACTGTAAAGTATGAAGGGAAAAACAATATCGAGAAATCGGTTCTCGTATTAACACGATCTTGAAATAAGCTTAATAACCCCCCCCCCCCCCCCCCCCCCTGGAAACCTTAAAACTGCCTCCTGGGGGGGGAATTCCCCATCGGTTGAGAACCACTGACCTAGACTGTGACATCGCTCCTGGTCCTGAGGCAGTGGTGTTGATGTTTCACCATCTTGCTACGGACAAACAACTAGAACATCAAGTGAGTACGCTGCGTATGTTAAAATAGTCTCTTTGTGGTTGAAAATTAAACAGAGCAGACTGAACAAAACCACTGCCCAGGCTACATTTTAACATCCTCACCAAAGTGTTTTTTTTTAAATTTAAATAGGTCAACCCAGAGTACGCAGGTCAACTTGGCTGAATGGACAAGAGCGTTCGTTCTTATGTAACCCCTACACCGGTTTGCCTGATGGTGAGGGACACTGGTAATAGGAAAAGCTAATCCACACGCAAAATTCAGTCCAGTGTTACTAGACGTAGTGTGTAAGGACTACGTTTGAGTTCAAAGCTAGCAAGGGCTAAAGAAACAAACATCCTATCCACTTGCCCTAAATATGTTGTTGATATCCTGGTGCTATCGCAGCAGACATGGAATAAACTGAGGAGAACAGACATCTAATGAACACATTCTTAAAGACATTGGAGAAAGCAAACAAATATTTAACATCATGCAAAGAAAGGTTATCATGGTTTGGTTACAGAATGAAACATGGAGTCCTCTTGCTGATAATATTGGATGTAACTGTTTCCAATTTTACTGTTCACTAACCTGGATGTCTTGCAAATGTTTGTCCGCAGTCCATGTCTCAATATGTCTAAGTGATAGGTCAACCACAACCACACACAGTCCATGTCTCTGTATATCTAAGTGACAGGTCAACCACACACAGCCCATGTCTCTGTATATCTAAGTGACAGGTCAACCACACACAGCCCATGTCTGAATATCTAAGTGACAGGTCAACCACACAACCACACACGGCACTCACCCAGCGACCAAGTGGAGTAGTCCGCCTCAGACGGGTGCCTGGCTTTCACTAGAAGCACCTCAATCAACATGAAGTAAATGGGTTTAAACACCTCCATCAGTGGGGTCATGTCCTCTTCAGAGACATTGCTTAACTCATCCTGAGGGACAGAGTCAAGGCAAAGCAAATCCTTTAGGTAAAAGTCAAATACCAGCATACATGAATTCCTGCACCTTCTGGGCAAGTGGCTGGAGTCTGTTCAGGATGGAACTCCCACAACTCTTGTAGCACACATGACCAACCTAGACCTGATCTCAGCCAGCCCACATCTTATGGGCAAGCATGACTTGGTGACATCCTAATAACTCTTTCTGCAGACGGGAAGCTCTGTATGAACGTAAATCATAAACCTACCAAAACATGACTGTATGAACAACATAAGTCTTAAACCTACCAAAACATGACTGTATGAACAATGTAAATCATAACCCTACCAAAACATGACTGTATGAACAACATAAATCATAAACCTACCAAAACATGACTGTATGAATAACATGTCTTAAACCTACCAAAACATGACTGTATGAACAACATAATTCATAAACCTACAAAAACATGACTGTATGAACAACATAAGTCATAAACCTATCAAAACATGACTGTATGAACAACATAAGTCATAAACCTACCAAAACATGACTGTATGAACAACATAAGTCATAAACCTACCAAAACATGACTGTATGAACAACATAAGTCATAAACCTACCAAAACACAACTGTATGACTGATGTAGTTATAAATCTACCACATTATGACAATATGAACAACTTCAGATATCAATAAAAGGAGCGAGCCCTTTTATTGTCCTGACATTTATAGTCCTGACATTTATAGTCCTTACTTTTATAGCCCATAATTTTACACATCTAAAGGCATGATGGGCATACTGTGCAAGACCCACAATTGTACAGCCCACCCGGCACTGGGTGGGTCATGTGAATACCATGCCAGCCCCTGGGTGGGTGATGTGAATACCCTGCCAGCCCCTGGGTGGGTGATGTGAATACCATGCCAGCCCCTGGGTGGGTGTTGTGAATACCCTGCCAGCCCCTGGGTGGGTGATGTGAATACCCTGCCAGCCCCTGGGTGGGTGATGTGAATACCCTGCCGGCCCCTGGGTGGGTGATGTGAATACCCTGCCAGCCCCTGGGTGGGTGATGTGAATACCATGCCAGCCCCTGGGTGGGTGATGTGAATACCCTGCCAGCCCCTGGGTGGGTGATGTGAATACCCTGCCGGCCCCTGGGTGGGTGATGTGAATACCCTGCCAGCCCCTGGGTGGGTGATGAGAATACCCTGCCAGCCCCTGGGTGGGTGATGTGAATACCCTGCCAGCCCCTGGGTGGGTGATGTGAATACCCTGCCGGCCCCTGGGTGGGTGATGTGAATACCCTGCCAGCCCCTGGGTGGGTGATGTGAATACCATGCCAGCCCCTGGGTGGGTGATGTGAATACCCTGCCGGCCCCTGGGTGGGTGATGTGAATACCATGCCGGCCCCTGGGTGGGTGATGTGAATACCCTGCTGGCCCCTAGGTGGGTGATGTGAATACCCTGCTGGCCCCTGGGTGGGTGATGTGAATACCATGCCAGCCCCTGGATGGGTGATGTGAATACCCTGCCAGCCCCTGGGTGGGTGATGTGAATACCCTGCCAGCCCCTGGGTAGGTGATGTGAATACCCTGCTGGCCCCTGGGTGGGTGATGTGAATACCCTGCCAGCCCCTGGGTGGGTGATGTGAATACCCTGCCAGCCCCTGGGTGGGTGATGTGAATACCCTGCCAGCCCCTGGGTGGGTGATGTGAATACCCTGCCAGCCCCTGGGTGGGTGATGTGAATACCCTGCTGGCCCCTAGGTGGGTGATGTGAATACCCTGCTAGCCCCTGGGTGGGTGATGTGAATACCCTGCTAGCCCCTGGGTGGGTGATGTGAATACCCTGCCAGCCCCTGGGTGGGTGATGTGAATACCCTGCCGGCCCCTGGGTGGGTGATGTGAATACCATGCCGGCCCCTGGGTGGGTGATGTGAATACCCTGCTGGCCCCTGGGTGGGTGATGTGAATACCCTGCCAGCCCCTGGGTGGGTGATGTGAATACCCTGCCAGCCCCTGGGTGGGTGATGTGAATACCCTGCCAGCCCCTGGGTGGGTGATGTGAATACCCTGCCGGCCCCTGGGTGGGTGATGTGAATACCCTGCTGGCCCCTGGGTGGGTGATGTGAATACCCTGCTAGCCCCTGGGTGGGTGATGTGAATTCCCTGCCAGCCCCTGGGTGGGTGATGTGAATACCCTGCTGGCCCCTGGGTGGGTGATGTGAATACCCTGCCGGCCCCTGGGTGGGTGATGTGAATACCCTGCTGGCCCCTGGGTGGGTGATGTGAATACCCTGCTAGCCCCTGGGTGGGTGATGTGAATACCCTGCCAGCCCCTGGGTGGGTGATGTGAATACCCTGCCAGTCCCTGGGTGGGTGATGTGAATACCCTGCCAGCCCCTGGGTGGGTGATGAGAATACCCTGCCAGCCCCTGGGTGGGTGATGTGAATACCATGCCAGCCCCTGGGTGGGTGATGTGAATACCCTGCCAGCCCCTGGGTGGGTGATGTGAATACCCTGCCGGCCCCTGGGTGGGTGATGTGAATACCCTGCCAGCCCCTGGGTGGGTGATGTGAATACCATGCCAGCCCCTGGGTGGGTGATGTGAATATTCTGCCAGCCCCTGGGTGGGTGATGTGAATACCCTGCCAGCCCCTGGGTGGTTGATGTGAATACCATGCCAGCCCCTGGGTGGGTGATGTGAATACCCTGCCGGCCACTGGGTGGGTGATGTGAATACCATGCCAGCCCCTGGGTGGGTGATGTGAATACCCTGCCGGCCCCTGGGTGGGTGATGTGAATACCATGCCGGCCCCTGGGTGGGTGATGTGAATACCCTGCTGGCCCCTGGGTGGGTGATGTGAATACCCTGCTGGCCCCTGGGTGGGTGATGTGAATACCATGCCAGCCCCTGGATGGGTGATGTGAATACCCTGCCAGCCCCTGGGTGGGTGATGTGAATACCCTGCCAGCCCCTGGGTGGGTGATGTGAATACCCTGCTGGCCCCTGGGTGGGTGATGTGAATACCCTGCCAGCCCCTGGGTGGGTGATGTGAATACCCTGCCAGCCCCTGGGTGGGTGATGTGAATACCCTGCCAGCCCCTGGGTGGGTGATGTGAATACCCTGCCAGCCCCTGGGTGGGTGATGTGAATACCCTGCTGGCCCCTGGGTGGGTGATGTGAATACCCTGCTAGCCCATGGGTGGGTGATGTGAATACCCTGCTAGCCCCTGGGTGGGTGATGTGAATACCCTGCCAGCCCCTGGGTGGGTGATGTGAATACCCTGCCGGCCCCTGGGTGGGTGATGTGAATACCATGCCGGCCCCTGGGTGGGTGATGTGAATACCCTGCTGGCCCCTGGGTGGGTGATGTGAATACCCTGCCAGCCCCTGGGTGGGTGATGTGAATACCCTGCCAGCCCCTGGGTGGGTGATGTGAATACCCTGCCAGCCCCTGGGTGGGTGATGTGAATACCCTGCCGGCCCCTGGGTGTGTGATGTGAATACCCTGCCGGCCCCTGGGTGGGTGATGTGAATACCCTGCTAGCCCCTGGGTGGGTGATGTGAATTCCCTGCCAGCCCCTGGGTGGGTGATGTGAATACCCTGCTGGCCCCTGGGTGGGTGATGTGAATACCCTGCCGGCCCCTGGGTGGGTGATGTGAATACCCTGCTGGCCCCTGGGTGGGTGATGTGAATACCCTGCTAGCCCCTGGGTGGGTGATGTGAATACCCTGCCGGCCCCTGGGTGGGTGATGTGAATACCCTGCCAGTCCCTGGGTGGGTGATGTGAATACCCTGCTGGCCCCTGGGTGGGTGATGTGAATACCCTGCTGGCCCCTGGGTGGGTGATGTGAATACCCTGCCAGCCCCTGGGTGGGTGATGTGAATACCCTGCCGGCCCCTGGGTGGGTGATGTGAATACCCTGCCGGCCGCTGGGACTTCCCCAGACATATCCTGGCCCCCCATGCCAGACTGGATTGAGCTGGAAGCCCAGGTCAGTGTAACAAATGTGCCCTGGTGAGGTTGGAACCCATGACCACCAGGCCAGTTTGTAGCCACACAGTTACAACTGCTCCTCACATCAGATATAAATCTAATAAAACATGACAGTATGAACAACATAAGCTATAAACCTAATCTACATGACAGTACAAACATATGTTTTTTGCTGCATCTCTTTTACAGGACATCACAATCAACACCAGCATTTTTTGCTGTTGTGATCTCTTGGCAAGTTTACCATTGCTTTCTGAACGACCGGCACCCATACCATTTTGTAAAATACCAACGCAAGGCGGTCTTCTGCCAAATTGCCCTCAGATGTGTTTTGAACGCGGGTATGCAGGATTCCAAAATGCATCCTTAACCCCTTCACATCACTAAAACATGACAGTATGAACAATGAAAGTTATAAACTTACATGACAGCACAAACATAAGTTACACATCACTAAAACATGACAGTATGAACAATAAAAGTTATAAACTTACATGACAGCACAAACATAAGTTACACATCACTAAAACATGACAGTATGAACAATAAAAGTTATAAACTTACATGACAGCACAAACATAAGTTACACATCACTAAAACATGACAGTATGAACAATAAAAGTTATAAACTTACATGACAGCACAAACATAAGTTACACATCACTAAAACATGACAGTATGAACAATAAAAGTTATAAACCTACATGACAGCACAAACATAAGTTACACATCACTAAAACATGACAGTATGAACAATAAAAGTTATAAACTTACATGACAGCACAAACATAAGTTACACATCACTAAAACATGACAGTATGAACAATAAAAGTTATAAACTTACATGACAGCACAAACATAAGTTACACATCACTAAAACATGACAGCATGAACAATAAAAGTTATAAACCTACATGACAGCACAAACATAAGTTACACATCACTAAAACATGACAACATGAACAATAAAAGTTATAAACCTACATGACAGCACAAACATAAGTTACACATCACTAAAACATGACAGCATGAACAATAAAAGTTATAAACCTACATGACAGCACGGACAGAGTGCACCCACCTGAAGTAAGTACCAAAATGTGAAGGTCTGGTCGCTGCAGCTTTCATCCACAGGAAAGTGACCGGGCAGCCCTGTACAAGTCTGCATAAAGAAACAAACACACGATTAAAGAAAACACAAGGGAAGCAAGAATAGTAACAATGTAACCACCCATGCATGTCACAGGGGGCAACACAGGATGGTTGGTGTTAGACCGGCCACCTCATCCTGTAGACGACTGCAGCTACAAAACCCAAGCAGTCTTGAACATGTGTAGACGGAGCTGAGCTGTCAATGGGCCAATGTTTCATTGGGGGATGTAGAGCAGAAGAAAAGGAAGAATAAACCTCGCATATTAACATAACCAGTGTCTGTGATTGTCTATTACCTGTATGTTGGTGGTACCACGTGGTTGTTGTCAGGACACTATGAGTGTTGTGCATATGGGTGTAGTTATCACAACATATGGGCGTGTTTGTCACAACAAATGGATGTGTTTGTCACAACATAGTAGGTGTTGTCACAACATATGGATGTGTTTGTCACAACATATGGGTGTTTGTCACAACATAGTAGGTGTTGTCACAACATATGGGTGTGTTTGTCACAACATATGGGTATGTTTGTCACAACATAGTAGATGTTATCACAACATATGGGTGTTTGTACCAATATATGGGTGTGTTTGTCACAACATATGGGTTTGTTTGTCACAACATATGAGTGTTTGTCACAACATATGGGTGTGTTTGTCACAACATAGTAGGTGTTGCCACAACATATGAGTATGTTTGTCACAACATATGGGAGTGATTGTCACAACAAATGGATGTGGTTGTCACAACATAGTAGGTGTTGTCACAACATATGGGTGTGTTTGTCACAACATAGTAGGTGTTGTCACAACATATGGTGGTGTTTGTCACAACATATGGGTGTGTTTGTCACAACAAACGGGTGTTAATCACAATATAGTAGGTGTTGTCACCACATACGAGTGTGTCTGTCACAACATAATAGGTGTTGTCACAACATAAGATATGGGTGTGTTTGTCACATATGATGATGAGATGATGATGGGAATGATAGTGATAATTGTGATGGTGATATTCAAGTTTACGGTGATGATGATGATGATGATGATGAAAACAGTGATGGTGATGGTAATGAATATGAACTGACCAGAATCATCTGCAGCAAGGACATGGTATTTTGTTTCACCTCCTCAGGCCCCAGCACTGAATCAACTATCAGCTTGGTGTGGTTTTCTGCCAGCGAGACGACCACACGACAAATCCTTTCACAAGTTTCCTGCAAGAAGATCACTATCAGCTGAACATATGTACTATGTTATATAGAATTAGCCCAGAGGAAGAGCTGGCTTCCGCTGGGAGTGTGCAGGAGGGCAGATCCGTAAGCTATGAACAGGGTACGAAGAAGGCAACATAGCAGCAACACATCTACTAGCTAGCTAGCTGAGTTGAGCTAAGAACTGACATCACTGCACTCAGGACATTCTGATATACGCTCCGTCCCTTCGTTTAACAGCCAGCGAAGAGTCACACTACTACTCATTCCCATCGCTATCTGATTGAAAGTCCTCCCGGTCTTCCCTCTCAGTTTTGAGATTCTGCCAGAACCCCTGCCGATCCCCCGCAACCTCATCCTTTCCACATACGGGTTCTCAATCTGTTCCCCCACCATCTCCACCTGGTCCCACAGACACACGACCACCTCCCCCTTGTCCATAGGTAAGCCAGCTGCTGAGGTGGAGGTGACCGGGAAAAGAAGCTGGCTTTCTCACGGTAGAGATGGTGCAGTGATAGCGCTGGTAGATGCACCGGGTGCTTGATGTTCGACATCTGAGAGCCGGATGGTTTCTGGGCAGCAATGATGATATGGGTTAAGTTCGATAAACAAACGTCTCAAAGGTGGATATGTATGACAGGAGAAAAAAGGGTAAGAGGCTGAAACAGTCTGAGAGGGGGGACCTCTTCTGATGATTTAAATCCTCCCATTGTGCTTGCTCCGCGGCGCAGTTTTCAACCAGATTTATTTATTTTGTGATGGCTTAGCTGAGCTGCCTATGCTGCAGAGCCTTATGCCATTCTTAATCAGGTGTGATTTGCTTTGCTGGTGCATGGATCCATGGAGTGAGATTGTGGTGTATGAGTGTATCGGGACCTCCTTCTCCTGCCTCCTCCCTCGAACACAGGGTTGGGGTATGTTGGCAATGACACACCTAAAACCCACGGAGGAAACATGATCAATGTCATCAAGTGCCTTGCCGACTGTCATCGGTGATCATGCTTCTCCATAAATTGCCATCTCTGACAGCATGGATCAATTCATGCGTTGACTTCCTTCTGTGCATGACATAAGATTGTCCATAATGTTCTCTCACTGTCTTCCTCTATTTCTCTTTCCATAAATCATTGCAGTTGTCATAATGTTCCAGTTTTGGTCTTCTCATAATGTGGCCCAAAAATGATAACTACCTCTTTCTGATGTTTGGTGAAGTTGTCATTATGACTTAGCCTCCCTTAAAATGTCCACATTGCTCATGTTGGCTGTCCTATAAATGTTCAGCATTCTTCTATAAAACCATATCTCCAAGGATTCTAAGGATGTTTTTGCCTGTTCAATAATTGACCAGGATTTACAGTCGTATGTTAAAACTGGTTTTGTATAACATGCAAGAACTCTTTTTCTAACTACCAATGACAAGGACTTATTACATAAAACGTTCTTCATTTCATAGAATACAGTTTTTGCTTGTCCTATTCTGTTCCTTATCTCTATGATGCATCTTCTATCTGATGTTATCCATATGCCTCTTTATGTGAATTTCTGCACTTGCCCCAAAATAACGTCATTTACTTTAACTGTACATTTAGGCACAAAATGACAACTGAAATATAGCAGTAAAATAAAGTGATAGTACAAAGTGCAAACAGCAAATGATAGCACAGCTAACACAGAGCAATACAACAAAGCAATAGTCTTAAAAGAGAGCTTACAAGTCGACAGGGTTGACTTCATTGCACCGGGTGTTAACCACATGGCTCAGTCTCTTCCCGCAGTGAACTGACGAAAGATCACACAAATCACGACCTCCGCAGCTCCAGCGACTACCCTCAGGAGTCTCCGAAAAATGCACTCATGAACCGAAGGATGCTGCCCGGAATTGAACCCACAACCTTCGGAGCCTGAGTCAGACGGCTTGATCACTTCGCTAGTACAACAACATAATGACACCACATTATCTCCAATGCCACCAAAATCTCCAATATCACAAATATTCACCTGCGAATAAGTGACATGACAGTAGACTGAGTAGCTGATATACCAGTCAAATGATATACCAGTCCCTCATGCTCAACTACAACTATATAAAAAGTGACAAAAACAAAGACCACAGACACCCCCCTGTCCAACGAAGACAACCACAGGACAATCTTCAGTGAACCATACCTTATCTTCATCAAGCACGGCCTGGGAAAACAAGCTTTGTAGAGCCACAACTTCTGAAAGAAGCCTCTGTACTGTCACCGGATATCTGGTCACAAACAAACCAAGAATTTGTCACACTGTTGAAAACTATGAAAGATCATGACTACTTTTGAACATATCAAACTAAGGCCACATCCTTATTATCATCATCATCGTCATCATCAAGAGACATACAGTCAATCCAAATGTGTTCTGGTCATGAGAAAGTATGCTGAATTGGCCAGCATCATCTCTGTGATGTTCTGGTTCTGCAAATACCAGTAACATTTGTATACTATGTGATGTCCTGGTCCTGCATTCACGAGTAACATTTGTGTACTGTGTGATGCCCTGATCCTGAATCTCCCAGTGTCATTTGTATACTCTGTGATGTCCTGGTCCTGCATCTACCAGTAACATTCATAGACTCTATGATGTCCTAGTCCTCTATCTGTCAGTAACATTCATAAACTATGATGTCCTAGTCTGTATCTGGTAGTAACATTCATGGTCTCAATGACATCAGTAACATTCACAGACTCTGTTGTTCCAAGTCCATTGTTGTCAAGAACAGCCCTAGGAACCTGTGGGTAACATGAACTTGGCAGCTCCATCATGACAACACACCTGCCTATTCTTCACATTTGATTCAACTCTCTTGGCCAAAAGACAATATTCTTCTAGATCATCAGCTCCTTGAGATTTTTGCTGTTCCCCAAGATGAAAAAGCCACTGAAAGGGACATTGTTGTCATGTGAAGACAATATGCAAACGCGACATCTATATCATGCTCCATTCCCTGAGAGCTTGCTGAAATGCTTCCAGCAATGGTAAGACTGAAGGGAGAAATGTCTATAGCCCCAAGGAGAGTGCCATGAAGGCAGTAAGTGGTTTAGACCTCGATTTGAGCAATTGCATTTTTCCTGGCCAAAGGTATGGTACTTATTGAACATGCTTCATATCAACCACTGCCCACATCTGAAGAGTCTTGATTCAGCAGCGGATGAGCTGAGACATTCAACACGTAGAGGGTAATGCAGGCAGACATTCTGTCAGATGCCCCTGGTACCATGGGAACTCTTCACTGGCTACTGAAGACATGGAAGTAGCTTGTGTGGCAAGTTCCTGAATCCAATGATGTGGATTCTTGATTCAACATTTCATTTTAGTGACAAAGAAAGTCAGTCACAGCCAATCTCAACACAGTAGCGGGTAACATATCTGCCACTTTACCACACATCTCCCATGATCAAGATTACCAAACAAGCGCAGATTTTCTCCTGGTAACACACACCAATAAGGTGATCAGTAGCAGGTTAGTGAAACGAACATGAGCTGAGAGGAGAGAGCTCAGATAGGCCAGGCAATCTTGAAAGCACAAGAGACTTACTTGTATGATTCTGGGTGTGCAAACACTGTAACTAGAGTATCACAAGCGATGTCAAATAAATGTGGGTTGCGTAGGGAGCAGAAAACCTGTGAAATATAACATGAAATCTGGTTTTAACCGTTTACCTAGACATTGTTCACACAGACCATCAGGTATTCAGTCCACAGACTGGTATGTCATGTCAGGTATTCGCTTTAAAGACTGGTATGTCATGTCAGGTACTGGCTTTAAAGACTGGTATGTCATGTATTCACTTTAAAGACTGGTATGTCATGTATTCACTTTAAAGACTGGTATGTCATGTATTCACTTTAAAGACTGGTATGTCATGTATTCACTTTAAAGACTGGTATGTCATGTATTCACTTTAAAGACTGGTATGTCATGTATTCACTTTAAAGACTGGTATGTCATGTCAGTTAGCGGGGTAGGGGTATCCCCTATCAAAGGAGAGGTAAGACGCCCCCTTTCCTCCGTTAGTCTACGGGACACCCTTGGGCAAGGTGGAGTACCCATTTAGCCCCCCGATCAGGGTTACGTGAAGCCATGCAAGCAGGTGGTGGATGGAGTGTGAGAGCAGCCGACAGATTGTTGTTGGTTATGGTCTTGCACTCTGCGGCGATAGGCAGATGATCTCATCAGTAGAGACAATGGCTATGGCCACCGACTAGTACAGTCACTGCCCAGAAGGAAAGCAACGGCAAACTACCTTCTGCAAAACTTGCCAAGAAACCATAACAACCATGAAAGAAAACATAATAAGAAAGAGATCTGGTGGCGAGACCCCCAGGCCAGGCAGATCAGATAACACTGGGGAAGAGTGTGATGCAGGGACCAGTACTAGTAATCGTGATGACGGAGTTAATCCTGGCTGTGTTACCAAGGAAATCCCCTGTGTCAGACTAAGAAACAGAGTGAGAATGGCAACGTGGAATGTGAGAAGTTTGTATGAGGGAAAGCTTAAAGTAGTGTGTGATGAGATTGAGAGGTTAAACATTCACATTTTAGGAATTAGTGAACATCGCTGGAGCGGCAAGGGACATTTTACAACTGAAAATGGAAGTATTTTCATTTATTCTGGTAGAGATGTCGGAGGCCAGAGTGGAGTGGCATTTTGTTTAGATAAGACAACTGCAAAAGCTTTAATGGGATATAATACAGTTAGTGATAGAATCCTCACTATTAGACTTAAAGGCCGTCCAAAAAACACAACTCTCATACAGATATATGCACCTACTTCAACAGCAGAGGAGGACGAAATTGAAGATTTTTACAACACACTACAAGACATATTAAATAAGATTGGTCATAATGATATAGCAATAATAATGGGAGATTTTAATGCTAAAGTAGGTGCAGGAAGAGCTGAAAATGAGAGACACGTTTTAGGAAAATTTGGATTAGGAAATAGAAATGATGCAGGTGACAAATTAATTAAATTTTGCACAGAAAATGAGTTAACGATAGCCAACACACTTTTTAAACAACATCCAAGAAGACTCTTCACATGGAAGTCTCCAGACAGTATTACCAAAAATCAGATAGATTATATTTTAATACAAAGAAGATGGAGATCAAGCATAACATCTGCAAAAACCCTACGAAGTGCAGACTGTGATACAGATCATCAGTTATTAGAAGCAGATCTGAAATTAAAACTCAAAAAGCTTACCCGAGGACCAAGGCCACTTCGTTTTGATCTCACACAAATACCGGACGCATACAACATAGAAGTTAGGAATCGCTTTGGGGTCTTGATGTCTGTACAAGAAGAAATGACACCTGATGAACTGGCAGTACAAGCTAGAGATATCTTGATAACTGCAGCCAAAGATTTCATTCCGACCAAGAAAAAGCAACTTAAGCCATGGATTACATCAGACACGTTAGAATTAATAAAACAACGAAGGGAGCTGAAACAGAAAGGAGATGAATCCGATAGCAGGATGAAGTATAAATCTTTAACTCGAGAAATAAGAAAGAACACAAGAAAGGACAAAAATCAATATATACAAGATTGCTGTACCAGAATAGAGCAATATCATAAGGCTGGAAGAGATTCTGAAATGTTCAAGGAAATGAAGTTATTGACAAGAAATGTTCAACCTCAATTGAATGTTATCTGTGACAAGATGGGAAATACCTCAACAGAATCTAGACAAATTCTAGAAAGATGGCAGGAGTACTGCAGTGGAATGTATGATATGAGTGACAGTGAGGATATGAATGAGATACATGAGCCAATGACAGCAGAGACAGAACCTGAACCCTCATTAGATGAAATTGCTTGGGCTATAAGGAACCTGAAGAATGGTAAATCACCTGGATGTGATGAGATACCAGCTGAACTAATTAAAGCAGGAGGAGAAGAAAGCATACACATATATCATGCATTATGTACAAAGATTTGGAAATATGGTATATGGCCAAAAGATTGGAAGAGAACTATCTTCATTCCAATACCAAAAAATGGCAACCTGAAATTATGCACCAACTATAGAACTGTTGCCCTGATAAGTCATGCAAGTAAAATTCTACTAAAAGTCATAATGCGAAGACTTAGTAAGAAAATGGAAGAAGAGATTAACGTAGTTCAAGCTGGATAGACAAGGAAGAGGAACAAAAGATCACATATTCAACATGCGTTTAATAATAGAGAAGTGCAGAGAATTTAATGTAAACCTATTCTCATGTTTTGTGGATTATTCAAAGACATTTGACTGTGTACAGCATCAGAAACTTTGGGAAATCATGAGGAATATGGGCTTTCCTTCACATGTAGTACATCTCATAAAAATGCTATATCTAGACCAACAAGCAGCAGTTAGAATAGATGGCGAGACATCAGATTGGTTTGACATCAAGCAAGGAGTCCGTCAGGGCTGCGTGCTGTCACCCTATTTGTTTAACCTGTATGCCGAAAATATAATGAGAAATGTAAGAGATGATATAAACAGGGAGCCATATGATGCCCTAAATATCGGCGGTCATGACATACCAGAGATTCGATATGCTGATGATACAGTATTACTATCCACAACACAGAATGGCATAGAAAACCTAATAGCCTCAACACAATTGAATAGTGAAAATCACAACTTATATCTTAACATAGCAAAAACTAAGATAATACATACAGATAAAACTACTATGGAGAAAGAAATATACAGTAGTTGGGAGAAAATTGGAGGTGGTGGAAAATTTTGAATATCTTGGGTCATTGATTACGAATAATGGTGACACAATGAAAGAAATTAAACGGCGACTATCCATTGCTCTTCAAAGACTAAAACAGATGAATAAATTATGGTGTGGGACAGACAGAACTACAAAAATTAGATTTTTAAGAGCATGCATCTTTCCCATTGCAACATACGCCTGTGAGACATGGACACTTACTAAACAAGCTGAACAGCGCATCCATGCCTTTGAATATAAATGTTATAGACGAGTTCTAAGAATATCTTGGGTAAAGAAAAGAACAAATGCATCCATACTTCAAGAGTTGAATATTGAGGAGGGATGGCTATTAAAGACGATAAAACAAAGAAAATTGAAGTATTTTGGTCACTTGAAACATCACGACAGTTTGGAGAGAACAATAATGGAAGGGTATATGCCTGGGAAGAGAGGAAGAGGAAGGCCAAAGAGAAGATGGGTGCAGGATGTGGCGGATGATCTCCAGATGGGTGTATCAGACGCGGGACATCTTGCTTGTGATCGAGAAGTTTTCCAGAAGGTTGTTATGGGAGCGAGGTTCTGCAAAGGACATGCTACTGAATGAATGAATGAATGTCATGTCAGGTATTCACTTTAAAGACTGGTATGTCATGTCAGGTATTCACTTTAAAGACTGGTATGTCATGTCAGGTATTCACTTTAAAGACTGGTATGTCATGTCAGACATTCACTTTAAAGACTGGTATGTCATGTCAGGTATTCACTTCAAAGACTGGTATGTCATGTCAGGTAACCAGTCCACAGACTTTTTATGTCCTATTATGTCACGGCAAGTTAGTTAGTTTGAAGACTGGTATGAAACATGTTCAACATGTCCATCCACCACAAATCCAGCGTTTCGACTACCTATAAACATATTATTAACCCAATCACTGCTGCGGATTGAATCCAGACTCCTTTTCTTCTTCTTCTTTTGTTCGCTCAAAATAAATTGTCTTATCTGCATTTTTGTCATTTGTATAAATTTCACTGTCTTATTTTGGTACACTCAGTGGTTAATACGGTTTATCTTCCACTGTTCTTTCTCTAGCCCAGAAAGCTAGCCTTGCTATGCCATACCGGGGAAAGTCTTGCAGTACATGTCTGGGGTACAAAACATATAGAGTTCAGAACAAAGACAGTACAGAACAAAGAGTCCAGAACACCAAATATGTCTAATAAGCTGGCCCAAAGGAAACGCATACAGATGTGGCGACCGTTTTAACCAAGTCTTTACCAATGGATCAACAAAACAAAACCACATTCCCAGTTTTGTTGACTGGACTACCCCTGGTGCATCGAGATCAGTATTCCTTTGTCTTATCTGTATTCGTTGTTCCGTTGACACAGATTCTGGCTGAAACATTCACTGTATGTTTATGTTTTTTTTTTCATTTGCCAAACTTCTTAGTAACATTTTGTATTATTATTCGGACTCTAGTAACAGCTTTAACTTTGTCCAAGATGGCGACGCGATGTCTCGTTGTTCTTGGGGGAGACGCTGTTCAGTGTTTTTCTGTGGATTCCCTATGAAAATTCCCGTGAAATTCGTGTGGATAGTGTTTTTCCTTTGGATTATGTGATGTTATTTCGTGTTCGTTAATTGGAAGTGTTCAAAAGAAGCCACGGAAGGCAGGTGGTGGATGAAATTATGAGGGCAGCCGACAGATATTTGTTGGTTATGGTCTCGAGTTTCGTGACGGCAAGCTTTCTCTCTTTCGAGAGACAATGATTGCGGTCACCCGGCCAGTATGGTCACTGCCATAGAGGAAAGCAACGGCAAACTACCTCTTTGAAATTGCCTAGTTTATTATGATTCGCTTAAAGACTGATCATCGCAAGACAAGGACAGAGACATTAAAATTAGGAACATGGAACGTTAGGACGTTAAACAACGACGGAAAATTAGAGAACATAACACAAGAAATTCAAAGAGAAAAAATTAATATATTAGGTATGTGCGAAACGAGATGGACAGGAGCAGGCATCAAGATACATAAAGATTTTAAGATTATTTATTCTGGAGGTGAGGATCGACATAGGGGAGTGGCAATAATTTTGGACCGAAAAACATCAACGTCTGTTCAGGGATATTGGGCCGTGTCGGACAGAGTTCTACTAGTTAAATTGAGTGGCAGACCTTTTAACATAAATGTTATTCAAGTATATGCCCCAACAGGAGAGTCCAGTGAAGATAGTGTAGAGGAATTTTATAATGACATAGAGTCTGCCTTAAAGAAATGTAAAAATTCAGAAATAAACATCATAATAGGGGACCTCAATGCAAAAGTAGGAAATCAAGGGGATAGATACACAGTAGGAAACTATGGTTTAGGAGAGAGAAATGAAAGAGGATACAGACTAGTAGAGTGGGCAAAAGAACAGGAAATGATTGTAGGAAACACCTGGTTCAAGCAACACCCTAGAAGATTATGGACCTGGAGGAGTCCTGATAGCAGGATTAGAAACCAGATTGACTACATTCTCATTAGCAGAAGATTTAGAAACGCGCTAACAGTAGCAAAAACAGTTCCCAGTGCTGATTGTTATAGTGACCACAGACTACTCACAGGAACATTGAGGATAAAGTTGAAGAAAGTCAAGTATACAACAGGGAACACTAAATATGATTTGTGTACATTGAGTAATGACAAGGAAATACAAAACAAATTCAACATAGAAGTACAGAACAGATTTGAAATATTGTCTGATCTAGAGATCCTATTCCAGGATGTGGATGATCAATGGGAAATGTTAAAGAATTCAATCAATGTGGCTGCAGAAAAAACTATTCCAAAATTAAAGAAGGTGGGTCGTAAGAAATGGATGACTGAGGAAATTTTACACTTAATGGAAACAAGAAGACTCAACAAAAATAATCCTGCCAAATATGAAGAAATTCACAGACATGTCAGAATATTATGTAGGAAGGCAAAAGAATCATGGCTTGAGGAAAAGTGCTTAGAAATTGAAAAACAACACAACAGTCAAAATACCAAATTAGTGCACAAAAGAGTTCAGGAACTTACTAATAAAAGAACAAGTACATCAACAGGCTGTCTAAAAACTAAAGATGGCAAAGTCATAATAGAAAAAGATCAGATTCTACATGTATGGACAGATTATGTGAAAGACCTGTATAATGATAACAGAGAGGAACAGTATGCTATTAGATTTAATAATGAAGTACCAGCAATATTAAAGATGGAGGTTCAAAATGTTCTTAAGCATATGAAAGCTGGCAAGGCCCCCGGTGCAGATAACATCACAACAGAAATGATTAGAGCTCTAGAAGAATTTGGACTAGAGCAAGTCACTAGACTGCTGAACACATTATATGATACTGGAGATATACCTTCTGAATTATGTAATTCTGTATTTATTGCATCCCAAAGAAATCAGGAGCCTTAGAATGTGATCAACATAGAACAATTAGTATAATGAGTCACATCACAAAGATTTTGTTACGAATTATCATGCAAAGAGTGAGGAAGAAAATACAACCTGAAATAGGGGAAGAACAATGTGGTTTTGTAGAAGGAAAGGGTACAGTAAATGCTGTGTATATGCTGCGAACAGTTATTGAACGTGCTTTAGAAGTAAACAAGGATATACATCTTTGCTTTATTGACTACACAAAGGCTTTTGATAGAGTTAGACATGTCAACATTGTGGATATGCTTGCAGATCTACAAATTGATGGGAAAGACATTAGACTTATAAAAAACATATATTGGAAACAACAAGCTGCCATAAGGATTGATAATGAAGTAGGACAATACCAACCTATTAAGAGAGGTGTTAGGCAGGGATGTGTAATGTCTCCAGATCTTTTTTCCCTATACAGTGAAAATATTTTCAGAAATGTAGAAGACCTAAATGGAATCAGCATTGGAGGACGAAACATAAATAACATTAGATATGCAGATGATACAGTATTGATTGCAGACAATGCACAGGATCTGCAACAATTAGTAGACGCTGTGGTTGTACACAGTGAGCAGCTGGGGTTGGAATTAAATTGTAGGAAGACACAGGTTATGGTCGTCACTAGGAAGAACGAAGTACCACAATGTAATATACAAGTAAATGGGAATATTCTTCAACAAGTGAATCGGTTCAATTATCTCGGAACAGTCATAACATCTGATGGCAGATGCCTTGAAGAGATTAGAACAAGAATCGCCATTGCGAAAGTAGCCTTTAGCAAGATGAAAAACATTCTGACCAATAAAATGATGTCAATTGAAACAAGAAAAAGAGTGTTGAGGGGATACATAGAGCCTGTTCTTTTGTATGGATGTGAAACTTGGACAATGTGCAGTCAAGCAGAAAAACATCTGATGGCTGCAGAAATGTGGTTTCTGAGGAAAATGCAAAGAATACCATGGACAGACAGAAAAACCAATGAACAAGTACTACAAGAGACAAATGAAAATCGTAGATTGATTAGAGAAATTAGACGTAGACAGTCAAAAATTTTTGGACATGTTATGAGAAGAAATGGACTGGAGAACTTACTGACAGCTGGCAAGATCGAAGGGAACAGACCAAGAGGAAGACCGAGAGGAAAATACCTGGATGGCTTGGCCACATGGCATGGACGAGACAGGAACACTGAGCTGATCCACGACTCTGGTGATCGAGTGAAATGGCGAATCATGACCGCCCACGCTTTCCGGCATGGCACATGATTGATTGAGTAACAGCTTGGCAACAGATAACCCTCTTTTTCAATACCATTACAGAACAAACAGCACAGAAGAAACACAATACAAAACTCACTAACAGCACAGAACACATACAAATCAGAACTCACAAACAGCACACAACACACACAATACAGAACTCACAAACAGCACACAATACAGAACTCACAAACAGCACACAACACACACAATACAGAACTCACAAACAGCACAGAACAAACTCTCCACAGCCAGCTGTGCCCACCTGCTGTATAATGGGTTCAGATCTATCAATGGCCAGACCAAAGTCAATCCAGCGAGAGAATGCCTTCAGGGAGCTCTGGTACACCTCCAGGGGACTCTCGTCTGTCAACAGAGACTGCAGCAGTGGGATGACTGTCCATCCAGTGGAAGGTTCACCCAGGCAGCAGAAGAAGCAAATCATTCCAAACATGAGCAAACCAAAAGCATATATGGATGCATACATACATATATATTTACATCTGCATATAAGTGTGTGCATGATGGTGGAAATGACCACATGTTCACATGCATCCATTGTAGATGAACATTTACAGCGCAAATTGGTATGATCAGTAACAATCGTTACCACAATAGTTTGTAGTCATTATGCCATTTTTGATACACAATGCAACAAACAATCATCTGTCAAGATGGCAAGGTACCAGTATAAGTGTGTGCATAAGTATCTTATGCAATAAGTCACTATTACTGAATGTCAGAAAGATAGTGCTGAAATGCTATACAGAACCTGTTTTGCTGTATGGCAGTGAATCTTAGAATGTAAATGAAAAATTAGGAAGAACTTCGAAGCAAAAGAGATGTGTTCCTGAGACGAATGTTGTAAATAAATTGGACTGCTAAACTAACAACGACTGCCTGAAAGAGGCTAAGGAAACTAGAACACTATATACAACAATAAGAAAGATACAGTTTTCTGTGTCATGTGATGAGAAAAGAGGCATTAGAGAACAGCGTGATATGGAAAGATCAATGGGAAAAGAGGCAGAGGTGGACTAAGAGAAATGATGCTGACAAATGGTGGCATGGAAGAATATCATCAATAGAGTTGATCAAAGACTGAAATCTGTGGAGAGACATGAATGCCTACACCAGCTGGCAGGGCACATTGATGATAAGTGTGTGTGTGTAAGTATGAGCACATCTACATAGGTGGCTGTAAATCCTCTAAATCAATTGAGTCTGAACTTAAGTCCGTTGCATTCACATTCAGATAATCATAGCTCTGCAGGCCAGCATGGCCAAATGGATAACGTGTGTTCTTAAAACATCCGGCGTGCTGATGACAAGATAAGGGGTTCAACCCCTACACCGGACAGTTGGACTAAAATGTTGACCTGTCGTCCTTGACTTGGGGACGTAAATTACAAGTACCTCTAAAGTCAGAATGGGTTTGCTTAATGGCAAGGGACACTGTTGATAGGGAAAGCTAACTTAATGGCAAGGGACACTGTTGATAGGGAAAGCTAACTTAATGGCAAGGGACACTGTTGATAGGGAAAGCTAACTTAATGGCAAGGGACACTGTTGATAGGAAAACCTAACCCACACGCAAAATTCAGTCCAACACTACTAGAAGTAGTGTGTGTGGACTACGCTTGAGTTCAAAGCGTGCGACTGGGGGGGGGGGGGGAAATCCTAGCTCTGAGAAGGGTCTGCGTCTGTCGGATTGAGGTTTGTGATACTTTTCTCCTGACATGGTACAGAGCTGTCCTTCACCTCTTGGAGGTCAGAAACCAGTGAGCTCCTGACATGGTACAGAGCTGTCCTTCACCTATTGGAGGTCAGAAACCAGTGAGCTCCTGACATGGTACAGACCTGTCCTTCACCTATTGGAGGTCAGAAACCAGTGAGCTCCTGACATGGTACAGAGCTGTCCTTCACCTATTGGAGGTCAGAAACCAGTGAGCTCCTGACATGGTACAGAGCTGTCCTTCACCTATTGGAGGTCAGAAACCAGTGAGCTCCTGACATGGTACAGAGCTGTCCTTCACCACTCGGAGGTCAGAAACCAGTCAGGTGTGCAGGACTGGTACTGAAACTAACCGGGCCATGACTGAGCACAGCGCACGCGGGCAGGCTGGGATAAGGCCTGGCTGGATGTTTCCTCCACGGGTTGTAGGTGTTTCACTGTCAACACACTCCAACCCCATGCCCAGGCAACATATTTGTGTATACACATATACCCAGCCATGTAAAAGTACTTACAAAATGCATACATAATATACAGGTAAATGGGAATATTCTTAAACAAGTGGATTGGTAAAAACTATCTCAGAAAAGTCATAACATCTGATGGGAGATGCTTTGAAGAGATAAGAACAAGAATCACCATGGCGAAGGTAGCCCTTTGAAAGATGAAAAACATAGTGACCAAAAAAAAAAGATGTCAATTGAAACGAGAAAAGTAGTGTTGAAGTGCTACATAGAATGTATGTACTTTTGTATGGATGTGAAGTGTGGACAATGAGCAGACAAGCTGAGAAACATTGAATGACTGTAGAAATGTGGTTTCTGAGAAAAATGCAAAGAATACCATGGACAGACAGAAAAACCAATGACAAAGTCCTACAAGAAACAAATGAAAACTGTAAACTGATTAGAGAAATTAGTCATAGACAGTCACAATTTTTTGAACACGTTATTAGAAGAAATAAATTGGAGAACTTGGTGACAACTGGCAAAACTGAGGGGAAAAGCACAAGAAGCACAGAAGCACATTCCTGGATGGCTGGGTCACATAGTATGTTTGTCTCAAGAACACAAGAGACAAGAGTTGGTCCACGACTCTGGTGATCATTTGAGATGGCGAAACATGATTTCCTGAGTTATATCTTTAACTGAATAGAAGTAAACATAAAAAAAAAAGCATAATGTCTCAGAAACTGACAGATGTGAACATAAAAGAAAAGAGCATAATGTCTCAGAAACTGACAGATGTGAACATCAAAGAAAACAGCGTCAGGTCTCAGAAAACAGATAACATTGAAAGTAAGTAAGTCAGTGAATTGGCTTAGCATGCAGATCTACTGACATGTGTGTGGCTAAATGGCCTCAAGAAGCTCCAGACTGGCCTGACACGATGGCTCAACAGACAGAACACATCAGTTAGCTGACCTCACTTTATGTATGTACCAGGCCACTCAGGCTTGAAAGGCAACGAGTGAGCTGATCATTTGGTGGTCAGAGCAGTGATAGAAGTGGGGAGGGCTGTGGATGAGCCAGACATCATCAACAACATCAGAGAGATAACTTTAATGACAAGTGTGAATCCGCTTCTTGTCCAGGAGTGAAGCGGGGTATTGCTAGACACAAGTCTGGATAAGGACTGTAGTTACCCGCTAAATCAACACAGAATTCACAGAACTTGTGCAATCAGTTGATACACACTGGTAGAGATGCTCAGGAGACTGAGGCATTGATGCACCTGACTGGAATGCAATGATAATGTTCTCCAATAATCACTCATCACATCTGTATAACCAGAGAGGTCTCTACATATGTGCTGCATCAGTCTTAGAACTTTGACCAACACAACAAAACAAACTACGAATAAATGAATATTTCTACAAGCAGGTCTTACATGAAAGCACTAGGTGTTTACGAGCATAGTGGAAGGCAACTGCCTTATTAGACACATCAATAAATATACTAAAATAATTACATTATGACTGCAAACTCCTCAGGGAGAACGAACGAACGAACAAACAAACAAACTTTATTTTCAAAGGGTTAAGAATTGGGCACGCAGGCCCATCTAACATTCTGCCCTTCTATCACTACTACTTCTATGAGAAAACAACTTGAGTTTGTTAACCCAGCATGCCTGCTTTTACAAACATAGACAATATTCTGTATCAATGAAAGTGCTGATTTTGTCAGGTGCTGAGGTGGTGACCGCAACACACTAGCCGGCTGTGTGATGTTACCTAGAATGTTCACTACACTAACAACAACAATAACAACAGTGGTAGTAAACTATGACTAAACAAGCCAGGTAAATATAATGGTTACAGATCAATGCATCAGTTGAAAACAGAACAAAGAGCCCTTGTTCATAATTTTCTAGACAATACTAATTGCTCTGGGATGGTTATAGATCAATGCTTTCAGATCAATGGTTACAGATCAATGGTTATAGATCAATGGTTATAGATCAATGTTATAGATTAATGCACATGTTAAAAGCAGAACTAAGAGCACTTCCTATTTTCTCCTAACATTGAACTGCCTGGGATGGTTAGGGCAAGAAAAGAGTTGTTTTGGTGGAGGCTGGCAAAAGAAAGAAAAATGTGAGGAACTGGTTCACTAGGAATTTCTACAGTAAAATTGTCACGTGGGGAACTGGTTGTGTGGGAGATAGTTATCAGGAAACTTTGTGTGTAGGAGATAGTTATGTGGAAACTGTTACTGGGAGATTGTCATGTGAGGAACTGTTTGTGTGAGATTGCCATGTGGGGAACTGTTTGTGTGAGAATGCCATGTGGGGAACTGTTTGTGTGGGAGACTGATGTGTGGAAACTGTTTATCTGGGAGATTGCCATGTGGGGAACTGTCTGTGTGAGATTGCCGTGTGGGGAACTGTCTGTGTGGGAGACTAATGTGTGGAAACTGTTTACTTGGGAGATTGCCATGTGGGGAACTGTTTGTGTCAGATTGCCATGTGGGGAACTGTTAGTGTGGGAAATATTGTCATGTGGAGAATTGTTTGTGTTGGAAATTGTCATGTGGAAAACTGTTTGTGTTGGAGACTCATGTGGGGAACTGTTTGTGTGAGATTATTATGTGGGGGAACTGTTTTGTGGGAGATTATCATGTGAGGAACTGTTGTGTGGAGAATTGTTTTGTGAGTAACTATCTTGTGGGGGGACTATCACAAGTAAACCGCTCCATAGCTTGAACTGCTGCCCTCCGTATGTTGTAATTGTTTAAATTTACTGTATGGGGAAGAAATGGAGGGATAAGTGTGTTTATTACCACATTAATTGTCATCATTTTCTGTCTGTCTAGAGAGTATGATAGCCACTTCACGTCTGTCCAAACAGCTTAGTCATTTCTTGTCTGTCCAAACAGCTTAATCACTTCCTGTCTGTCCGGACAGCTTAGTCACTTCCTGTTTGTAAAGACAGTTTATTTCAGTAATCTTCCTTTCTGTCCAGACAGCTTACAGTCTGTCTAGACAGCTTATCTCAGTAACTTTCTACAAGTCAGACATTTTAATCACTTCCTAACTGCTCAGACAATTTCTTCAGTAACCTCCTGTCTGCTCAGACAGCATATCACAATAACTTCCTGTCTAAATATTGAGCACAACCCACTACTGGCAACGTTGATCGTATTCTGGTATGAACCTAAGGCCTATCCACGTCAATATGGAAGCACTATACTCGAGTTTCGCTCTCGTTTGAGCTCGTCAGTAGTGCATATCCCTGACCGGATCCAGAAACAAGGCCCGGATCACTGGCGTGTGAAGCGGGTGTGTAACCACACGGCACATGCTGGACACGCCAAATTATCATAACAGAATATTACGTCACCCATCGTAGACTATGCTCAAGATTGCCCAATCGCCGCGACTGACGTCCGTCAATCGTTGTGGACCCAAACAATCAGGACTTCTCACTGGCAAGGAACACCAGGCCTCCTAAAATCCAGTGAGCAATAATCAAATTGATTATTTGGTTGTTTCTGTTATGGTAATTTGGCGTGTCCAGCGTGTGCCGCGTGGTTACACACCCACTTCACACGCCAGTGATCCGGGGCTTGTTTCCGGATCCGGTCAGGGATATGCACTACTGACGAGCTCAAACGAGAGCGAAACTCGAGTATAGTGCTTCCATATTGACGTGGATAGGCCTTAGGTTCATACCAGAATACGATCAGCGTTGCCAGTAGTGGGTCGTGCTCAATATTTAAATTTCAAATCCCGAAACAACCAAATAATCAACTTCCTGTCTGCTCAGACAGCATATCACAGTAACTTCCTGTCTGCTCAGACTGCATATCACAGTAACTTCCTGTCTGCTCAGACAACCTATCTCAGTAATTTCCTGTCTGCTCAGACAATCTATCTCAGTAACTTCCTGTCTGCTCAGACAATGTATTTCAGTAACTTCCTGTCTGTAGACAACCTATCATAGTAACTTCCTGTCTGCTCAGACAACGTATTTCAGTAACTTCCTGTCTGTAGACAACCTATCATAGTAACTTCCTGTCTGCTCAGACAGCTTATCAAAATAACTTCCTGTCTGCTCAGACAACCTATCTCAGTAACTTCCTGTCTGCTCAGACAACCTATCTCAGTAACTTCCTGTCTGCTCAGACAACCTATCGCAGTAACTTCCTGTCTGTAGACAACCTATCTCAGTAACTTTCTATCTGCTCAGACAACCTATCTCAGTAACTTCCTGTCTGCTCAGACAACCTATCTCAGTAACTTTCTGTCTGTAGACAACCTATCTCAGTAACTTTCTATCTGCTCAGACAACCTATCTCAGTAACTTCCTGTCTGTAGACAACCTATCTCAGTAACTTCCTGTCTGTAGACAACCTATCTCAGTAACTTCCTGTCTGCTCAGACAACCTATCTCAGTAACTTCCTGTCTGCTCAGACAACCTATCTCAGTAACTTCCTGTCTGCTCAGACAACCTATCACAGTAACTTCCTGTCTGCTCAGACAACCAATCTCAGTAACATCCTGTCTGCTCAGACAACCTATCACAGTAACTTCCTGTCTGTAGACAACTATCTCAGTAACTTCCTGTCTGTCACTACATCTGACACCACCTCAGCTAATACCACCACTGATCGGCAAGGCAAACAAGCAGGTCACATGATCATAAATTACCATGATCGAGTCCCTTGGTTAGTTCTTGCCGTAAAACAATCCTCCTTTGTTGGGACAGATTTGTGCTGAAAAACTAAGGAGAAAAAAAGGGGGACGGGGGAAGGAAGAAGCAATAAAATAGATAAAACAGTAGCTCTACTCTACAAAGGCCTTCATTGCTCAAGGCACAACTAATTCTAGAACCTCAACTACAAAACTACAAGTTTTCTCAAGACAGATACTGATGTACTAGTGCGAAGATGGTAGACCCTCACATATTATAAGTTTAGTTTAGTTTAGTTTAGTCGACAGATCAACATCATGGCACACAGGTGTAACCCATAAGAGCTCCTTTGTACTCCTAACTCAAGCCTGAGTCCGGAGAATCTCAGCTCAGTGCATGAACTCCGTAGCACCGGCGAGGATCCTGAAATACTTTGGGTAGATTTTCAACTCAAAATTTTGCCCAGGCAGCGCCATTAGGCTACTCTTTTTTGATTTCCAACTGCGAAGGTTTTTTTTACGTGCACAGCAATACACACGGGCGTCCGGTCTCACTACCCAGACAGAGACCAGGTGAAATTCTGTTACTAGAAGGCCATGTGAAAAAATCCCGGCCGTCACCGGGGCTTGAACCCGGGACCTCCGGCACTTGAGGCGGACACCATACCTGGAGACCACTCGTGAGATGGGATGACCAGTCCCTCTCCTGATAGTCTTTTCTTAACAAATTGTTTCTAGAGAATTCTTAAAATCTACCAGGACCCAATTCACGGGTGTGGTTCGACCTAGGGTTGTACTTGTCAGCCTAATCTGGATTAAATCAACACCGCTGTATTTGTGGCCAAGCCTTATTACCACTGAAAATCACAACTCTCTCTCTCACACACACACACATACAGGTAAAGGCAATTTCATGGCAGATATTACCACTGAAATGAGAAGTGCCACGCCTTCACATGTTCTAGATCACGGTATAATGAGATGGATCATATAGTTGTTTTCCTAGGCACCTACCCTTCCCAGATAATGACCAAGAACTTCTGAAAACTATCCAGTCCCATCTGATCAGCTAGTGGCTAGCACACATATGTGTCGGCCCAGTGGTTAGGTGTTCCAATTTGCAGAGGCAGATATTTAGAACTGACCAAGGTTTCCAGTCAACCCCGCCTAAAATGGCTACCAGGAAGTGAGGACAGAAGGTATGATATTGACCCCATCATCCCACGAGTGCTGACCGGTCGGTGAATATATGGCTGCTAGCACCATATACCCAACTATGCCTCTAGTCATATAAATGGGTCAACCCCAAAACTGCAATGGTCAGACAAAACTCCTGTCACCACTGGGGACTGAACCAGCCCGCTGTTTTGACAAGCAAGCACACTAACCACCCAGCTCATGTATATATATATTACTGAAATTCTCTGTTTCACTCATATATATATATATATTGTTTGATCATTCTGTGACAAGCCTAGAGAGAAACCAGCTACAGAATAAAACACAGACACTCTACCTCTGTGACCACCAGAGACAAGGAAATGCAAAATAATAAAAATAATAAACATGCAGAAGAAACACTGGCTGTAATCTATAACACTATAATGTTTACATCTGGGCTGAAAAAAGCATTTGCATGATTGGCATCAACAGGATTAGGATGCTGGTATTAACAATCTAATACACTTACGCTGCTCAGGGAAAAATGATAATGATTATAATGAAGAATTAACATAATTGTATTTCGGACAAATTGGTTAAGAGCTGCCACCCTGAGCAAAGTTGAAGGTTAGGAATGCTAACTGTCCCTGTTGCATGCTGGTTATCTAGGTCAGGACTCTCTTCACCAAATGTCACTTCAACCCATGTTATAGTCAATTCCCCACATAAAGCCCTGGCTGAGAGGTTGTGGCTCGGCCTCTCAGGCCCAGAGGGTACTGACCTCAATCTCAGCACATGGCTGAGAATGTTCCCAAGAAACACAGCATCTCAAGATATCCTACCACCACCTAATCTCTGTGTTAGTGAAATCAGAGACCTAGATATCTCGGATAAGGGTGAAAATTCAGTGTCCAAGTGTAAAAGTCCCACAGCTGCTGGGAATCACATAGAACAGTCCAGCAAGGCACTGCCCTAACAAAATTGTTAGGCAAGAAAGCCTAGCCATGGGTAGAAAGAAGCGATTACCTTGGATGGAATCTTATCTTGAGAAAGCAAATCTCACACAAAAGCACACAAAATCACATTTTGTGGGAATAATTTCATAATATTTTCACTTTTATTCTGATTATTTTTTAAATATTTGTTATCCGTTGGTGAGATGATAAAATATTTTCATATACATCAGACCCATACGTTCCGTTACATATACAGACCCACACATCCGCTTACATTTACATTAGACAAACAAGTCCACTCATATATACATCAGATCCACAAGCCCACTTACATATATAAGGGCTATTCCAAAATCAACCACCAATTGGTTGATTAAAAATAAACTAGTTGCTATAGCTAAACCATTCATTGCTTGCATCATTCAGTAGTCTTTTAACTCACTAACATCAACCTACAGTCACAATTGTTCATTGGTCATGAATCGCGAACGAATAAACATGGACATTGTTATTGCATTTCCCACCAGCGGTGAAATCTGTGGTGTGATTCCTTTATTTCAGGATGGTCAAAATACAGCTGAGATTCATCGTAGATTGTGTCGTGTGTACAGTAATAACGTTATGAGTGACAGTTCTGTGAGAGATTGGTGCAAGAAATTCAGAGATGGGCGTAAAAATGTGTATCATCAGGTTGGACAAGGATGACATTCATGTGTGACAGATGAGCTCATTCAAAAAGTCAACCAAGTTGTAGAGGAAAAGCGCTGTTTTACAATTTCAGATCTTTCTACAGAATTTCTACACATTTCTAGGACTAGTCTATTTCAAACTGTCACATAGTGGTTAGGTTACCACAAATTCTGTTCATGGTGGGTACCAAAGAAACTGATTGACGTTCACAAAGCTCAAATAATGGGCTCAGCTTTGAAGTTCTTTCTGCGCTACTGGGAAGAGGGGGTTGCATTTCTCTACAGAATAGTGACAAGGGACATGACATGGGTTCACTTTGTGCAGAGATGAAGATCACTCAAAATAGAGGATGCATACTCATTCTCCAAACAAGCACAAAAAATTCAAGGAAACATTTTCACAATGAAAAGGGCATTTTGTTGATGGAATTCATGACACTAGGGACCACAATAATGTCAGAAGTTTATTGTAAAACACTGAAGAAGCTTCTTCGGTCGATCCAAAACAAAAGGCGCGGAATGCTCACCAGTGGCTTTATTATCTAGCATAACAACACACGGCCCCATACTGCTGCTCGCACAAAGGCTTTACTTGAGCAGTTTAAGTGGGAAATTTTCAACGACCCTCCCCTCCTTACAGCCCAGACTTGGCACCATGCGATTATCATCTCTTCGGCATGATGAAGGTCTGACTGGCTACCCAGTGCTTCGACACCACCAAGGAGCTCATGGATAGAGTCAACAATTGACTAAATACCCTGGTGGCGCCGTTCCTTGACAAGAGGTTACAAATACTTGTGCCATGGTATGACAAGTGCCCTGAATTTAGGTGGTGATTATGTGGAAAAGTAATGCAGTGATGTATGTAACTTTTGTATGTGTTTAGATATTAATGTCAATTTGTTTAAATTTTCACCAGCCAATTGGCAGTTGATTTTGGAACAGCCATCGTACATCAGCCCCACACATCCGCTTACATACACATGGTAACCTACACAAGAAAGCCATTGTAAATGGTAACAGAAAGATCTACGTTAATTGACTACGTTTGTTTAGATCTTTCCTAAAAGCATTGTTGTTCCTGTCGAGCTAGACTATGTACATCACAACTAATTAACAACTGAGACATAAGAGTCAACGAAGGGAATATATGCATACAAATGAGACCAGCTACACTGATATCAATCAAGGGATAGATCCACGGACCCAGCAGAGAAGAGCCACACCCAGGGTACTCACCTCCTCCGGGAGCACGGTCAGAACCTCCAGAAGTATCTGGCATCTGGTCACTGTCTATGACAAATGGAAAAAAAAATAATAATGCTGAGATGATTTTATAGATGACGATATTCATCATTATTTAAGTCCATTAGTGGGCGAGTTGGTGCAGTAGTTAGGGCATTACACTGACACTGGCATGAGTGTTGGATAGGCCAAGGTTCGAGTCCAGCTCCTGCTGTTTGCTGTGGGAGGAACAGACTAGCTACTAATTCCTCCATGCAATTCAACCAACGATTCTCTCCGCATCGGTAACTTACGGGGTATGTGAGCTGGTCGCTCAGATAGCAATGGTAAACTACTGAGCGTAATCTTGCCAAGAAATCAACAATCAGCTGAAAGATGCTGATGTTGACAGCGATGTCCTGTAAAGGATATGCAAAAAAAAAAAAAAATTCAACCAACAAAAATAGAGAGCATCTGTTGGATGCCAGGACATGCTGGTGTGCTGGGAAACAAGCAGGTGGACAGATTGGCTGGGTCTGCCCCTCTTGGTGAGGTATTGATGCATGATAAGGCAGGTGTGGTCGGGGAGCTTTGGGGTCATGTGTATGGTGCAGAAGAACAGATAGATCATGGCCTGAAGAGAATGGTGCTGCAGGGAGTGACCAGAGGATCTGGCCGATACTCAGGACTCTGAGGAAATGCCAGGTGGACCATAATCAGATTGTTACAGGTACCATTAGCATTGAGACTCTTCACTGGCTGTTGAAGATGAGGACGGAGCACATATGGGAATGTTCCGAGTGCTGTGATGTGGGTTCTGAGCTGAACTCAACTTCTCTGTGCACTCAGGCCTACGAATGTAATGGTTCTAACACTTCATATATCCACAAAAGGTTCCGGCTAGGGAAATTGGCTGTTTTTCCCTGTCTGGGGTTAAAGAGGGGTGGGTGGGGGGTGGGTGGGTGTGTCTGTGTGTGTGCGCGCGCGCGCATGCGTGGTGAGGGTGGGGGAGTTGTGTGTGCTTACCAATATTGCTATTCATTTCCTTTCAGAAAACCAATGTTAGGTTCTATAGACAACCCACCAAACTACAGTTATGTTTCTGGTTCGAGTCCAGTTCTTGGTCACTGGTAAGACTGTGGTGATCCTGCTAGGATGTCTCTGCCGGTGTCCTGGAGGCTGTGGTTGCAGTCTCACAATCCCAGCAGGCCGGGTTCAAAGTCAGCAGATTGTTCTGCACTGATTTTCACAGGGGTATAGGCATCGGTACTTCAGAAAGCAATGGCAAACTACCGAACATGAAATTGCCAAGAAAATCCCACACAACCAATACATGCTGGGGTTGATAGTGATGTCCTGTAAAGACATGCAACTTTAACTGACTGTCTCTGAGACTCCTGATGTTTTACTTCAAACATTCATGTATTTGTTATTTTCTCATGTGTTTCAATACTCAATGAACGTGTAGGGGGTATGTCAGTGTGGTCAACTAACAACTCACACTGACATTACCATACAAAGCTAAAGCACTGCAGGATGTCTCTGTGTGGCAGACTGTCACTCAGTGTGATCAACTGTGAGACTCAGTGTGACAGACTATCAGACTCGGAGTAACAAACTATCAGACTCGGTGTGACAGACTATCAGACACCATGTGACAGACTATCAGACTCAGTGTGACAGACTATCAGACTTGGTGTAACAAACTATTAGAGTCAATGTGACAGACTATCAGACTCGGAGTAACAAACTATCAGACTCGGTGTGACAGACTATCAGACACCATGTGACAGACTATCAGACACCATGTGACAGACTATCAGACACCATGTGACAGACTATCAGACTCAGTGTGACAGACTATCAGACTTGATGTAACAAACTATTAGAGTCAGTGTGACAGACTATCAGACTCGGAGTCACAAACTATCAGACTCGGTGTGACAGACTATCAGACACCATGTGACAGACTATCAGACACCATGTGACAGACTATCAGACACCATGTGACAGACTATCAGACACCATGTGACAGACTATCAGACACCATGTGACAGACTATCAGACTCGGAGTAACAAACTATCAGACTCGGTGTGACAGACTATCAGACACCATGTGACAGACTATCAGACTCGGAGTAACAAACTATCAGACTCGGTGTGACAGACTATCAGACACCATGTGACAGACTATCAGACACCATGTGACAGACTATCAGACACCATGTGACAGACTATCAGACACCATGTGACAGACTATCAGACACCATGTGACAGACTATCAGACTCAGTGTGACAGACTATCAGACTTGGTGTAACAAACTATTAGAGTCAGTGTGACAGACTATCAGACTCGGAGTAACAAACTATCAGACTCGGTGTGACAGACTATCAGACACCATGTGACAGACTATCAGACTCAGTGTGACAAACTATCAGACTTGGTTTAACAAACTATTAGAGTCAGTGTGACAGACTATCAGACACCATGTGACAGACTATCAGACACCATGTGACAGACTATCAGACTCAGTGTGACAAATTATCAGACTTGGTGTAACAAACTATTAGAGTCAGTGTGACAGACTATCAGACTCGGAGTAACAAACTATCAGACTCGGAGTAACAAACTATCAGACTTGGTGTAACAAACTATTAGAGTCAGTGTGACAGACTATCAGACTCAGAGTAACAAACTATCAGACTCTGAGTAACAAACTATCAGACTTGGTGTAACAAACTATTAGAGTCAGTGTGACAGACTATCAGACACCATGTGACAGACTATCAGACACCATGTGACAGACTATCAGACTTGGTGTAACAAACTATTAGAGTCAGTGTGACAGACTATCAGACTTGGAGTGACAAACTATCAGACACCATGTGACAGACTATCAGACACCATGTGACAGACTATCAGACACCATGTGACAGACTATCAGACATCATGTGACAGACTATCAGACTCAGTGTGACAAACTATCAGACTTGGTGTAACAAACTATTAGAGTCAGTGTGACAGACTATCAGACTCGGAGTAACAAACTATCAGACTCGGAGTAACAAACTATCAGACTCGGAGTAACAAACTATCAGACTTGGTGTAACAAACTATTAGAGTCAGTGTGACAGACTATCAGTCACCATGTGACAGACTATCAGACACCATGTGACAGACTATCAGACTCAGTGTGACAGACTATCAGACTTGGTGTAACAAATTATTAGAGTCAGTGTGACAGACTATCAGACTCGGAGTGACAAACTATCAGACACCATGTGACAGACTGTCAGACACCATGTGACAGACTATCAGACTCAGTGTGACAGACTATCAGACTCAGCATGACAGACCATCAGACTCAGTGTGACAAACTATTAGACTCAGTGTGACAGACTATCAGACTCAGTGTGACAGACCATCAGACTCAGCGTGACAGACTATCAGACTCAGTGTGACAAACTATTAGACTCAGTGTGACAGACTATTAGACTCAGTGTGATAGACTATTAGACTCAGTGTGACAGACTATTAGACTCAGTGTGACAGACTATTAGACTCAGTGTGACAGACTATTAGACTCAGTGTGACAGACTATTAGACTCAGTGTAGGGTTCCTCACTGTGACAATTTGGAAGTCTCCAAAATCTCTTTTATCATGCATATAGTTCCTCCTAGTGTTTTTGTCCTGTCTGAGATGGCTGGATGGTCATATGATCCACTACCCAGGATCTTTATCTTATTTTGTAAAACTACATACAGTTCCCCAATGTGAATGGAACCAGCATCAGCTTAAGTCTGAGGGATACATCACACCTCAAAGCCACCCCATCTATAAATGTGAACAACTAATCTCATATTAACACTATTGTATTAGCAGGGTTTTAAACCTGTGCCTTCAGATTTGAGAGGCTGGTAATAACTGTTTGTTTTTTTGGTTTTTTTTGTTGTAAATGTTGCATATCCCCTGCAGGACGCTGCAGTCAACACCAGCATTTTCCAGCTGCTGTTGATGTACTAGGCAAATTTTATGTTCAGTAGTCTGCCACTGCTTTCTGAATGACCGGCTCCCATACCAACACGTTATAACACAACACGACACGGTCTGCTGCACAAATTGGTCGTGGCTGCGTTTCGAACGCCTGGTAAGTGGCTCACAAACTGCGTTCGCAAGCCTTTGGCAAAAGATGAAAAAAATACATCACGTAATTAACTACCAGAGAATAACATGTTGCAATGACATAATTTCTACATTCTTACAGGCAATGAAGCGAATCCTTCCTGCTGGAATGTGGCAATGAGATTTTGTATAGCACCTGGCCAGTTGTCAGGCAGAAGCTGAAGCACCAGTGCAGACAGCTGTAGAGTGTAAATATCAGACATGTCATTGTATAACCCCACAGACTGAATAATAATTATAGCATGTCTAAAGACCATCTTCACAAAAGTTGTATCAGATAAAACCCCCTGGGCAGTAGAATGGAACAGATTAGTTCCCTGGTGTCATAGCATGGAAGAGATCAGTTCCTTTGTGTCACAACATGGAAGAGATCAGTCTCCTTGTGTCACAACATGGAAGAGATCAGTTCCCTGGTGTCACTATATGGAAGAGATCTGTCTCCTTGTGTCACAACATGGAAGAGATCAGTCTCCTTGTGTCACAACATGGAAGAGATCAGTCTCCTTGTGTCACAACATGGAAGAGATCAGTTCCCTGGTGTCACTATATGGAAGAGATCAGTCCCCTGGTGTCATAACATGGAAGAGATCAGTCCCCTGGTGTCATAACATGGAAGAGATCAGTTCCCTGGTGTCATAGTATGGAAGAGATCAGTCCCCTGGTGTCATAACATGGAAGAGATCAGTCCCCTGGTGTCATAACATGGAAGAGATCAGTTCCCTGGTGTCATAGTATGGAAGAGATCAGTCCCCTGGTGTCATAACATGGAAGAGATCAGTTCCCTGGTGTCATAACATGGAAGAGATCAGTCCCCTGGTGTCATAACATGGAAGAGATCAGTTCCCTGGTGTCATAACATGGAAGAGATCAGTTCCCTGGTGTCATAGCATGGAAGAGATCAGTTCCCTGGTGTCATAGTATGGAAGAGATCAGTCCCCTGATGTCATAAATTGGAACGGATCAGTCACCTGATGTAAAAGCATGGAACGGATATCAGTCACCTGATGAAACAGCATGCAGCAAAACCATCACTCACAGCCACGTTTTACTCAGTGAAAGAAACAGATAAGGGCAACACCTCACTCAAGCTACCAACTCCAAAAGGCTAACGGAAACTACCATCTTTCATCCAAGGATTGGCCACTGCAGACTACTTTGTCATCTATACCATCTCCCACACAGACTGGTCATCTATACAATCTCAATGTCTCCCACACAGACTGGTCATCTATACAATCTTAATGTCTCCCACACAGACTGGTCATCTATACAATCTCAATGTCTCCCACACAGACCACTTGATCATCTATACAATCTCAATGTCTCCCACACAGACTGGTCATCTATACAATCTCAATGTCTCCCACACAGACTGGTCATCTATACAATCTCAATGTCTCCCACACAGACTGGTCATCTATACAATCTCAATGTCTCCCACACAGACTGGTCATCTATACAATCTCAATGTCTCCCACACACAGAGACTGGTCATCTATACAATCTCAATGTCTCCCACACAGACTGGTCATCTATACAATCTCAATGTCTCCCACACAGACTGGTCATCTATACAATCTCAATGTCTCCCACACAGACTGGTCATCTATACAATCTCAATGTCTCCCACACAGACTGGTCATCTATACAATCTCAATGTCTCCCACACAGACTGGTCATCTATACAATCTCAATGTCTCCCACACAGACTATTGTGCCATCTATACCAGCTAAAAGGTCAATTCCCTTCCTCGCAACCTCGCCTTCTCTAACCATTCCCAGACAACTCAGACAAGACCCAGTGACAATTTCCGTCACTTTGCCGTTACACTACAGCTATATAAGACCCAGTGACAATTTCCATCACTTTGCCGTTACACTATAGCTATTAGACCCAGTGACAATTTCCGTCACTTTGCCGTTACACTACAGCTATATAAGACCCAGTGACAATTTCCGTCACTTTGCCGTTACACTATAGCTATTAGACCCAGTGACAATTTCCGTTGCTTTGCCGTTACACAACAGCTATATAAGACCCAGTGACCCGGGAAGGTTAACCTGGTCAACAAATGCCCACAGAAGTAAGATGTATCGGCCTAACGGTGCAAGAACGCAGCTCTGCTGTAAACAGGCACAACTCAATCACGTCCGGAAAAAAAAAAAAAAAAAAAACTCCGGATGAACGCAGCAGAAGAAGAAGACCCAGTGACAACTTCCGTCACTTTGCCATTACACTACAGCTATATAAGACTCAATGACAATTTCCATCACTTTGTCATTACACTACAGCTATTTAAGACCCAGTGACAATTTCCGTCACTTTGCCGTTACACTACAGCTATATAAGACTCAGTGACAATTACCGTCATTTTGCCGTTACACCCAGCTATACAAGACCCAATGATCAGTACCAGCTAGAGACAGTAATGATATAGAAACACATAGATAACATACTCACGCCGACACACAGCCTTGTCAAAATGACCCTGGGTCCGGAAGAAAACTGGACTATGGTCTCTAGAAGCTTGGACTTCAAGGATTCATACTCCTCGTGTGGGATTTCATGCCTGGGGGAAACGTTGAAACAAAGATGAAAGTAAACATGTCAGCGTTCAGCAGTGGGGATGTTACCAGATACTACAATATATATACAATGAATTATGGGATTTATCGTGCCTGATGCTAATTTATGTCTTGCGCGCGCTCGCTTTGAACTCAACCGTAGTCCATACACACAACTTCTAGTAGTGCTGGACTGAATTCTGCGTGTGGATTAGCTTTACCTATTAACGGTGTCCCTTGCCATCAGAAATAGACACACATAGTATTATTTGGCGCTCACAGAAGAAGAAGAAGGAAATAGAGATTAGAAGAAGCACTAGATAAGATAAAATTTGAAAGCTATAATAGTTACCGACCGGGATCGAACCTGTCGCCTCCAATTGACCACGGTGCCTCGCTGCAGGAACAAGTGTACTTCGATGCACGACCAACTAGACACTCCAAAAAAAAAGTGTCTTCATTGGTCATGTCTATCATACACATGAACCAAGTTGAGTTGAGTGGAGTTGAGTTAAGAACCGACATCACTGCACTCAGGACATTCCCATACGTGCTCCGTTCCCTCGTTCAACAGCCAGCGAAGAGTCATACTACCAATCGTTCCCACCACCATCTGACCAAAAGCTCTCCTGGTCCTCCCTCTCAGCCCTGAGATTCCTCCAGAACCCCTGCCTATCCCCCGCAATCTCACTCTCTCCACATATGGGTTCTCAATCTGTTCCTCTCCACCTGGTCCCACAAGCGCTTGTGTTTGTTCATATATACTCGACAACAGCATTACGGTCCGATGTGTTTGTGCGTTTGTTATTTGATCTATGCTGGTTTAATATAAATTATGATACCTATGGTGATATCTCAATGGTTTGATACGAATCCTGTCCATGTTCCATAGTTGTTTGGTTCATGTGTATGATAGACACGACCAATCAAGACACTTTTTTTGGAGTGTCTAGTTGGTCGTGCGTCGAAGTACACTTGTTCCTGCAGCGAGGCGCCGTCGTCATTTGGAGGCGACAGGTTCGATCCCGGTCGGTAACTATTATAGCTTTCAAATTTTATGTTGTCTAGTGCGTCTTCTAATCTCTTATTTCCTTATTCTTCTTCTGTGAGCACCAAATAATACTATGTGTGTCTATTTATGTAATCGTCTTAGTGGCCTCAACGGTTCTCCCCATTTATTTCTTGTGGTTACTTGCCATCAGACGAATGCACTCCAACTTCAGAGGTTCTTGTAATTAACGTCCCCAAGTCAAGGACGACAGGTCAACATTTTAGTTTAACTGTCTGGTGTAGGGGTTGAACCCCTTACGTCGGCACCAGCACACCGGATGTCTAAGAACACATGCTCTTATCCATTCAGCCATGCTGACCTATTGATGCTAATTCATACTGCTAATACATGGCTGAAGTAAGATACTTCAGTGATCTTTTTCTTATAAAATAACAACTGTCATTACTGCCTACAGTTCCTTCCTGTGTACGGGAGGGGGGATCTTGAGCCTGAGGGATTAAGGCCGCCTGTCTTGGGCAGTGGCCACGAACTGTGCAGGTTGGGTTTTTTTTTTTTTTTTCCTCCCCGACAGAAAAAAAAAATCATACATTATCTTAACTGAGGATTCAAACCCAGGTCTCTGAATGGGACCCAGTTGTTCTACCCATTCAGCCAGACGCTCCTGGCTTTTTCTGACAGCCATGTCAACAGCACTGTGTTAGCACTGTGTTAGCACTGTGTGAGAGGTTGACTTGTATGTGAATGTGTGAAGGGAGCATGATGTAGTATTTCAGTACTGAAGAATTATATTCAATCTGACACTGGGCTCTATAATTAAATCCCTTACTGGTCTAAAGGTGGCAACAAGAAAAGGCACGTCAGTCCCTTAGCAAATACTGACATTAGGATGTGAATGCCTGATCTTCACATATTCTAGGTTATGACATGAGCTGCCCAGCTCCCTTCTTCGACAATGGTCTATACTGGGTGGACACCCAAGATGATCTTTGTTTTGGCAGTAAGCTTTCTGTTCTACCAGACTCTCATAGTTAACCTGTTCAATTTTTGTTGCTGCCTTACCAATCCTGATGTTGATTTCCTGATCTAGAGATAATTTAGTCTTGCAATACAATGAATAAAAAATTGCCTAAAATGCATAAAACTTATGAAATATAACGGTTTTAAAATGTATAAGAATCTTACCAAAATCTGACAATCTTGACATGCAGACAACTGGCACCGTAGTACTGGACTTCCAGACCCTGTGAGGAAGCAACAGACTTCATGAGTTGGCCACACATCATGTGACTACAGACACTGACTATACAACAACAAAGTTATCCACATGTCCTCTACAGTGCAGGACTATACAACAATAAAGTTATCTGCATGTCCTCTACAGGACGGGACTATACAACAACAAAGTTATCCACATGTCCTCTACAGGACAGGACTATACAACAACAAAATTATTCGCATGTCCTCTACAGGACGGGACTATACAACAACAAAGTCCCCGGGAAGGTTAACCCGGTCAACAAATGCCTGCAGAAGTCAGATGTGTCTGCCTAACGGCGCAAGAACGCAGCTCTGCTGTAAACAGGCACAACGCAATCATGTCCGGAAAAAAAACTCCGGATGAACGCAGAAGAAGACAACAACAAAGTTATCTGCATGTCCTCTACAGGACAGGACTATACAACAACAAAGTTATCCACATGTCCTCTACAGGACAGGACCATACAACAACAAAGTTATCCGCATGTTCTCTACAGGAGGACAATCAATACCAACATGTTTTGGTTATTTGTGATTGACTGCTCATTGATTTTTTGTTTGTTTGCTTGCCCGCTTTGAACTCAAGCGTAATCCATACACACTATTTTATAGCAGTGATGGACTGAATTTTGCATGTGGATTAGCTTTCCCTATTAACAGTGTTCCTCGCCATCAGGCGAACCCACTCCGACTTCAGAGGCACTTGCAATTTACATCCCCAAGTCAAGGACGACAGGTCAACATTTTAGTCCAGCTGTCCGTTGTAGGGGTTGAACCGCTTACCTCGGCATCAGCACAACGGATGTTTAAGAATATGCGTTCTTACCCAATCGGCCATGCGGACCTGCACTGCTCACTGATGAAAGGAAAGGTCATCAATGAACATCACAGTAAACAGGGAGATAATAGAACAAGTAACTAGTTTCTCGGAGACTGGACATATAATAACAGATGATGGGAGAAGTGAAATAGAAATCAAAAAGAGAATAGGAATGGCCAAATATATTTTCAACAGCATGAAATCAGTATTAACATCTAGAGAGCCTAACAATACATTAAAAATGAGACTTATCAAATGTTACGTAAATTCAACACTACTATATGGCGAGGAAGCCTGGACATTGAACAAGAAACTAGAAAGTTGAATCAAGGCCCTGGAGATGTGGATATACAGACGAATATGTTGTATTTCATGGAAACAGAAACAATCAAATACAGAGGTTCTGGAAAACCTGGGAATGAAAAGAGAGTTGGTGAAAAAAATAAAGAGGAGACAAGTGAAATATTTCGGCTATGTTAAAAGACATAATACGCTGATAAAAACCATACTGGAGGGCAAGGTTGAGGGCAAGAGAGCAAGAGACAGAGAATGATACTGCATGGGTACTGTAGGAGCACTGTAGGATAACTGCATGGGTACTGTAGGATAACTGCGTCGGTACTGTAGGATAACTACATGGGTACTGTAGGATAACTGCATGGGTACTGTAGGATAACTACATGGGTACTGTAGGATAACTACATGGGTACTGTAGGATAACTACATGGGTACTGTAGGATAACTGCATGGGTACTGTAGGATAACTGCATGGGTAGTGTAGGAGCACTGTAAGATAACTACATGGGTACTGTAGGATAACTACATGGGTACTGTAGGATAACTGCATGGGTACTGTAGGATAACTGCATGGGTAGTGTAGGAGCACTGTAAGATAACTACATGGGTACTGTAGGATAACTACATGGGCACTGTAGGATAACTGCATGAGCACTGTAGGATAACTGCATGGGTACTGTAGGATAACTGTAGGATAACTACATGGGTACTGTAGGATAACTACATGGGTACTGTAGGATAACTACATGGGTACTGTAGGATAACTGCATGGGTACTGCAGGATAACTGCATGGGTACTGTAGGATAACTGCATGGGTACTGTAGAAGCACTGTAGGATAACTGCATGAGCACTGTAGGATAACTGCATGGGTACTGCAGGAGCACTGTAGGATAACTACATGGGTACTGTAGGATAACTGCATAAGCACTGTAGGATAACTGCATGGGTACTGTAGGATAACTGTAGGATAACTACATGGGTACTGTAGGATAACTACATGGGTACTGTAGGATAACTACATGGGTACTGTAGGATAACTGCATGGGTACTGTAGAAGCACTGTAGGATAACTGCATGAGCACTGTAGGATAACTGCATGGGTACTGTAGGATAACTGTAGGATAACTACATGGGTACTGTAGGATAACTACATGGGTACTGTAGGATAACTACATGGGTACTGTAGGATAACTGCATGGGTACTGTAGAAGCACTGTAGGATAACTGCATGAGCACTGTAGGATAACTGCATGGGTACTGTAGGAGCACTGTAGGATAACTACATGGGCACTGTAGGATAACTGCATGAGCACTGTAGGATAACTGCATGGGTACTGTAGGATAACTGTAGGATAACTACATGGGTACTGTAGGATAACTACATGGGTACTGTAGGATAACTACATGGGTACTGTAGGATAACTACATGGGTACTGTAGGATAACTGCATGGGTACTGCAGGATAACTGCATGGGTACTGTAGGATAACTGCATGGGTACTGTAGAAGCACTGTAGGATAACTGCATGAGCACTGTAGGATAACTGCATGGGTACTGTAGGAGCACTGTAGGATAACTACATGGGTACTGTAGGATAACTACATGGGTACTGTAGGAACACTGTTTGCTTACAGTAGGATCAATATTTGTATAGTGTAGAAAGACTGCACGCATGCTGTACAGATATTACATGCATGATCATACACATATGCATACTCACACAAAGAGAGAGAGAGAGAGAGACAAAGAGAAAGAGAAACAGACAGACCGACAGACACAGACAGACAGACCACTGCTGATCTCCAGACCTTATTTGGGCCCATCAAACTCCAACAGAAAGACCAGGCTGCTGGTGAGACTTGTGCCCCAGTCAGCCAGTAGTGCACCTCACTCTGTAGACTAGGGTTGAGGTAGAACTGCTTGACTGCCTGTCAGAACATAGCGATAAGGTGGGCTCAATAACAAACAACATTCTTTTTCTACAAGAGATTTGCCCACTGGTATAGACAATCATACTTCTACACAATAGTGGCTATGTAAGTCTAAAACTATAAATCATCTTTGAAGATGTTGATATGAACTTCAGAATTGCCTGAAGAACATCATTAAAGAAATAAAATATCTATTACTTGAAATATTAATATATGCCAATGTTGCAAATTCCTTGGAGTGCTAGAGTAACTAATGACGATTACCTCAAAGAGGCTAATGAAACTAAAACATTTTATGCAACAAAAAGAAAGAGACCCGCTTTCTTTGGTCATGTGATGAGAAGAGAGGCACTGGAGAAAATCAAGACAACCAGAAAGATCAAGGGGAAGAGAGGCAGAGGCAGACCAAGAGAAATTATGCTGGATGGATTTAGATGGTGGCTCGGAGGAATATCAGCAGCAGAGTTGATTCAGAACATCAAAGACCAAGATCTGTGGAGAGACATGAACGCCTACGCCAGCTGGCATGGCACTTGACGATGATGATGATGATGATGATGATGGTGGTGATGTTATGCCAGTATATACAGAAACACTGACATGAATATTAGATTTTACAATCATAAATGAACTGCTATCCTTCCATTCAATAATACTTCTTTTTCTTTAACCTACTTCTTTTTCTTTATCTTCATTCCTCATTCACTCAGGACTCCATGAGGAAATGGTGTGGCAGGGAGTGGCCAGAGGGTCTGGCTGACACTCAGTTCTCCAAGGAAGGACCCGTCAGACACATAATCAGACTGCAACTGGTACCATTGATATTGGGACTCTTCACTGATTGTTGAGGATGACGATGAAGCATGTGTGGGAATGTCCTGCGTCAGATCTGGACTCAACAATAATCAGTTTATTTCTTACCTGTTCAGCATTTTCAGCAGTATATTCCATTGCTACATGTGTGGGAATGTCCTGCGTCAGATCTGGACTAACAATAATCAGTTTATTTCTTACCTGTTCAACATTTTCAGCAGTATATTCCATTGCTACATGTGTGGGAATGTCCTGTGTCAGATCTGGACTCAACAATAATCAGTTTATTTCTTACCTGTTCAACATTTTCAGCAGTATATTCCATTGCTACATGTGTGGGAATGTCCTGCGTCAGATCTGGACTCAACAATAATCAGTTTATTTCTTACCTGTTCAACATTTTCAGCAGTATATTCCATCGTCACAAGCAGCTCCCTCCCTCTCTGCGTCTTCGTTGTTTTATCTCTGTTGTGTTCAGAAAATTAAAATAGTTGAATGCCTAGTCTACAATAAAGCAACAATTTCTAGAATTATTATTTCAAAACCATGGCAATGGTCTCATGTTCATGACAGTAGAGATCTTAACACAGAAGCCACAAACAATATGTTTCACTATTTATTGCCTGGTATATTTCACTGCCGGCTTCTTAGCCTAGAGGTTAGCGATTTTTCTCCGTAATCTCGTATACTCTCGTAAGTAACTTGATGACGGTGAGAATCAGCAGTGGTTCGAATCACGTCGGTAACTTACGGGGTATGTGAGCCGGCCGCTCAGAAAGCAATGGCAAACTACTGAGCTTAATCTTGCCAAGAAATCAACAATCAGCTGAAAGATGCTGCTGTTGACAGCGATGTCCTGTAAAGGATATGCAAAACATTTTTTATATTTCGCTACCTTTCATCGAGTGCATACTGCAGAGTTATATATCATATGAATTAATGAATACATTGGCTGAAATACTTAAAACACACAGTCACAGGTATTATTTGAATTTGAATCATTTGTTATCCCCATGGTCTCTCTCTCTCATCATGTTCCCCTTGTACCTTGCGGTGTCGAGGTGAAGTATAAACTTCGTGAGAGTGCCCGGTTATGGGCTTCGTATATCGACATTCCCATGGATTCTGTTATTCCCTCCGTCCAACGTTTACGTGGTCGGCCTCTTCCTCTGTTTCCATCTGGTCTGTACATCATTGCTTGTTGTGGCATGCTGTTGACTGGTAGCCTACTTGCATGGCCAAACCATTTGACTTGCTGCTTTCTAATAAAATCTAGAGCAGCTTTAACCCCCACTTTAGTCCTGATTTCTTCATTTCTGATCTTATCTCTTCTTGATACGTTGAGTATTCTTCTCAGGAACCTCATTTCTGTTGTTGTGATTTTTCTTTTCTCTTTTTCTGTCATTGTCCAGGTTTGGCATTGGTAGCATAGAGTTGGCAGGAAGATTGTGTTGTAAAGTGCTTTCTTAGTAGTTATTGATACATGTTTGTTCTTTAGTATTGGTGCCATTTGTCCAATGAGTTGATTTGCCTTATTGCACCTATTTTCGATCTCGTCTTCTGATCTACCATTTGATGATATTATACTTCCTAGGTACTTGAAGCTCTTTACTTGTTTCAAGGGATGTTCGTTTAGGTGAATTGTTGCTGTTTGTTCTTCTTTAGTTATAGTCATTACCTCTGTTTTGCTTGTGCTAATTTTCATGTTATGTTCCCTACACATTTCGTTTAGACTATTCATGTGGTCTTGTAATTCAGCTTCTGATTTTGCTATTAGTGCTTGGTCGTCCGCAAACAGGAGTTCTCTAATGGTTAGATTTGCAGATGGTTCTTCTTCTGTGTTCTCGTCATGCGGTATTCTTGCTGTCTCTGCTTGGCTGGTTTCTTTACATATGTTGTCTATATATGTTATGAACAAGAGAGGGGACAGGACACAACCTTGTCGTACTCCAGATCTTATGGTGAAGGGTTCTGAGTGTCCTCCAGTTGCTCTCACTATGCATTCACTGTTGTTGTATAAACTTCTACATAGGTTTGTTAGATGTGTACTCACTCCATATTGTTTAAGGATTTCCCACAGCTTGTTTCTATCTACCCTATCAAATGCCTTTTCTTGGTCAACAAAGGCTAAGTAGAGTGTTTCATTGAATTCAATTGATTTTTCTATAAGTTGTCTAAGAGCAAAAATAGCGTCTGTGCATCCTTTGTTTTTTCCTAAATCCAAGCTGCGTTTCGCTTAGCTGGGGTTCTAAAGTAGTTCGTAATCTTTTTTCAAGAATTTTGCAAAATATTTTCCCAGTATGACTCAACAGTGAAATGTCTCTGTATTGTGTGCAATCTCTTTTGCTGCCTTTGTTTTTCCAAATTGGGATAATTATGGCGTTTCCCCAGTCTCGTGGTGCCTGTTGTTCTACCCAAACATGGTTGAATAGTCTATGTAGCCAAGCTGTTCCTACTTCCCTTGCTGCTTTAATTAGTTCATTTGGTATTTCATCCTGTCCTGGTGATTTGTTCAATGGGGCTAATCTGATGGCTTCTATAATTTCTTCTTTTAGTATGTCTGGTTCTAGTTCTTCGGTGACATCTGTATAGGTCTCTTGAATTCCTGTGACATCTGATGGGATGTTGAGAAGTTGTTCGAAATACTGCTTCCATCTATGCTATCCCCATGGTAATTTCAAAATTAAAATAAACTCATTCTGTTTGCACAAAACTGGCTGGAAGCACCTAATTGCTAAGGCCTCACTAAATTTGAGCAATTGTTTAATGTTTGTCAATTACAGTATACAGAACACGTTTGTGTGTGGTTAACTTTCTAACTGTTGTAGAGAGTAAGTAGAGATTTCCGGGGGGCTGCGTGGTCTCAAGGTATGGTGTCCGCCTCGAGTGCTGGAGGTCCCGGGTTCAAGCCCCGGTGAGGACCGGGATTTTTTCATGTGGACTTCTAGTAATAACATTTCCCCTGGTCTCTGGGCAGTGAGATCGGACGCCCATGTGTATTGTTGCGCACGTAAAAAATCCCTTGGCAGTTGAAAATCGAAAAAGAGTAACCTAACGGTGCTGCCCGGGCAATATTTCAAGTTAAAAATCTACCCAATGTATTTCAGGATCCTCGCCTTGTGCTACGGAGTTTGTGCACTGGGCTGAGTTTCTCCAAACTCAGGTTTGAGTTAGGAGGAGAACGGAGCACTTATGGGTTACACCCGTGTGCCGTGATGTTGATCCATCGACTAAACTAAACTAACGAAGCACTTATGGGTTACACCTGTGTGCCGTGATGTTGATCCATCGACAAAACTAAACTAAGTAGAGATTTCCTTATAGAGACAATGGCTACAGTCACTGCCAGTTTGGTCACTGCCAAGAAGGACAGCAATGGCAAACCAAGAAGAACAGCAATGGCAAACTACCTTCTTTACAGATGCCTAGAATATCATTTGACATTGCAATGAGAAAATGAGAGTTGAAGTGCTATATAGAACCGATAGGGTTTAGCATACATGTTCTTTTTCTTCCTTTGTTGCTTGAAATGTATTGTCTATATCTGCAATGCTGTATAAACACATATAAACTTCATAGTCTTTTAGAGTGATGTTTTACTGTTGTTTCTCCAGGCCAGAAAGTTCCTACATATGTCGTATTCGAGGCAGTCTTGGAATATGTAATCTTTTATCTGTGGTGCCAATCCACATGTTCACATGGTTGATTTGCCAGTCTTAAATTTTTGTTACATGTGGTTGCAAAAACAATTGTATCCAGTTTTGAAGCGCAGAATGATTTACTCTGGTCTGTCCATAAAATGGTAATCATCTTGTGTACACACACATTAAAAGGGTAAATGGTAACTGTCTTGTGTACACACACCATAAGGTAAATGGTAATCATCTTGTGTACACACTATAAAGGTAAATGATAACTGTCCTCTGTGCACACACTATAAAGGTAAATGGTATCTGTCTTGTGTACACACACTATAAAGTAAATTTGTAAAAGTCTTGTGTACAACACTATAAAGGTAAATGGTAATAGTCTTGTGTACACACACTATAAAGGTAAATGGTAATCATCCTGTGTGCACACACTATAAAGGTAAATGATAAGTGTCCTGTGTGCACACACTATAAAGGTAAATGGTAATCATCCTGTGTGCACACACTATAAAGGTAAATGATAATCATCCTGTGTACACACACTATAAAGGTAAATGGTAACCGTCCTATGTATACACACTATAAAGTAAATTGGTAATTGTCTTGTGTACAACACTATAAAGGTAAATGGTAATCATCTCGTGTACACACACTATAAAGGTGCAGTTTAAAGAAAAAGTAAGGGACCCTTTTATATACGTCTAGGCATACAGGGTGTAAGGTCAAGTACAGGACCCTGTTCACGCATGAAGGTGCATGGGGCACACGGTGCTAGACCCATCGGCTTTATAGACCAATCAACTCTCTACGTCAGTATCCTGCCAGCCATCTTTCCTTCCCAAGGTATTCTCGGAACTAATTTTAAGATGGGTCGACCTGGAAGCCCGGGTTATTTGTTCCAATCCTAATTGTACCCAGCTGTGGATCAAGCCCATGAGCTCCGAGTTGGCGGGCAAATGTCTAGTCACTGTGCCACTGAGGCTCCCTTGGGTGTAAGGTGCTAGTCACACATACTTTTTTTAAAAGGCCAAATGGCACTCAAACGCTGAAGTCAATATCACCGCAGTGCCTTAGCTTCCCGGAACCTCTCCTGGATACCAATTTTAGACTAGGTTGACCTGACAGCCCTCATACCAATTTTAGACTAGGTCGACCTGACAGGCCTCTTACCAATTTAAGACTAGGTCAATCTGACAGCCCTCGTACCAATTTTAGACTAGGTCGACCTGACACCCCTCGTAAATTTTTACACAAATCAGTTGGGATTTGAACACATAAGCCACCATTTGAACACACAGCCAATGCACTAATGCAGTTCTCATAAAGATGACAGCATCATGAAGAAAGTATATAACTATATATTTTTTTATACACTTTATAACTTTATTGACACCAGATAAATATTATAAACACTTCTTTCTTATTTACTCTGTGAGATTCAACCCTCTAGGCTAGGCACTGACATGGAGTGTGCTGACAATGGAATTCCTTAAACTATTGGAGAAAATGCCACCAGATGTGGGAATATATCACCGATAGTGAGATAACGACAGTTTATCAGTGATCAACATTGCCTGGAGTGAGAGATCATCATGATCATCCGAGATGGGACCTAAATCTAATGAATGAAGCAATGAACACAAAATTGCGCTCAAATTTTCTCGATTATCCAATGTCATTCTCATGCTGAACTTAACCAAGGAACCCCTTTATCTGATAATTTACCGTTTTATGTTTAGACGTAATCTGAAATGTGAAAATGTTACAGAGAGCAGCCCAGCGAGAGAGATATCTTGTCCTTAGACGCCATTTTGTAACATTGGCAGACGCCACTGGACTCGGGGAAAAGTGAGAGCAACTTTCTTCAACTGTGACAAAATCAAATCAGACGCCTCTAATTAGTAATAGTTTCTAAGTGAGATATGTTACATCGCTCGGCGTCTGGGTCCTAGGGGTTAGTGAATGCAGTTTCACAATTAAGGTGAACGAAGGTTAGAAATCAACTCCAGATGATTTAGGAAAAGATCGCTTTGCGTTGATTACGATGGTATGGAAGCCGGCCATTCAGAATGCAATGCTAAACTTTTGTTTTTTAAATGTTGCTTATCCTTACAGGACGTTGCAGTAAACCCCAGCATCTTTCAGCTGCTGTTGATGTACTAGGCAAGATTACGCTCAGTAGTTTGCCATTGCTTTCTGAGCGACCGGCTCAAAACCCCCTAAGTTACCAACGCGGCTCAAACCGCTGCCGATTCTCGCGCAGCTGTGTTACTCACGAGAATATACAGGATTTCGGAGAAAGACATTAAAACCTAGGCCAGGAAGACCGCTAGTCTGAATAAATTCAACCATGCACTACTTAGCAACCAAACCTCGGATAACTGTGTTAGTATGCCTGTTCACTAACTACCACAGCTTCATTTGCAGATATAATAGTTTTTCAGTTAAATAAACCAAGGCATATTCACCCAATTTGTTTTCGTAAACAAAATAAGCCAGTTCCTTTTTTTTTTTTAAACTGAAAATGTTAAACTCCTGCAATGTCCTGTAAAAGTATAGTGAATAACGTCATGCTATGTCTAACGACGTCACTACACATTGGGTATTCTCATGCGGTCGCAGATCTCCGGTGAACAACTAGGGTTAGAATCGAATTGTAAGAAGACACAAATTATGGTCATCACTGGGAAGAAGGAAACACCACAATGTAATACAGGTGGGCCCCGCTATGCGTCGCCTCGATATACGTCGTTTCGCTATAACTTTGTTGTCACATAGGGGACTAACTTCACTTTACGTTACTACGTTTCGCCATAACGTCGTTTTGAGGCTGGCGATCGGGCTGTTGATATCGGTAAAATCCATGGTTTACCTCCAACGACGGTAAGGACAATTCATGCAAGTGCTGACGAAATCAAAGAGGGTGCTAAAAACGTAACCCATTTGAGTGCTTTCAAGATCACTTGTACCAGAAGTATTCTTATGGCGAACAAGGAAGCACAGTTGGCCATCTGGACTGAAGACCAGAACCAACGGAATATGCCTGTGAGCAAGATGGTTAGCCAAGAGAAAGCAAAGGCTCGCTATGAAGATCTAGCTAAGAAAGCGGGTGAGAGCTGTACTAGTAGTGCCGATGATATTTTAGAGCGAGTCGTGGTTGGTTTGAGCGCTCTAAGAAGCGTTCACACCTGCACAACATTCAGACAACAGGTGAAGCGGCGAGTGCTGATAGTGATACTGAGGAGGGTGGTTACTGTGCAGCAGACATTGGACACATTTTTTGTTCAAGCAGAGAAGAGCCAGGAAAAGAGGCAGGAAGAGGTTACAGTTTCATCCTCAGATGAAGAGGCAGAATGTAATGCCTCTACGTCCCAACAACTCTACCACTCGCCCTCCAACCCACCTCTATTTAGCAAATAAATATCAACAACCATCATAATACACATTACGGTACACAATACACTGTATTTCCTTTCATTATATGGGAAATAGTGTTTCGCTATACGTCGTTTCACTTAACGTCGCGTTTTCCAAGAACGTAACCCCGACGTTAACCGGGGCCTACCTGTATACAAGTCCGATTCCGATTACGATTTGTAGAAAGAAAAAAGAAAAGAAACTTTCCACCTCGTTTAACCCACCTCAATGACGCTGGTTATAGTTGTTGTGGTTCGTGGTGCGGGATAAGTTTTTTTCTGCGCCAGTGTTAACTGGCTTATCGATTTGCAGAGTTTATGCCTGTGACGTCTACTGGGGGATTCGTAGGCAGGCAAGTTTTTTCTTTGAGTCCGTCTCCTCTGGTTATTTCTTTTGTCAGTGTTGGCTCCCGGCTACTCGATTTTGATGTTGCAGTCTTTATAAGGGCTCCTTGTATGACTATTGGTTAGCTTTCCTCTTGCTGTGGTCTTGTGTCATCTTCTTGGAGTTTTCATATGTGTCATTCTTGCTCTTGTTTTTTTTTTGAGGCGATCCATTTCCATTTCGTATTTGTTGCTCCATGCGGACCAGTCATCTTCGTACCCTTGGCATAGTAGTCTAGCTTGTCTGTCCCTCTCATTGAATTTAACTTCCTGTATTGCAATAGTTTCTTGGATTGTTAAGGTGGGTTCGTCTTTTTCGTCTGGGCTCTCATTATCTTCATATGTGTTGAACTCTTCCTCTAGGCCAGTGTTTCCCAACCTTTTTTGTACCGTGCCCCACTTAAGCCTTTCTAAAATTCATATTGCCCCCCTCCCCTGCCCCATGCCCCCCCCCCCTCAACATATACATTATTTTTAATATTCAAAAATTGAAATGTTCACTAAAGAAACTTGAATGATAGGTTTTAGGAAGAAATCACTAGGTAATTATTGAGCAAACACAGTAAGTAAATTTTCAAAACATATAATGGAGAACTGAAATTCAAGTACAAAATAATTTTATGAAAGATTTTTCTATATTATTTTAATTATTAGTAATTATTTATTATTTAAATTTAGTGAGATCCTTCCGCTTGATGCTTGCTGCAAAGAGATCTTATGTCAGGTTCCAATTTAGTTAACTTCAGTCTCAAGTCTCCCTGTTTTGTTATATTCAGCCGATTTCTTCCATTTTCGAATTGCCCCCCTTAACAGTCAAATTGCCCCCCTGTGGGGCGTGGGCCCCACGTTGGGAAACACTGCTCTAGGCTCTCTTCATGTGTCGGGCAGGATATTGATATTTTGGGTTGCTTGGGCTCCGTGATTTGGCTACTAGCTTTGTCTTGCTGTCTCTGATTGGTCTGCGATTTGGCTTTAGCTTGCACCTTTTTGCCTCCTGTTTTATGTATCGTCTTTAGCACCTTTTCTGTGTTTTCTTGTTGGGTTGCATTTCGCAGCTTCTCTATGGTCTGTTCCTTAGTTTCTGCTGGTTTGTTTTGGGTTAGCTCCCTTTCAGTTTTTAGTCTTTCTCTCTCCGTCTTGGTGTCTCGTAGAATCTTTTCATTCTACTTTGTCGTCTGGATCATGTTTTCCACCTCTTGTTTGATGTTTTGCTGGATCTCCTTTATTTCAGTACGCAGATTTTCATTGTCACTGGTTGATGCTGGCGTCAGTAGTGCATTGACTTGCTTCTTCAGCTCGTCTATCTGGTTTTGCAGTTGATCCCTTTCAGCTTGTGATATGCACGTGGCTGTCTCGTACCTCCGCATTGCGTTCTTATGTGGTGTCTTTGTTGTGATGGCTATCTTTAGGACACCGTTCGACAAAGTCTCGATAAGCGCCCACTCTATCTCGATGAGTAGTGGGCTTGCAGTCAGTAAAATGGTATAGCTTTTCGGTCAGTCCTGCCGGCGTAGCTTGAAAGCTCGTCGGTAGGCGTCGAGTGGTTTTGCATGTATCACCTTGTACCGGGAGGGCGCGCTTTAGCGATGCTACACTTGGCTTGAGTGTGCGTGAACGTCTGTCCTGTCAGTGGCCAGATGCATTGCGAGCTGATGAGGCTCAACCGTAAATCGGGAGATTTGTTCGCAACTTAGATGAGCAATATCTTCTGTAGGCAGTTTCTCGCTAGCATGTGTATGTGGACTGTCTTGGCGGTCAGTCCGTCTCGGCGATGGATATCTTGTGGATCCTATCAGTAGTCATACGCTCATTGCTTGTCGCTACGCTTGTCTTAAAACTGAAAATTAAAGGAACTGACGGAAGGGCCGTTGGCACGAGGCTCTCGAGAGCCAATATATACAGGGATAACTGGCCGTGGCAGCCTAACGTCCACTGCATCTGTGTCTGTCTCCAGTCGTCTTGCCATGCTCGCCACTGGAGCCAGATGGACGCAGACGAGAGAGCGAGGACGATGGAGTTGCGCGACCACTACCTCGCTATAATCAAACCTAAAGTGGAAGTCATTCGTTCCTCATCAAAAGATGCAGTGAATGAATGATCCTCGTCATTCGTGACGGACGAACATCGTCTTTAGGACGTCGCTGTGTCTTTGGAGGTACGGACAGTCCAGGAATCTTGCTCCATGCTTGCCCGGGCAGTTTGCTCTTTCTTTTGTTGTTGGGTGCTCGGAAGTCCGTGTCCAGCTTGGCCAGCGGACACTCCTTGAAGGTGTGGTGATCGGCGCAGTAACGGCAGATTTCCGTCTTACTGCGACATGTTGCTCTGATGTGACCGGCCCTCTGGCATCTGGAACATTGAGTTATTCTTGGAATGAATCCTTCAGACTGCTGTAATTTCTGGTTAACTGATGCCTGGCGTGGTATCTCGCTGCCCTCAGTCGTCACCACCGCCAGCGTGGTAGGGATCTTTGAGTACGTCAGGATCCGCTCTGCTCTCAAAATCCCGATGTGAAGATTCTCCTCCTGTAGCTGCTTCATGATTTCTTTGTCTGACAGCTCCACTTGAATACGTTTGATAACCCATCTGATTCTTTTTGAGTCGGTGTTTCCGACTCTGGTGTCTTTCTCCTCCTTCTCAGCTGTGTTGGCTCTTGTTTGTGGTGGGTTGTCGTCGATCTTCCTCGTGATGGCTTCAGTAGTAACTGTAGTTTCAGGTTCTTTGTTGCAGCTCACATGAAATTTCTCTCCGCCCGTCTTCTTTACGGCTTTGTCGGCTCCCACGCTGCACATCTTAGATACCACGTGTATTTTGGTGTTCTTGCCACGTGCCATTTCCCCCCGTACCAGGCTTCTTGACTTGTTCAGGTGGGATATACAAGTAAATGGGAATATTCTTAAATAAGTGAATAGGTACAATTATCTCGGAACAGTCATAACATCTGATGGGCGATGCCTTGAAGAAATTAGAACAAGAATTGCCATTGTGAAGGTAACCTTTTGCGAGATGAAAAACATACTGACCAATAAAAAGATATCAATTGAAACGAGACAAAGAGTGTTGAAGTGCTACAAATAACCTGTACTTTTGTATGAATGACGACTCTCGATCACCAGAGTCATGGATCAGTTCAGTGTTCTTGTCTCGACCATACCACGTGGCCAAGCCATCATTGTATTTACTTCTCTGTCTTCCCCTTGTTCTCTTCCCCTCGATCTTCCCAGATGTCACAAGTTCTCCAATTTATTTCTTCTGAAAACATAACCAAAAAAGTTGTCTGTCTACATCTTATTTCTCTAATCAGTTTAAGGTTTCCATTTGTTCTTGTAGGAATTGTTCATTGGTTTTTCTGTATGTCTATGGTATTCTTTGCATCCTCCTCAGAAACCACATTTCCACAGCCATCAGATGTTTTTCAGCTTGTCTGCTCATTGTGTACGCTTCACACCCTTACAAAAGCATAGGATCTATATAGCGCCTCATGTGCTACAGGTGATACCCGATCGTCGTCAAGCAACTGTATGCAAATTAAAGGTTAAAAATACACTAAATGTTGGTGCATGGAATGTCAGAACACTTAGCCAGAATGGACAATTTGATAATATCAAGAAAGAGATTGAAACAATGAAGATAAATATATTAAAGATTAGTGAAATACGATGACCAGGTGGGGGTGGGGGGGGGATGTTTAGATAAGAATAGAATTATTTACTTAGCAGGGAAGGACTGCACAAGGTGAGTTGGCATAATTTTGGATCAAATGAGTGCTAGGACAGTTAAAGGAGTTTGGACAATCTCAAATAGAGTATTATTAGTGAAACTCCGTGGCCAGCCTCTGAGTATTAACATAATACAAGTACAGTATATGCTCCAACAGCAGACCGTAAAGATGAAGATGTAGATATATTTTATAACGAATTAGACATGGCCGAGGACCAGTGTAAAAAATTTGAAATGACTGTCATCCTAGGGGGTTTTCAATGCCAAATTAGGCAACAAAAAAGGTGAGTGGTGTAACTGGTGGCTATGGCCTAGGTCCTAGGTGATAGTAATGAGAGAGGTGACAGATTAATAGACGAAGTGAGCAGGAGAAAACCTGGTCTGGTACAGTCAAGGTCTGCATGCACTTTTCTTTCCTCGCTGGCGAAAGGCCGTGCAAGTTTATGGGATTTATGTACACAAATATTATGTTTAGAAGAAATGTCATGTATAGTGTTTGTAAATTTAATTCATTTTGAACAAATAGTTCTCTTTCTCTCCTCTCCCCTCCTCTCCCCCCTCTCTCTCTCTCTCTCTGTCTCTCTCTGTCTCTCTCTCTCTCTCTGCCAAATGGTGCATTGCTTTCAACACCCTCCCCCCCCCCCCCCCCCCCGCATTCTTTAACATAAATATCTCGTATAATAATAAATCATACAATTCAACTGCGCATGCGTTTCCCTATTTATTTAAAACCGCATAATGAACGGTGGCCATGGAAGTCAGAACACGCTAAGGAGTGTGTAACAACTCACCTGCCGAATCAACCAGTCCTGAAAATAGATGGCACTCGTGCGTATATACGAGCCGTCTCACTTGGACAAGGCCGAGACGAGTAGGAGGGCCGTCGGGGTGAGTGTAGAAGCCTGGGGAGTGACCCTGTGTATAGACGCCCCGGATGCAGATCTTGGTGGTAGTAGCAAATATTCCAACGAGAACTTTGAAGACTGAAGTGGTGAATGGTTATATGTGAACAGCAGTCGAGCATGGGTCAGTCGGTCCTAAGAGATAGAAACACTCCGTTCTGACCCCGGGGAACTCTGTATACTGTCTGTCCGTTCAGAGTCTGCTCACAGCCTATCGAAAGAGAATCGGGTGAATATTCCCATGGTCTGTCCTTGCCTTCGCTTGAGGGCTGACCGTGATGTCTTCGACCGTTTTAACTTGACCAGCTGGGATTTGGACGGCACAACAACAATGAGAGTTGAAAGTCCTTCGAAACACCAGGGAAGGCTAACCCGGTAACAAACGCTCGCAGAAGTCGGATGTGCTGGCCTAAGGGTGCAAATAAAATTGGCACAACGCAACTACGTCTCAAAAACACCCCGGATGAACGCAAAAGAAGAGACATAATAATAACATATTTGTTAATAATCCTGTACATGCATTCTGCAGTATTACCAGATAACTAAAAGAGAAACGCTTAAATGAACAAAAAGGAAGGGACATAAACATTTAATTTAATTATAAGGGAAATTACTTAAATATAAAAAATAAAAATAATATACTTAGCTATAACATTATTATCAAAAATACAGTTATTTCTACTAAATATTTATAATTGAGAAAATAGTATTGTTAATGTAAAAGTTAAAACAAAAAGAAAATACTTTTAGATTACGCAAAAAAAAGCTATTCTATATTTTAATTACTTAAAAATTATAAACAACATATTAGTTCTATATACTCTTATTAAATTCGAATAGAATACATTTAGTATCATGATGATTGTCAATATGATGATGCCCCTCTAGGGGGGATAACATATTTTTTACTGGCCTCCTATGGCCACACAAAATTTAAAGGAAATTAACCGCACATTCTTAACTTTGATAACATTATGAAAGAAAAGAGAAGACTGAATACCACGGACAGACAGAAAAATTAATGACCAAATACTAATTCGTTCAGTAGCAGGTCCTTTGCAGAACCTCGCTCCCATAACAACCTTCCGGAAAACCTCTCGATCATAAGCAAGATGGGACGCAGAGGTGTTTCCAAGGCACCAGGGCCGGGTTATATACTGGCCAAGACCTATTGACGCGTCCTCGTCGAGCGTCCTGGGCAACAGGTCCCTTTGAGGTCCTGGCTAAAGTCAATAGGATCGTCGATTCCTCCGAAGTCAGAGAGTGTCTGCCTGTACGGCGAGGAACCACCAGTCTGCACACCAATAAGCCAGACATGGGACAACGGATACTCATGCAAACCTCAGGTCCTGTATGACATCACACTGATGTTGGACAACAGGATGTATTCATCCGACATACAGGACTTCGCGTTGGAGCTCAAGCCAACGAACACAAGCAAGCAAGCAAGCATAAGCAAGATGCCCCGCGTCCGACACACCCATCTAGAGATTTAGAGATCATTTACCACTTCCAGCACCCATCTTATCTTTGGCCTTCCTCTTCCTGTTTCAGTTAACGGAGTAGGAGTATCCCCTATTAAAGGAGATGTAAGACGCCTCCTTTAAGCCGTTAGTCTACGAGACATCCTTGGGCAAGGTGGAGTACCCGTTTAGCCCCCCCCCCCCCCCACCCTCATCAGGATTACGTGAAGCCATGGAAGCAGGTGGTGGATGGAGTGTGAGAGCAGCCGACAGGTTGTTGTTGGTTATGGTATGCACTCTGCGGCGATAGGCAGATGATCTCATCAGTTGAGACAATGGCTATAGCCACCGACTAGTACAATCACTGACCAGAAGGAAAGCAATGGCAAACTACCTTCTGCAAAACTTGCTAAGAAACCATAACAACCATGATTAAGTACTACAAGAAACAAATGAAAATCGTAACTTGATTAGAGAAATTAGACGTAGACACTCAGAATGTGTTGGACATGTTATGTGAAGAAATAAATGAGAGAACTTGGTGACAATTGGCAAGATCGAGGGGAAGTGAACAACAGGAAGACAGAGAAGTAAATACTTTGATCGCTTGACCACGTGGCATGGTCGAGACAAGAACACTGAACTGATCCACGACTCTGGTGATCGAGTGAGATGACAGAACATGACCGCCCACGCTTACCGGCATGGCACATGATGGATGGAATATTCACATGTTAGGTATATCTGAGGCCAAGGGGCATTATAACTTCGAGAAATACAGCATAATCCATTCTGGAAGAGAGAAAAAACAGCCAGAGATAGCAATTATAATGGATATAGAAATATGAGAAGAACAATGTGGGTTTGTTGAAGGCAAGGGTTCAGTAAATGCTGTAAATATGATGAGAATATTAACTGAACGTTCTGTAAAAGTAAACAAAAACCAACATCTATGCTTTATTGACTACCCAAAGGCTTTCGATAAAGTAAGACATGTCAATATGATAAAGATGCTTGCAGATCTACAAATTGATGGGAAAGACCTTTATTCATTCATTCAGTAGCATGTCCTTTGCAGAACCTCGCTCCCATAACAACCTTCCGGAAAACTTCTCGATCATAAGCAAGATGTCCCGCGTCTGATACACTCATCTGGAGATCATTCGCCACATCCTGCACCCATCTTCTCTTTGGCCTGCCTCTTCCTCTCTTCCCAGGTATATACCCTTCCATTATTGTTCTCTCCAAACTTTCGTGACGTTTCAAGTGACCAAAATATTTCAATTTTCTTTGTTTTATCGTCTTTAATAGCCAACCTTCTTCAATATTCAGCTCTTGAAGTATGGATGCAGTTATTCTTTTCTTTACCCAAGATATTCTTAGAACCCGTCTATAACATTTATATTCAAAGGCATGTATGCGCTGTTCACCTTTTTTTTTAGCAATTGTTCATGTCTCACAGGCGTGTGTTGCAATGGGAAAGATGCATGCTCTTAAAAATCTGATTTTTGTAGTTCTATCTGTCCCTCTCTGCGTTTATGGGTGGGGAGTTGTGTGGGATGAGAGATGTGTGAGGGATGGGAGAGGTGTAGGATGTGCGGGTGGATGAAGGATGTATGTGAGGATGGGGGATGTGTGTTTGGCTGGATGGTTGGGGTGTGTGGGTGGGAGGGTAGATGAGAGATACATGTGTTGATGGGTGGTTGGATGATGTGTGGGTGTGAGTGCTTGATGGATGAGTACGTGAGTGGGTGGATGTGTATGAGAGATGAGTGTATGAGTGGGGTGTGTGTGTGTGGGTGGGAAGGCGGATGTGTGTGGGTGGGGGTGTGTGTGGATGGTTGGTGTGTGCTTTTGGATGAGGAATGTGTTGAAGCGTGAGGATGTGTGTATGAGTAGGGAGATGTGTGTATGTGTGTGTGTGTATGTGTGTGTGTATGGGTGGTGAGATGTGTGGTTAAGGGATGTGCGATTGGGGATTGGAGATCGGGGGGGGGAGTGGTTGGCGAGTGGGTGGGTGGAGGATATGTGGGAGGGTGAGTGTGTGTATGTTCGGGGTGGAAGAGGATGTGTGTGTGTGTGGGTGCGGGATGTGTGGGTGGGGAGATGTGTGGGTGAGTGATATGTGTGTAAGTGGGGGATGTGTAGGTAGGTGCGGGTTTTGTGTGGGTAAGTGCAGGATATGTGAGTTGGCGGGAATATGTGTGTGTGGGTGTTGGATATGTTGTTGGGGGAAGTGTGTTTGGCTGAGTGGTTGGGGTGTGTGGGTTGGTGGTGGAGGATATGTGGGTGGGTGAGTGTTGGTAGGTTATGGGATGGGTGGAGGATGTGTGCGTGTGGGTGGGGAGATGTGTGAAGGTGGGGGATGTGTGGGTGGGTATGGATGGGTGGTTACATGTATGAGTGCCTGGGTTTGTGTGTGAGTGGGTGGGGGATGTGTGGTGGATGGGAGATGTGTATGTGTGGGTGTGGAGATGGTGTATGTGGGGGTGTGTGTGGGATGTGTGGGTTGGGTGTTGGGTGGATGGATGGGGTCATGTATGTGCCTGTGGGTATGTATGTGGTTGGGTGGTGGGTGTATGTGTGGGGGACACGCGGATGGATAGGGGATGGGTGGGTGGGTGGTGGATTTGTCTCATAACATGGTAACATGCATTGTTTATGTTTACAACATTCATTTGACAATGTTTTTTTCCCCTATGTGAATGTACTATGCACTGATGAACGAAAGATGAGTGATTGGAAGGGCCGAATGTAAGACGGACCTGCGTGCCCAATTTGTTACCCTTCGAAAATAAAGTTCGTTCGTTCGTTCGTTCTCCACAATTTATTCAGTTGTTTTAGTCTTTGAAGAGCAATAACTATTCGTCTTTTAACTTCTTTCATTGTGTCACAGCTGTTGGTAATCAATGACCCAAGATATTCAAAATAGGATATGTGAGTTGGCGGGAATATGTGTGTGTGGGTGTTGGATATGTTGTTGGGGGAAGTGTGTTTGGCTGAGTGGTTGGGGTGTGTGGGTTGGTGGTGGAGGATATGTGGGTGGGTGAGTGTTGGTAGGTTATGGGATGGGTGGAGGATGTGTGCGTGTGGGTGGGGAGATGTGTGAAGGTGGGGGATGTGTGGGTGGGTATGGATGGGTGGTTGCATGTATGAGTGCCTGGGTTTGTGTGTGAGTGGGTGGGGGATGTGTGGTGGATGGGAGATGTGTATGTGTGGGTGTGGAGATGGTGTATGTGGGGGTGTGTGTGGGATGTGTGGGTTGGGTGTTGGGTGGATGGATGGGGTCATGTATGTGCCTGTGGGTATGTATGTGGTTGGGTGGTGGGTGTATGTGTGGGGGACACGCGGATGGATAGGGGATGGGTGGGTGGGTGGTGGATTTGTCTCATAACATGGTAACATGCATTGTTTATGTTTACAACATTCATTTGACAATGTTTTTTTTTCCCTATGTGAATGTACTATGCACTGATGAACGAAAGATGAGTGATTGGAAGGGCCGAATGTAAGACGGACCTGCGTGCCCAATTTGTTACCCTTCGAAAATAAAGTTAGTTCGTTCGTTCGTTCGTTCGTTCGTTCTCCACAATTTATTCAGTTGTTTTAGTCTTTGAAGAGCAATAACTATTCGTCTTTTAACTTCTTTCATTGTGTCACAGCTGTTGGTAATCAATGACCCAAGATATTCAAAATTTTCCACCACCTCCAATTTTTCCCCATTAACGTATATTTCTTTCTCCATAGTAGCTTTATCTGTATGCATTATCTTTGTTTGTGCTATGTTAAGATATAAGTTGTGATTTTCACTACTACTATTTGATTTGGTTGGAATTATTAGGGTTTCTATACCATTCTGTGATGTGAATAGTAATACTGTATCATCAGCATACCGAATCTCTGGTATGTCATGACCACCGATATTTAAGGCATCATATAGCTCCTTTTTTATATCATCTCTGATATTTCTCCTTATATTTTCGGCGTACAGGTTAAACAAATAGGCGGACAGAACACAGCCCTGACGGACTCCTTGCTTGATGTCAAACTAATCTGATGCCTCGCCATCTGTTTTAACCGTGACTTGTTGGTCTAGAAAGAGCATTTTTATGAGTTGTATTACATGTGATGGAAAGCCCATATTCCTCATGATTTCCCAACGTTTCTGATGTTGTATACAGTCAAATGCCTTTGACTAATCCACAAAACATGAGAATAGGTTTACATTAAATTCTCTGCACTTCTGTATTATCTTCTTCTTCTTCGTCTTATGCGCTCACCCGGATTGTTTTTTCAGACATATGTCACCAACTGGCTTGAGGTAGCTCCCGGTTGGGCAACCACTCAGCCAACATCATTTTCTTTTACTGGTGTTTAGTTCTGGATGCAGTTTAAGATCCCCTAACTCTGTCAGAAGGGACTAATTACCACCCCAGATCCCAGAGAGAAAACGTGGAACAAATGTCTGTTATGCTGATTTAAGACACTGTCCCTGATACTCAATAAAACAGCCAAGAAGTGGCTCGTTGAAGATAGAATATATCTATATAGATTTGGCTGTACTTGGTATCACCAGAAGTGAGAAAGGAGGAGTTAAGACATGCAACGTAATCTGGTTAATTATGACTGCATAGGCAAGATACCTCCCGGACATAGATTCCCACTTCTGGACAATATGTGTGAACCCCCACTAAATGATACAATAATGTGTGTACTTGATACGCTACACAAACATTTATAAACATTTAGAATTATACGGACAAATTGAGTTTTAAAATACAACAACTGTGTTTATTATTGCTATTGATGATCATATGATGATGATGATGATGATGATGATGATTATGGTATGGTATACGTAACTTATGAGGTCACATAGATCATGCTTCCCCCAGTGAGACGCAGTTCACTGTCAGATTGAAGGAGTCCAAATTGGTCCCTCACAAGGCTAAGTCACTTCCTGATATGGGTTGTTGACTGTCCATTGCTCCTAAGAGATCTGGAATGAAACGAACGGAGATGGGTAGTATCTACGTCTACACATCTCAAAACACATATGTCTATACATTCATATAAACATACATTCAAGTCATAATATATGATGGTATGATGATATATATGATGGCATGTTACATAAACATATATCAGTTCTAAATAAATAAATATATATGTATATATTAATACAACTATTTAGAACATCTATAGCTCAAAACATACATATTCATATACATTTGTGTAATGGAGTGTTTCCCATATAAGTTCACCTCACTTACTCTTTCCCTTTCTGATTCATTCATACTGTCTTGTCGGAAGGGCTGGTCGCACAGTCCTGTCGAACATTAAATGCCTTCCCTGAATCTGTCTGGGATATTGAATGTCCTAAGTCATGTCTGTCCTCATGCAGACATCATGCAGACAAGGTGAACTGGTGCCATTCCTCAAACCAAGTGGTTTCACCATAATCTTGGTAGGCACTCAAAGTGTTGGTCCAAATAATCAATGTTAATTGGACGCTATCAAGAGACTGGTAGCTCTCAGGAATTTCTCCTAAGTAGTCAGTCTCCCCAATGTTTAACATCATACAGGATGAATCTAAATGCATCTCCTGTACATGAATAAGCCACACGCTCATGTAGCTTGGATAATGGATTTCTCCAAATTGTCACATACAACAAGTCAGACAACCAAGTAGTGAATGAAAGAAGAAGATAAAGTTCACAGTAGTAGTAAAGTTTACAATAGTAAATCTAGAAACTGGAACATTAAGTACAAAGAAAATCCACGAGTGTAAAGTTTGGGAGAATATGTAGAAACAGGAAACTACACAAGCCTTCAGACTAGCAGACAAACTAATCAGAGTAATGGTATTACCTGGGTTATAGCTAGGAAATCCTGTCATACGACTTCGTACAGAAGTCCAACAGAACGAAATGTTAATATTTCTCCAGTAGGTATCATAAGAATGCTATTGTAAATTTGCGTCTGAAATCTTGCTGGCCATGCATGTAGTTTTATTCTCTTCAGCCCTGGCTAGTTTTCACGTTGGCTAATTAATATATCCCCTATTAATTAACTCCACCTATTTTCCACATGTACTATGACGGGATGGATTAAGTCCCAAACTCTTCTCACCCCTCCTCCTTTCCTGTGAAGGGTAGTTTCATCTGTCAATCAAATTGACCGATGCCCCACCATGGCCTGAAACAATAAAACATGCTTCGCTCGCGATGCAATAGACGTTGCGTCATAACTACATACCAATCTGTGGTTAACACAAGCCTTCCCCGTTGCTGGCAGGAATGTGTCAGTCATGTGTTCCTACTTTGCCCCGTAGTATTGCAGTGAGGTGTTAAGCATCTGATCCTAATTGCTCCTTTGTGGTGGCAATTACAGACGTCCCGGCTCCACAAAGTCTGGACTTTTAGATAGGTGTTAGGCCTGCATTAAATTGCCGTCTTTGGATCACACGGGGTTTTCCCCTGAGTAGCACTGCCATGTATTATTTCAGACGGGTCTGGCTGACCCTCTTATCTCCCATTCTGCCGTGGCTGGTTTACACGTTTGATCTGGACATCAAAGCTTTCTCAGACCTAGCGTTACAGAAATGATGGGGCGTGCGTGGTCAAAATGTAATTTTCTCTTGTTTGCAATCTCTGTTAGTTTTTCTTTATTCCTTGGTTGGGGATTATTTTCTGGTGGACAATTATTCTTTTACATAGAGAATGATAGAATAATTCTTGTGGGCTCTTTAATTCCTTTCAAACTTGTGTCATTCGGATGCTGCCGGGGCTGTCCCGTCACACATAATTGCGGTGTATCTCGTTAGGCACCTTTGGGTCAAAACACTTAGGCCAGCACATCCGACTTCAGCGTGCGTTTGTTAACCAGGTTAGCATTCCTGGGGGATTATCACAGTTGTGGTGCCGTCCACATCCCAGCTGGTCAAGTTAGAACGGTCGAAGACTTCGCGGTCACCCCTCAAGTGAAGGAAAGGGCAGTCCATGGGCATTTTCCGTTATCCAAGGAGGCTTCCATAATTACGGAGCCGGCACATAGTGCTCTGATGCTGGGCTCACCCAAGGAATCGCCGCATCCTGCACATGGCTGCTTTAATTCCTCACTTCCATGTATTAGGCGTTTCGTTCGCCACACGCCACTCCCCGCACAAACCAGGAACGGTCAGTTAACAGACGACATCCTCTCGGCGAGCTTTCGTTTCGGACGTGTGCTCGGAAGACTAGATAGTCAGAGCTGTTCCGAGCTGTTGAGCAGCAGTGAGTGATATCCACCGTGGGAACGTGGGTTCCCATATCTGTAGACATTAGTTTTGTGATATGTCGGGATGTCTGTTCGTCCCTGGATCATTCAATTTTGTCAATAAAAGTCTAATTTTGCTAATTTGTTTAGTTTATACTATAGTTTGTTGTGCAAACTCATTGATCCTGATACAGTCCAATAGTGTAATATTTTGACTGGGGTATACAACAGTATATCGCCCGCCTGAAGAACTCCTGGAATTTTCTGGCTCTCTACCATGTTTTTCTTGTTAACTGAGGAGAATGTATAAAGTGCTCTTTCTCTATTTCTTCTTATTATCCTTTCCTTCTCTGGTCCACCAGAAGTCAATGTTGCGCTTCTTCATCTTTGAGCACCTAAGTATAGAAAACTATGTCTTCCTATCCTTTATATTAACCACACACACACACACACACACACACACACACACAATCACACACAAACAAACATACACACACATACAAACATAAAGAGAACATTGTAAATATTAATCTTATCTTACTTCAGTGACTACCTCTGACGGAACCCCAACGACAGCTAGTGGAGCCGTTCCGCAGAACCACAGAAAATCGATACACACACAAAAACCCATTAAAACCAAGGTCTCAATTGCAAAATAGTTACGGCAACTTCGTGCCGCTAAACGTTTCAGCGATAACCAGTTTAAACCCGTGGAGTCCGTAACCCGTTTCGCTACATGATCTCACAGGCTTCTGACCTCAAGCCCCGAGTGGACGTGATTCTGTGTGACTGGACCAGGTCGTCAGTTTGAGAAAATATATAACACAGGGGAGTTGTTTATGGCATGGTTGTTCTGTGGCGTGATTGGATTCTAAACACAGTGTTTCGGTGAGGTACATTTGTTTATTAGTTACTAGCTGTTCATGTGTTAGTTTATCAACAATATAATTGGTTTTCGTTGGCTCGCTTTGAACTCGAGTGTTGTCCACACTGGACTGATGTTTGCGTGTGGACTAGCTTTCCCTGTTACAAGTGTCCCACGCGAACCCACTTTAACTTCTGAGGTACTTGTAATTTAAGTCCCCAAGTCAAGGACGAGAAGTCAATATCGTATTGTATTGTATTGTATTGTATTATATTGTGTTGTGTTGTGTTGTTTAGTTTAGTCGTTGGATCAACATCACGGCACACGGGTTTAACCCATAAGTGCTCCGTTTTCCTCCTAACTCAAACCTGAGTCTGGAGAAACTCAGCTCAATGCACGAACTCCGTAGCATCGGCGAGGATCCTAAAATACTTTGGGTAGATTTTTAACTCGAAATTTTGCCCGGGCAGCGCCGTTAGGCTACTCTTTTCGATTTCCAACTGCCAAGGGATTTTTTTATGTGCGCAACAATAGGCCTACACACGGGCGTCCGATCTCACTACCCAGAGACCAGGGGAAATTTTATTACTGAAAGTCCACGTGGATTTTTTAAATAAATCCCGGTCCTCACCGGGGCCTGAACCCGGAACACGACGGACACCATACCTCGAGACCACTCAGTCCATTGTATTGTATTGTATTGTACTGTACTGTATTGTATTGTATTGTATTGTATTGTATTGTATTGTATTGTATTGTATTGTATTGTATTGTATTGTACTGTACTGTACTGTATTGTATTGTATTGTATTGTATAGTATTGTATTGTATTGTATTGTATTGTATTGTGTTGTATTTATATCAACAATATCTTATTAAACCCATCTGGGTAATAATTGGATATATATTGTCTATACATTATTTAGTATCTCTCTCATCTCATCTCATCATGTTCCTCTTGTACCTTGCGGTGTCGAGGTGAAGTATAAACTTCGTGAGAGTGCCCGGTTATGGGCTTCGTATATCGACATTCCCATGGATTCTGTTATTCCCTCCGTCCAGCGTTTACGTGGTCGGCCTCTTCCTCTGTTTCCATCTGGTCTGTACGTCATTGCCTGTTGTGGCATGCTGTTGACTGGTAGCCTACTTGCATGGCCAAACCATTTGACTTGCTGCTTTCTAATAAAATCTAGAGCAGCTTTAACCCCCACTTTAGTCCTGATTTCTTCATTTCTGATCTTATCTCTTCTTGATACGTTGAGTATTCTTCTCAGGAACCTCATTTCTGTTGTTGTGATTTTTCTTTTCTCTTTTTCTGTCATTGTCCAGGTTTGGCATTGGTAGCACAGAGTTGGTAGGAAGATTGTGTTGTAAAGTGCTTTCTTAGTAGTTATTGATACATGTTTGTTCTTTAGTATTGGTGCCATTTGTCCAATGAGTTGATTTGCCTTATTGCACCTATTTTCGATCTCGTCTTCTGATCTGCCATTTGATGATATTATACTTCCTAGGTACTTGAAGCTCTTTACTTGTTTCAAGGGATGTTCGTTTAGGTGAATTGTTGCTGTTTGTTCTTCTTTAGTTATAGTCATTACCTCTGTTTTGCTTGTGCTAATTTTCATGTTATGTTCCCTACACATTTCGTTTAGACTATTCATGTGGTCTTGTAATTCAGCTTCTGATTTTGCTATTAGTGCTTGGTCGTCCGCAAACAGGAGTTCTCTAATGGTTAGATTTGCAGATGGTTCTTCTTCTGTGTTCTCGTCATGCGGTATTCTTGCTGTCTCTGCTTGGCTGGTTTCTTTACATATGTTGTCTATATATGTTATGAACAAGAGAGGGGACAGGACACAACCTTGTCGTACTCCAGATCTTATGGTGAAGGGTTCTGAGTGTCCTCCAGTTGCTCTCACTATGCATTCACTGTTGTCGTATAAACTTCTACATAGGTTTGTTAGATGTGTACTCACTCCATATTGTTTAAGGATTTCCCACAGCTTGTTTCTATCTACCCTATCAAATGCCTTTTCTTGGTCAACAAAGGCTAAGTAGAGTGTTTCATTGAATTCAATTGATTTTTCTATAAGTTGTCTAAGAGCAAAAATGGCGTCTGTGCATCCTTTGTTTTTCCTAAATCCAAGCTGCGTTTCGCTTAGCTGGGGTTCTAAAGTAGTTCGTAATCTTTTTTCAAGAATTTTGCAAAATATTTTCCCAGTATGACTCAACAGTGAAATGCCTCTGTATTGTGTGCAATCTCTTTTGCTGCCTTTGTTTTTCCAAATTGGGATAATTATGGCGTTTCCCCAGTCTCGTGGTGTCTGTTGTTCTACCCAAACATGGTTGAATAGTCTATGTAGCCAAGCTGTTCCTACTTCCCTTGCTGCTTTAATTAGTTCATTTGGTATTTCATCCTGTCCTGGTGATTTGTTCAATGGGGCTAATCTGATGGCTTCTATAATTTCTTCTTTTAGTATGTCTGGTTCTAGTTCCTCGGTGACATCTGTGTAGGTCTCTTGAATTCCTGTGACATCTGATGGGATGTTGAGAAGTTGTTCGAAATACTGCTTCCATCTTATTAGGATGTGTTTTTGTTCACTTATTGGTTCTCCATTTTCGCTGTTAATTATTTCAGTTGGGTCAAAGGGTACTCCTCTGGTTCGCATTGCACTTATCTTTTTGTAGAAGTTTCTGGTTGCCTCCTTGTAGTTTTTATTTAGGGTTTCTCCATACTCTTCCCAGTCTTTCTGTTTTTCCCTCTTTACTATTCTACTCACATGTCTTCTCGATATTCTGTATTCTATGAGATCACATTCCTGTTTGCTCTTCAACCACTTTTTATATTTTTCCTTTTTTTCTTTTACCGCTTTCTTTACTTCTGCGTTCCACCAACTTGTTATTTTCTTTATCCGTGTTTTGCATTTTTTCGTGGTTCCGCATGTTATTTTTGCAGTATTAAAAACGCTTGATTTGAACGTCTCCCATTCTTCTTCCACTGTTTTTCTTTCCGTAGGTAATTTTACAAAGAGTTCAGTTAGTTCTTTCTCATAATTTTCCCTTACTGCCTCGTCTTTAAGGTTTTTTAAGTTTACTGATTCGCATGGCATGTATTTTCCTGCTTTTTGTTTTCTTCTTCTAATGGTTCTTATTGTTACAACGACTGCTTTATGATCTGTGTTTATACTGAAATTGGGCACTGCTCTTGCATCTAATATATTTCTCTTTCTGTTATTTCTTGTTAATATAAAATCAATTTGGCTTTTAGTATCTAGATTGTTCCATTTATACCAGGTGTATACTTGCGAATCTTTATGTTTATAGAATGTGTTTGTTATATAGAGATCGTGTTGGCTGCAAAGCTCTATCAGTCTACTTCCGTACTGTACTGTATTGTATTGTATTGTATAGTATTGTATTGTATTGTATTGTATTGTATTGTGTTGTATTTATATCAACAATATCTTATTAAACCCATCTGGGTAATAATTGGATATATATTGTCTATACATTATTTAGTATAACAGATGACTATATTTTACTAACTTACACTTTTTGCTATGGTAACTGCTGTAGTAGGCCGAACATTCTGTGCTGCAACTCCAGTCATTAGATATAAAACCATACCGACTCCTACACCAGCAGTCAAAGAGCCTGTTCCTCTGTACGCCACAAACAATTGTATTTACCAATTCACATGTAGATGCCAGGCCTTCTACATTGGCAGAACAGAGAGACAGCTTAACAAACGAGTGTCAGAACACATACGTCAATGGGTCAACAAGATACAACACACAAGAGATGCTAGCCTCGTGGGGCCGACACACCGGAAGCTCCCGGCGTCTTCAATTGGTAGGCACATTGTCGAGAGCGGCCATGTGGTTGACAGAGACACTGCCTTTCGCGTGTTGTTTAACACACAAAATACTCGCTTGTTAAAGTTTGCAGAAGCAATTATGATCTATCAACGCAAGCCAGAATTGTGTAAACAGAAAGACATGTTAGTCAGCTTAAAATTACCGTGGTAGATAAGTGACATTACTGTGCGAATATGTGTATATTTCAACTTGAAGGATTTATCTAGTTAATTCACGTAAGTTGTGTGATTTCTGCAGTATGTACCTGACGAGATGCAGCGAAATATGCCAGGCAATAAATCGTGCAATCTATTGTTTGTGTCTTCGTTATTCAAATTCACTACGGGAAAATATTGTTTTGAATTTAACAAGTATTAAACACGTATGGTTGTCGTAATGTACTTGTACTGTTCTATGCGCATTCATATGCACTGCGCAGCTACCTTACTGTCGAGTTAAGTTTTCAAATTCATTATATCTTCATGACAAGTATTTCTTATTATTGAGCCCATTATCATGCCAAAGTGAAAACCATCTTATGATACTAATCGGAAATATAATGATCAATGGGAAAAGACATTTGTGTGGCTCAAGAAATCCACTGACGGTTCTGAATAGGCATATTGCAAATTGTACCGGTGTAATATTGTTCCAAAATTTTCAAATCTCACAAACCATGAAACAACAGAAAAACACAAGCGGAGCGCGCCGTCTTCTTCACAAAAAATCACTTCCAGTGATGAAAATATGTAAGAAAATTGATGATAAAGTCAAATTAGCAGAGTTACAAATTGCTGTTAGCGTGGCCTGCCATAGAGTGCCATATGCACCATCGATCATCATCATCATCATCATCATCTTCCACTTCTGCCGTCAAGCGTCGTGGGGAGGAATAATTTGCGTTCCAGCGCCCGGTGGACGGCACTGGATAGTGTCATTCCGTGAGGTTGTACAATGTCTCTGATGTCGTCAATCCATTTTCTTCTTGGACGTCCTCGTGGTCTCGTCGCAGATGATCTTTGATGTAAGGCCAGTGATGGTAGTTGTTGATGTTGCATTCTAATGACATGGCCAAACCACTTGATCTTCTGTCTGTCAATAAATGTGGCACAAGGTGTTGATCCCACAGTCTGTCTGATAGTAGCATTTCTTACTCGGTCTCGGATTGTTAAGTTGGCAGCTCTCCTCAGGCATCTCATTTCGCAGGTGTTGATTTCACTTAGGTGAAATAATGGTAGTCCATGGATGTGGCAACACTCTTGGTCAGATAAAATTGCACCGAACGAAGTGCATATCACTAATAATAATAATAAGGAATCATGTTCTGTTAGATTCATACAAGAGACATTGCAGTTATAAACATATTTCAGGCGAACGAAAGAAGAAGAAGGAAAATGTTTTGAATTTCTCAACAATGAAGAGGAATACGTATTTGAAGAAGAGTTTTCATGTGATGTAAATATATTTTTAATAGCTATTTTTATTGGGTAATGTTTGTCTTTTTGGGGGGATTTTGTTTTTGGATCACAGTGATCTGGAAACCCTGCCACACACATCCTAAGCTATGATAACATTAGGAATAAATGAGAAGACTGAATATTGACATGTTAGGTATATCTGAGACCAGAGGGCATTATAACTTCCGACGAATATTCTTCTTCTTCTTCTTTCGTTCGCTTGAAATATGTCTATAACTGCAGTGCTGTCTCTTGTATGAATTGAACTGTCTTTTTCAGTTCACACAGCGGTCCATAGAGTTTATCTTCCACTGTCGTCTCTCTAGGCCAGAAGGTTTGCCTAGATATGTTATATTTTGGGCAGTCTTGGAGTATGTGCTCTGCTGTCTGTGATGCCAATCCACATGTACACATGGCTGTTTCACCAATCTTGAATTTTGTATACATGTGGTTGCGTAATCTATTGTGCCCTGTTCTGAGGCGCAGAATAATGACTTGTTCTGGTCTATCCATAACGTGGTAGTCATCTTGAGCAGGTTTTGGTGGCTTTCTGACTGATTTGATCATTCTTTTCTTTTGGTGGTATGTTACAGGCACATCAGGCTGTTCCTCTTTGGCTCCTTCCTTAGCCAATTGATCAGCTCTGTCGTTCCCGGGTACTCCACAGTGGGATGGTATCCACTGTATGGTGACCTTATGCTGACTGCTAAGTTCAGAAAGTAGTGTCCTTAGTACTGGCAATTTCCCAGAGAGGAGCGCCTCGAGTACTGATTTTGCATCTGTCAATAGCACCACAGGTTGTGTACCATTGCTGGTATTTAGTAATTTCTCTGTTGCTATCTTGATTGCCTCAATTTCAGCATCATAGTTATGGCAGTACTTTCCTGTCGGTACTCTAGCTGTGTCCCTGGTATTATTTGGGTATTCTATGTACACTCCCGCTCCTCCATTTCGAACAGCATTTTGTGCTGACCCATCTGTGTAGACTCGGATCCAGAGGTCCTGTGGGTATTCTTCATCAAGGAAGCTGAGAGTGGCTGTTCTGCGCTGCACACTGTTCTGTTCTTCCTTGTCAAATATTCCTCTCACTTTTGTCTGGATTTGTAATGATAGTCTATGCTCATCTTTCCATGGAGTTCGCTCTGGAATAGTTGTTAGGGGGATACCAACTGTGGGCAGATCGGTGGTTTCTCTTCAGAGTCGTTTGGCCTGGTGGATAAAACTACTTCTTTTCAACCGCCCCATAGCTAGTGTCAGAGCCTAACATGGTATAGCTATGCAGCAACATCGTGACGACACCCGGCGGACAAGAATTGTCGGCGGACAAGATTGTTACCTGACACGCGACCAGCGGTCAGGCTGACGACAGACGCACGCAGGACACGTGACACCACTAGAGGCAGTGGGCAGTTGGCGTGCTAACCTCAGACCGAGCTGGGACCGGAGACTGGAAGGACATGTGCGATGAGAGCAAGGCGTTTGTGTGAATCTCCGTGATTGAAAGCCGAACGACTGATATCTTGAGCGTCAGACCTATGAGCTGTATTGTGGTTGTGAGCGTCGTGAGTTATATATTGTAGATTGTTGTAATTATCGTTCTGTATTTAATGTGGCAATAAATCCATAGAACTTGTGTTGCTGTGTCTTACGTCGAATCACGTTATACTTGTACTGTCTCACACGTGTTAGCTAACGAGCCAATTATAAGATCCTGACATGTGTGGACGTGGGTTGCTCGTCCTTGTTTAAGAACCTAATATATGTAGACGTGTGTTGCTCGTCTTTGGTATTTAAAACTATAATTCTTGAACTTGTAAAATTTGTCAAGGTTATAGCTATGTAAATGTGATCGTGAAAGTCTCATTATTATCCATTACTACATTGTTTAAATATGTTTAAAACCATTAGTAAATGTGCAGTACATATTGTTTGATCCTGTAAACGTGTAAAACATTTGTGATTTGTGAAACCTGTCACCGTTTGACCTTGTCGACATTGTTATTTTGTCGCCATTTTGACCTTGTCGCCATCTTGTAAACTTGATGTCTATGTCCTTACTGAATGTCATCTTGATGTAAGTGATGTGTCATCAATGTTATTGAGTGTTCAAATACAGATAGATTGTCTTTGTGTATTGAGTTTGTGGAACGCAAAGAGTTTTGGAAAGAGTGTAACTTCTGTTGAAAGAAACACTGTTGACGACAAATTTACGACATACAATTATACTTGACGCCATCCAAACCTACTCAACACTTAGTGACTTGCAGGCACACACCAACAAATAGACGCTAACTTATTTTCTTCCAAAAATAAAGCAGGTTTTTCCGTACCATCCATAACCTTGCCGTAGAGGTCATTAGTGGTTCCGAAGTAACGACCCTACAGTTTTCCTAGCCCGATTGTCCTACCATCCTTCACCGTATCCAGGGCACTTGAGTATATTTTTCTATACTTTAACTTTACGTATGCAATAGTAGGCACGCATCGTATAGTAAAATAAATTGTAAATTATTTATAACTAACCATTTATAACATATTTTGTGTGGCTGATTTTCATTGACGTATTTTCTCCATCATGTCGTCATTATTTGATTTCATCGATATGGGGTTAAAATTGAAGTTAGAAGGTGATGAATTAACAAAATGGAGTGAGAACAAATACGCAGAATACCTACTTGTTCAGGAAAAAGCTGCCGAACGCGATGAAAGAGCAGCAGAAAGAGCTCTAAAACAAGCAGAGATTGAAAAAGCTGCCAAGCAAATAGAGGCAGATACAGCCTTAAAACAGGCAGAGATTGAAACAGCATTAAAGCAAGCTGAGATAGACAGTGAACTTAAGAAAGCAGAAATAGCAGCTCAGAGTAAGAAAGAAGAACTAGAGTTACAGTTGAAAATGAAACAACTTGACACTGAGACTGCGATGAATAAAGAGTCAAAGAAATCTGAAAGACTGGAAAAAGAAAACCAGTATAAGAAGTATCAAGGTATCGTACGTAACTATACCTCGGGTGACTGCATAGCAGCCTTTACCCAAAATTTTGAGACTTTAATGGAACATTACCAAGTTCCACTTTCCGAATGGAATATTCTATATATGAGGAGTCTATCTGGGGAACCTCTTAAAGTCATTGAAACCATCCCCAAAGAGCTCAGGAAAGAGTACCATTATATTAAATCTAAGATAATGGCACATTTCATGTTAGACGAGGCAGGTTACAGAGAACAATTCAGTAAATTGAGTCCAAAATCAACTCAAACGTTCTCTGACTACCTCTGTTTAGTCCGAGATGTTTTCAGCAAATGGACTTCAGCAGCCAAAATTAATAAAAGTTATGATAGATTAGAAGATCTCATCATTCGAGATAAAATCATTTCTTCTATCCCATCATCGTTTTCTAAGTTCTTACAGGAGAATGAATGCACAAGTGTGGAAGAAATTGAAAGACGTGGGTCGGCCTATTACACGGCCAACAAACAGTGCTTTGCCACTGAAGCTACTGACAGTAACTGGGTAGCAGCGGCCAACTATGAGAAAAGCTATAGTAGGCAAAAACCAAACAGGCCTACCTCTGAGAAATTTAGACATTGCATTCATTGTAAATTTTCTCACCATTTGAACGAGATGTGCGATAAAAACCCAGGGTACCAAACATACTTGCAAAATATGGTAAACAGCCAAGACAGAGAACGTAAATCGTTCAAAAGTTCACGTAAATGTTTTCTCTGCAAGGCTTACGGGCACCATCGCATGGATTGTAGAGGCAGGCATATGACCAACAAAGCCAATGCCGCCTTGTTCGATAGCTCAGCGTCAGAAGACGAAAATCCAGAGAAACATCCTGTGAATGCAGCACAGGCTTGTGATGTATTTAGTGCTAACAAATGCACTGTCTGTAACACCTTCTATGAAGATGGTATCTTAACATGCGGGCACGCCATCCCTATTGCCAGTGAGGAAGCTAACTTGGTAATAGACTCAAAAGGCAGATTAGACATCCATCACGGGTATGTTAATGGCAAGTTTGCTACAGTACTTCGCGACACCGGAAGTACACTTATTGGCCTGAAAACAACATTCATAACGCCTACAGACTATACAGGCAGACACATCACATGTAGAACATTTTCAGGCAATATTGAAAAATATCCATTAGCATGGGCATACATTGAAACACCATTCCTCACCGGGAAAGTAAAGGTCGCGGCACTTACAAACCCAGTGTGCGATATAATTATAGGAAATTTACCTGAGGTGAATGACAAACCTCATAATCATGATATAACATCACTATGTATTGATGATAACACATCACCACCAAATGTCATCACTGAAAATGTCATATCACCTAGTGAATGTATGCTACCTAATGCAGCACTAAGTTCTCATCACATCATTGACGATATCATTCCATCATCATCTGATGTCATTGAGTGTGTGAACGCAGTAACAAGAGCTACTGCTAGAGTGCAAGATGAAAGTAACCAAACTGAGGCTATACAAATGCTTAGCCCAGAATTACCACCTAGTGACTCTATGAAGGAAACATTCATAACAGCTCAAAAAGCTGATCCTTCACTGTCAAAGTACTTTGACCTGATCGGCAAAAAGGCAAGAGTAACCAAAAATGCGAAATGGCATTTTGCTTTACACAAGGATATACTCACCAGGTACTACACCAGAGGTGATATTACAACGAAGCAAACTGTTTTGCCAACTACTTATCGCAAGCAAGCTTTACATCTTGCTCACGATATACCTTTTGCAGGTCATATGGCATATGTTAAAACCAGGTCAAGACTTTTGACACAGTTTCATTGGCCAAAATTTTGCAATGACATAAGAACATATTGCAGAAGTTGTGATACATGCCAGAAACTAGTAAAAAAAGGTAAACACCCACAAGCAAAGTTACAAGTCACTGACTTAGCCAGTCGACCCTTTGAAAAATTATCAGTTGACATTGTGGGCCCTCTTAGTCATACAACAACTAGAGGGAATAAATATATTCTAACTTTTATTGATCAATGTAGTCGCTGGCCAGAAGCGATTCCTCTAAAGAACATTACTGCCAACGACATCATGGAAGTGTTCTTCCATATTTTCTCCCGAATTGGATTTCCAGATACTATCCAGTCTGATAGAGGCACTCAGTTTATTGCCGCATCCACCCAAGCTTTCACTAAAATGTTAGGAGTGAAGCAAGTTTTCAATAGCCCCTATCATCCTCACTCTAGCGGGATTATAGAAAAGCTTAATGGGGATCTGAAGCACATGCTTGCCAAAGTAACTCAAGATCACCCCAACAACTGGGATGTATACTTACCAGCTGTCCTTTTTGCTTATCGCGAGGTACCACATTCTAGTACCGGTTTCTCTCCTTTTGAACTAATCTATGGTGCCAAACCACGAGGCCCATTAACAATTTATCACCAAATGTTAACTAATTCTACTCCAATACTGAAACCCATATCATCATTTGTGTATGTAACATCATTGCGTGAAAGGATTATTAAATCATGTGAAATTGCTAAAAATGCACTTAAACTATCTGGTGCTACTTACAGACAGTACGCAGACAAAGGTAACAGGACTATAACATTGACACCTGGACAGGACGTTCTACTACTACTACCTAGTAACAGACAGCTACTGACTGATTCTTGGCAGGGACCTTTTAAAGTGACAAGACAAATCTCACCTGTAGACTACGAAATCCTAATAAAAGACAAACACAAAATATTTCACATAAATATGCTAAGACCATACCACAACAGAGACAACAAACAAGACGATACGACAGCTTGCACCGTGATAATAGATCACGAAGATGACGATTCTAGCGACGAGATTCCAACACCTACATTAGACACGACAAACTGCTTGAAGGAGATCAAGATCAATCCAAACCTAAGTCAAGCAGAGACAAACAGTTGCAAACAGTTGATACAACAGTACAACACCATCTTTTCCGACAACCCAGGACAAACAGAATTAGTACAACATCACATCACACTCACATCAAACACACCAATAAGATGCAGACCATACACAATACCATTACATTACAAAGAACAATTACATCAAGAAATTATCAACTTAGAAAAAAACGACATCATCAGACGATCCCTATCGGACTTCTCTTCACCCATGGTCATTGTACGCAAAAAGGACAAGACAATACGACTTTGCATCGACTACAGAAAACTGAACAAAATAACTGTTTTAGATCTTGAACCAATGGCAAACACTGACGATCTTCTGACAGAACTGACTGACGCTAAGTTCTTTACGACGCTTGACATGTCTAAAGGTTACTGGCAGATAGCTGTACATGAAGACAGCAGACATCTAACAGCTTTTGCCACACCTTGGGGACTGTACGAATGGTGCAAACTTCCATTTGGGCTAGTCAATGCCCCAGCCACATTCGTACGCATGACACGACTCCTCCTATCTGACATTCCTAATATCATTTGCTATATTGACGACATCTGTGTCCATACAGAGACAATGACGGAACATATAAAGACACTAGAACAGACACTAGAACGTATCAGACAGCACGGACTGACAGTGAAGCCTTCAAAGGTGAGCATGGCTTACCAAGAGATATCATTTTTGGGGTACAGAATATCCAATGGCTTTGTCATGACAGACAACAAAATTGTCTCCAAAATTCTAAAACTGTCACTCCCGACTAATAAGAAACAAGTCCGGAGTTTGTTGGGACTGATCAATTATTACAGGCAATTCATTCCTGATTTTTCAGAACTGACCGAGGTTTTTTCTAACTTACTAACCAAGGATAAGCCTGAAAAAGTTGTACACGATGAATGCCTACGAAATGCATTTCATAAAGTTTTGGCATGCTTTTCTGATAAGAATTCGAATAACCTCATCCTTAAATTGCCCAACATCCATTTACCTTTCAGATTGAGAACAGATGCTAGCTCCGTTGCGATTGGGGCAGTCCTGTTGCAGGAATACAACAACATCCTGCATCCCATTTGTTTCATATCAAGAAAACTAAGGCCTCGAGAGCGGGCATGGTCCATTCCACAATTAGAGGCACTTGCCTTAGTAGAAAGTGTGACGAAACTATCCAGATACCTTCTAGGACGTCACTTTATCATCGAAACTGACAACAGTCCATTACGGTATATAAATGCCGGAGTACCATCCAACAATATGATTGCTCGCTGGTCCTTGAAGCTTCAAAATTACAGTTTCGAGGTTCGTCATATTTCAGGCAGAATCAATACAATTGCCGACCTTTTGTCCCGTTGTCCAACCGACCCAGTAAGCAACGTCTGAGTGCAGAGTGTACTAATACACTCAGAACAACACAGCCACCAATGAGTGAATGTTGTTTCTATTCACCTACTGTGTAAGGTCTATAATTGAAATTGTGATACGGTTAAAAAACCGACATGTATAATATACTTATTTTAATCAAGCCATGTAATGAGTGTAGTATAATTGTGTAGTGTGTGTTAGAAAGAGAACATTATTAATTGTAAATATACACCAAGAACAGTGTCACAGACGCTTAACCACTTACCAGAAGCGAACTTTACCATTTAACAGTGACAGCTGTGAGTGATTTTCTTCACCGTGATATTTTAACGACGTGTGCAAATGTGGACTGAACAGTGACTTCTACACCACCTCTGCATCGAATTTAATCCAAAATGTTCGACAGTTGAACATCGGAAATAAGAACATTCAATCTTTATCCAGAAGTTGTGAACACATCGGAAATAAGAACATTCCATCATAATCCGATAGTTGTGATACTAGAACATCAAACACGAACTTTGAGAACATTTAACTATCCGTTACAAAAGAAAACGGGAGCATTTGTGTTCAAACCGTGTAACAGCAACTAAATTTTGCGTTTCGTGTGTACTTCCTGTGTAATTTAAAAAGTAGAGCAAAATTAGCAGAGGATATACAAATATTCAAAAACTTATGACGATTGTAAAATCCTTTTGAATCTATAAAATATAATACACCAATTGGATACTTATTTAAATTGATTAGTGTAATCTTAGAATCATATCTTGATTAATGTATTCATATTACCGACTTTTTCTCGTTAATATGAAGAAACGTCAAGCAATGACGCTAAGAAATTAAATAATTATTGTAATTTATTGAATTTCTTGATTGTCAAAATTACTTCCCTTGCATTTATGAATTACACCAAGGGCCATAATTTGAAACATATTCATTAATGTGTATTGTATAAATAGACATTTTGTTGCTCAAATGGTTAACACACCGGGTAGGCGTCCACCAAGCATGGCAGAGAGCTGCCAACATTGCAAACCAACATAAGAGCTCCTGGCCAAATGAGGTCAGAGTTTGAGTGTTTAATGCGACTTATGTAAAGTCGTATTTCAGTCTGGCTAGATGGCTGTTGCAAAACAACCATATTATTACGTTTTTTTCAAATTGCTGCGAGGTAGATGCGAGAAGCTGGTACTACTGATCTGACTGGGTATTATTGCAATGGAGGTAACCAGCCATCAGGGGGATGAAACCTGAGTTGTGTTAAAAGGTGTACTTCATTTGTCATTTCAATGCAACTTACATTTTTTGTATATATTTCCATGCCATATATGTATTTTCATGCATAACACTGGGAAAGAGTAGTCTCTGACATGAAGTTAACACTACCCCAGTATATACAGACATCATGAATGAAAGATGACATCTTTCATTGAGGTACCCGGGGAGAATGTCAGAGCCTAACATGGTATAGCTATGCAGCAACATCGTGACGACACCCGGCGGACAAGAATTGTCGGCGGACAAGATTGTTACCTGACACGCGACCAGCGGTCAGGCTGACGACAGACGCACGCAGGACACGTGACACCACTAGAGGCAGTGGGCAGTTGGCGTGCTAACCTCAGACCGAGCTGGGACCGGAGACTGGAAGGACATGTGCGATGAGAGCAAGGCGTTTGTGTGAATCTCCGTGATTGAAAGCCGAACGACTGATATCTTGAGCGTCAGACCTATGAGCTGTATTGTGGTTGTGAGCGTCGTGAGTTATATATTGTAGATTGTTGTAATTATCGTTCTGTATTTAATGTGGCAATAAATCCATAGAACTTGTGTTGCTGTGTCTTACGTCGAATCACGTTATACTTGTACTGTCTCACACGTGTTAGCTAACGAGCCAATTATAAGATCCTGACAGCTAGGTTTTCAAATCTGTTCTTCATAGGGTGGCCTGGCAAGCTGAGGAACTTTTCTGCTTGTATTAGCGTTTTCGTATCTCTGCGCTCACTCAGTGCTTGTGTCCTCCCCATCTTCTCCATTTCCACTATAGGGGTTGATCTCATCCCTCCTGTGGTGACTCTAAGTGCTTGATTTTGCACTTTGTCCAGCTCTTGTAGTGTGGTTTTTGCTGCCGAACACCATGCAGTTGACCCGTATTCCAGGTGTGGTTGTATGCTCTGTTGATAAACGTTGCTAAGTATTTTCCCACTGGCTCCCCATGTGGTTCCACTTAGCTTTCTCAGGATGGCTATTTTCCTTCTGGCTTTTGCTGCTGCTTTGTTGATGTGCTTTCTCCATGTCAGCCTGCCATCAAATGTTACTCCAAGGTATGTTGGTTCTTTATCTTCTCGTAGGGGTGTTCCATTTATCTGGATGGTCCCTGCCTTTTGTTTTGGAGAGAGGGTAAATAGGGTGGTGCTGCACTTGTCAGTGTTTATGCTGACACACCATCTATTTGCCCATGCAACAAATGTATCTACAGCTCTTTGTAGTAATCTGGTGGCCACTGATGCATGTTCATTTGTGCTCCATAGAACCAGGTCATCGGCATACATTGCGGCTTTAATTCCATGCGGTAGGTGAGCAACAAGATCATTGATGAAGATTAGAAAGAGTTAGGGGGACAACACTCCGCCCTGGGGAACTCCGTGACGCAGTAGTACTTTCTTGCTCTTTAGTCCGTCTATCTGTACTCGGGCTCTTCTGTTGTGCAAGTATGCTTTCACCCATTTGTACATTCTTCCATTGACTTTGCAGATTCTCAGTTTATTCATCAGACCTTCTTTCCAGACTTTGTCAAAGGCTTTCTTCAAATCTATCCATGCCGCAAGCACCAGCTTCTTCTCTTGGAATGCATCCTCAATTTCTTGAGAGAGGTAGGTTGTCTGATCTTCCGTAGAGTAGCACTGCCTAAAGCCAGCCTGCCGTGGCACAAGGATGTTTTTACTTTCAATGTACCACTGCAGTCTGTGATTGATGATGCGCTCCAGTGTTTTGCAGATACAGCTGGTGAGGCTAATTGGTCTGTAGCTAGAGGCAATGGAACTATCTTTCCCTGATTTTAGGAGGGGTATCATGATTGCTTCTCCCCAGGCTTGTGGAACACTGCCTAAGGTCCAACTGTTATTGAAGATCTGCAACAGCTTTGCTTTGGCCTCTGTTCCTAGGTTCCTGATCATTTCATTGGAGATACCATCAGCTCCTGGTGACTTTCTCATTTTCAGTTTTGATATGGCTAGCTCCAGTTCACTGATTGTGATGGGTGCCTCCAGAACCTCATGTACTATTTCCTTCTGTCCTGTATGTTGCCGTTTCTCTTGAATCTCTTGTTGTTTCTCTGGACTGATTTTGATATTGCTATCTTGTGCGAATGAGTCCGCAAAATGGTCAGCTGCCTGCTTTCTTGTTAAGATGTTTCCATCTTTATGTAGTGCAATTTTTGAGTTTCTCCCTGTGCCCTCATCGTTAAGTTGTTTTATTAGCTTCCAAAATTTCCTTGTGTCTCTTTCAAAGTTCAGAGACTCTGTTTTTTCCTGCCAGCTTTTCCGTCTAGCCTGCAGCTTGGCCCTTTGAAATTTGGCTTTTGCATGCTGGAATTTATTGTGGTGCTCTTGGCTGGGTGTGGCCTCTGCTTGCTTTCTACATACTTCCACATCATTATGCAACTGTTCCAGTTCATTACTCCAGTAGGGTTTATATTGTTTACGGGCTCCTCTTGGTACTGTTTCTCGCGCTGCCTGTAGTATGCATTTCCCAAACTCTTCAACTACTTTATTTATGTCTTTCTCAGTGTTCAGGTTTCTAACCAGTATGCTGGTGCGATGCTTGTACACTGCCCAGTCTGCTTTCTTGTAGTTCCACCTCGAGAGGGTGCTGCTTTCACTTACAAGCTCATTTTCTACAGTTAGAAAGACTGGTCGATGGTCACTGCCACCTAGTTGTTTCCCAACAATTCGTGTAATGTTCCACTCCAGGTCTGGTGAATGAAAAGCCAGGTCAGGTGTAGTTGTAGAGTGCCATGATCTCGAGTAGAAAGTATGTGGGTCGGACGGCTTGTTAACCAAGATGAATCTATTCTCATCCTGCCAGTCTTCCAGTCTCTCTCCTCTCTGGTCCATGTGATCATAGCCCCAACTCTGCGAGTGGCTGTTGAAATCGCCACACAATCATTTTTTCTGTTAATGGTAGTGTGTCCAGTGCCTGTGGACGGTCACTTGGACAGTAGTAATTGATCAGATGTAGGTCTGTATAGCCTGTTTTAAGTTTAAGTGTCTGATACTCAGCCCCTTCCATATGGACTTTGATTTGGGAAGCAGTGATGTTATTTTTTACAAGGGTAAGTATCCCACCTTTTCGCCTGTCCTTTCGGTCAGATCGGTAACACTGGTAGCCTCTGATTTTGAAGGCTATATTTTCGTTGAGGTGAGTTTCTTGCAAGCAACATATGCTTACTTTTTCTTTGTCCAGGATGTTTTCTAATTCTACTTTTTTGTTGCTGACTCCCTCCGCATTCCAGTGCATTATTTTAAGTCTTAGTTTAGTATGGCCAGCTGTTCTATTCTCATGTCCCCTGGCTCCACAGGACATCTGAGAAGGACCTCCAGTAGTTGGGGTTGGACCCTTTCGAGACATAGGGCCCGGCACTGCACCTGCCTGGGGGTCCAAAGCAGGGCGAGCACCATAACGTTTAGCAGCAGTCGACATATTCCATTTTGCGTAATTGCGTGGCATCCTGATTTCTGTGGTGCGCCTCCTGGCTGGTTGCCTCCGTCTTCAGCACCTTTCCTTTGCTAGAGCAGACTGTGGTCTCACTCGAGTTTAGATGTGTACACACGCACACACGTGTCTGCACATGCATGTATGTGTATACACATCTAGAGCACACTGGTTATTTTCCGGCGCCAGATACTCGCCGTCGCCCCTTCTCCTGTTAGTTAAAACAGTTCCGCCACGTGAAGGCCAGGAGTTGGACTTTTGCTGCAGAGGTTATGTATTCACGAGCCATTGGGGTATTTAAGCAATGGTGGGCGCTCACCCCAACACTGCGCCCCGGCTACATACAGCAATTTGGAACCCCGACGAATATAACATAATCCATTCTGATGGAGAGAAAAAACAAACAAACAGCCAGAGATAGCAATTATAATGGATATAGAAATATGAGAAGAACAATGTAGGTTTGTAGAGGCAAGGGTTCAGTAAATGCTGCATATATGATGAGAACATTAACTGAACGTTCCGTAAAAGTAAGCAAAAACCCACATATTTGCTTTATTGACTACCCAAAGGCTTTCGATAAAGTAAGACATGGCAATATTTTAAAGATGCTTGCACATCTACCAATTGATGGGAAAGACCTTAGACTTATAAAAAACATATATTGGATACAACAAGCTGCCTTAAGGATTGATAATGAAGTAGGTCAAAATTCATTAATTCAGTGGCACCTTGCCGTCTTGACAGACGATTGTTTGTTACATTGTGCTTCCAAAAGGCATAATAACTACAATCCATGGCGGTAGCGAATGTGACTGATAAGGCCAATTCGTGATGTAAATGTTCGTCCACAGTGGATGCATATGAACATATGGTAATTTCTACCACCATGAACCATCTAACATCTCGCACGCTCGGTGTGCGACTTATCTGCAATCATTTTCTCCTTTGTCTTTATTCCATTTCTGATGTTTGCCTCCATGCAACACGTTCAGCGGCGACTTGCTTCCAATGTACATTATCAATGCATGTATCAATCATGTCCCTCTTACACACATCTTTGTATCGTAGTAGAGGCCGACCCTGAGATTTCTTACCCGTCTGTAATTCACCAAAAACAAAGATGTCCATTGGTTGCCTACCAGCATCCATCCTCCTAACGTGTCCTATCCATCCAAGTCTACGAAGACTGAGCATGGAATAAACCGTCACACAACCTGATCTTTCCAATATTTCAGTATTTGTGATTTTGTCTAGCCACTTAATACCAAGTATTCTTCGCAGACACCGCATATGAAAGCTGTTTAAACGTTTCTCTTTGTGTGATTAAGTTGACCAGGCTTTACTGCCATAAAGTAGAGTACTAAGGACAAAGGCTTGGTAGACAGGTCAATATCAGCATATTAATGTTAAGAGAGGTGTGAGATAGGGATATGTAATGTCTCCAGGATATGATCTGTAGAGGGTCGTAGTGGTTTATACACTATAATCATAGGGTTACAGATCTTCAAATGAAAACCATAATAAAGTAAAGGTGGTGGTTGGTAGTCGATGTAGTGACCGGAATGTGTGACTGTGAGGCTGTCGACGAAGGGTAGAGTATCAATAGTGCGTATAAAGGCGGTGACGTGGGTATGGTGGGTGCCTGTGTCATTGGTCATCCCCCGAAGTAAACGTGTTACTGAAGTGAGGCGCCGTCAATATATATATATATATATATGATAAGTTTGAATCCCGGGGTCGGGCTGGAGGACCGAATAAAACAGTGGTATAGAATAGGAGAGGATGGGGTGGTCGTGGGTGTGATGAGGTCTGTGTGATTGAGGATGTGTGCTGAGATCTGTGGAGTCGAGGAGTAAAGTACCAACAGTGTGTGCGTGTGTGTGGGTGTGTGTGGGTGTGTGTGTGTGTGTGTGCTCATGTGGGGTTGGTGAGGAGTGATGAACTAGCAAACCCGGCCGAAAATCGATACGTGGCAGATGGACTAGCGAACCCTTGGGACGTATTCGAACCCGCGGCAATCACCTGCTTGGGTGATACTCTGAAGTAACACGAATCTATAAACGTAACATTTTCAACAAAACACAGGAATGAATTTGCCGAATACTGAGTGTAATCTTGCCTAGTACATCAACAGCCGCTGAAGAATGCTGGTGTTGACTGCAACGTCCTGTAAGGGATATGCAACATAACAACAACAAAAAAACGTCGGATCATATTTAATATCGATGCCCGCATCGCTCTGGAGATAAGACATTTCTCCTGGCGTATAATCAGCTAGTTAGGTGGCGGGAAATAATGCGTGTGTCATGGTAATTAGTGTGTCATGTATATATGGTGCAGATAATCGGGATCGCCCCTAAACCTGAAATACTTATTTATATGCGCTTACGTGACGTCACAACATGCCTTACGAAGATGAATAGTGAACTGTCAAATCTTGCGAGTGAGCATACTTAACTGCTTCCGAAGAAGAAGAAGAAGAAGAAGAAGAAGAGGATGGGGAGGAGAAGCAGGAAGAAGCTGTAGAGAAGAACGAAAAGGAGGGAAAGAAGAAGGGTGGAAGGAATGATCCTTACTCGAGGAGTGAAACGATTTGTCTGCCTGTTCCTACCAACACAAATGTCGATGGAATCGTCTGCCTTATTTGTCGATGACGCTGGTCTACCCGTACACGCCTGCTACAGTCGGTCTGTACAAACTGTTGCACTGTCTGTAGCCATTATAACATCATCTGTCATGCCAGAACTGCGTTCTTTGTGCTGCTGGCTGTCTTAGATTTGGCTGTTCTAAAGGCACCAGTCAATGGTGAAATTCCGTCGAACAAAACTAATGTACCGAGACACCGATTGTATTGGCAGATAAGAAAAGTAAACCTATCTTGACGGTTTCGTTGGTGCGAAACCAGTTCTCATTTATTCATGAGAGGTTTTATGCAGTGTAACTATCAGATAAATAATAGTGACTTTGGACAGGACGTTTTGCCGGTTGTTGTTGTCTTATACTTCTGCCGTCAGGCGTCGTGGGGAGAAGTTATTGAAGTTTCAGCGCCCGTTACTAGCTCCTTCCCTCCAATTTCGGTGTTGTCTAATATTGTGACCACGGCAATATAACCTTTCTTGAATGTTTCTCTAACGTTTTTAAGAATATGTTCATTTGATCTCTTTTATGTCTCGCTTATTCTATCCACCCTGCGATAACATCACATTTAAGAACACTTTCAACGTCTGTTCACATTTTTTGTTTACAGTCCATGTTTTAGAGCCGTATAGTGATGTAGGCCAGAAGTGGCCAAACATGTCGGGGTTGACAGCAACGTCATGTAAAAGGACATGCAACTAACTTAACTCTTGGACAGTCTGTGTATCCCTCTGATGATGGTGATTGATGATTTAACTCTTGGGCAGTCTGTGCATCCCTCTGATGATGGTGATTGATGATTTAACTCTTGGGCAGTCTGTGTATCCTTCTGATGATGGTGATTGATGATTTAACTCTTGGGCATTCTGTGTATCCTTCTGATGATGGTGATTGATGATTTAACTCTTGGGCATTCTGTGTATCCTTCTGATGATGGTGATTGATGATAGGAGTGGTGCTAGTGTTACAAATGGTTGTGATAGTGGTTAAAGGAATCCATCCATCCATCCATCCATCCATCATATAACATGCTGATAAGCGTGGGCGGTTATGTTTTGCCATTTCACTCGATCACCTGAGTCGTGGATCAGCTCCGTGTTCCTATCTCGACCATGCCATGTAGCCAAGCCATCCAGGTATTTACCTCTCGGTCTTCCCCGTGGTCTCTTCTCTTCGATCTTGCCAGTTGTCGCCAAGATCCTGTCTATCTACATAACCACTCTGTGAAAGCTTCAATTCGACCTTGACATTGTTCATTCACTGTCCGTGTTTTCGGTCCAATGAGTGATGTTGGCTTCACGCAACAATTGACCGCCCTTAGTCTGAACTTGTAGCTTCGCAGCTTAGATATGATAAGCTGGTTCGTATTGTTAATTGTTGTTTTGATACTTTCTATACTCTTTCTTATTTCTGCCCCACGGCTGCCATCATCTGTTATTTATTGTCCCAGGTAAGACAAAATATTTGTTCATTTGTTATTGTGTCTTTCCATTGTGTGTAATTTTAAAAACGGACTTTGTATTATCTTTCTTCACGCGCACGCTCGCGCGCGCACACGCACACACACACGAGCGCACACACACGCATAGAAGTAGAAGTAATTAAGTAACAGACATTTAACGAATAACTTTGTTTTACAATAGTGCGAGCCAAACATTGTGTGTGTGTGTGTGTGTGTGCGCGCGCGCGCGTGTGTAATGAATTGCCTGCCTGGCAACTGGCAACACACATGGTCCACCTGCCCACTAGCTCGTTGATGCCTTCTAGGCAGACATATTTGGGTGTGGCCTTAAACCAATTGTGCACCGTCTCCATTACCCCGCTGTCATCTGCAATCTCTCTGATCACGTAAATATTCTTTGAAGGGTCCAAAAGGTTTGCCTTGAATGCGACAACATCGCTTCCTACAACTATAAACACGAATTCAACTCTCTGGCTCGTTATTTTGCATAAAATAATCCCACTACTGTGTTTAATTACTGCTAACTGGCGGTAAAAGTGTTATCTAAATCTTCAATGCCTTTGATGACTATAACAGACGGGAAAATGCAAAACAATTGGCCGACTAGCAAGGATCAAATCACTTATCGATCGCTGCCAGGCAGTAGATAAAAGGCTGTTAAACACAGCGACAAATTCCTGCGCTTATAGGCGTGAAATCAGAAGCCAAATGGACATATAACGAGCGGATGTAGGTCGCCCGTTGTGGCATCGATTGGTTAGTTTAGGGTCTTGTGTCAGTTCAGAGATATACGTCTGGTTTCGAAGTGTTTATAAATTAAGATGTGTAAATATTCAGCGTTTTATTTGACGCGACACCGTACAGAAAATGTATGGCTATACTGTATTGTTAAAGGCAATCCAAGAGACGTCATGAACAGGTATATTAATAAATAATTACACAGCTATTGTTTGACGCTCAAAGAAGTAGGTGTAAGAATTAGAGACTAGAGAACATATACATATATCTGGTGCCGTCTCCACAGTGAAGGTTGGCTGCAATGGATCTCTAACACTTTCTCTCGCCCTGACTGTACATTATGTCAGATTGCTGTTCGTCCATCTCTTAATGTTATCTTCCCACTTATATCGTTTTCTACCTCTTTCTCTCTTGCTGTCAACTTTACCCTCCACTATGGTTTTTATAAGAGTGTTATGTCTTTTAACGTGGCCGAAATATTTAACTTGTCTCTTTTATGTCTTTTATCAACTCTCTTTACATTCCTAGTAGAACCTCTGAATGTGATTGTTTTTGTTTCCTTGAAATAGAACATATTCTTCTATATATCACCATCTCAAGAGCACCATTGTGATTAACAAATGCCATTTGTAATGTCTTGTTAATATTTCACAGATGACAGCAGCACCATCTAATGAGATTCTTTCTTCAAGGGCTGCTCACGGGGACATAACAAGACTGGTCTATACTAACGTTTTTGGTGGGAATTCTGATAACGGTGTCACACACTCTAACTCACTCAACATGAATGTTGACAGGCAGTTTGAACTGTTTCAAAATATTTGAACTGGAATGTTGACACTAGCGTGGCGCTTTCCAAAGAATTTGATAAGAATGTTAACACAAGAACAACAAATTCCAAAGCATTTAATAGGAATTTTAACACTAGCTTAACGGATTCCAAAGCATTCGACAGGAATGTTGACGTGTTTTAAAATATGTGACATAAACTTCAACACCAGCACGGCATATTCCGAAGCATTTGATAGGAATTGTAACACCAGCGGAACCCACTCCACCGCATTTCATAAGAATGTTAACACCAATGTAACATATTCCAGAGTGTGTTACAGGAATTTTTACACCAGCGCAACATATTCCAAAGCATTTGATTGACAGGACTATTACCAGCAGTGTGATATGTTTCAAAAGACTTGACAAGAATGTTAACACCTGCGCGTCATATTGCAAAGCATTTGACGGGAATGTTAACAACATCCTGACAGATGTGCCCAGTTTGTCAAGTAACCGCCGACACGTGTGCTGTCAAATAAGCAGAAATACTACATCTGCATCGCATGTGTGTAACCTGTAAATTTGTTACAAGTTCGAATAGTTACGAAGTTAGTTGCATGTCCTTACAGGACGAGGCAATCAACCCCAGCATTTATTGGCTCTGTGTGATTTACTGTCTAATTTACGTTCAGCAATTTGATACATGTTTCTCAACAGCAGATGCCTCATACACTTAAATCAACGCAAAACGACCTTCCAAATCGCTCGCGGCTGATATCGAACCCTCCACTCGGTATGTCGGTATTGTGAGTCTGCGTTTCACTAACCCCAAAGTCACTGACGTCGATTGTATAGTAATAATATAGTCGAACTAATGCTGCCACTTGAGCAGAAACTACTTGTAGGATTGAGTATGGATGAATCAAATTTGACGGAAGAAAACATTCTTTACGACTCCGATGGGAGTAGTGATGAAAATGACGACATTTCTTTATATGACTCAACAGAGAATGCCGTTAATGTTACAAACTCAAGAAAAGACACACAAGGAAGTGTGCACAAAAAACGAGTCCGGTTTTTGCCCGACGGATGTTTAGTTAATGTGCGTGAAATTCCAGCACGGAGCCCTAGCCCCGAGTCAGAAGCTTCTGTCAGCGATTCCAGTTCTGCGTCAGATGACTCCAGTTATGAAGACTCCGACTCAGAACATGACAGCGATGACGACAATTTGACGAGGGAGTCGGTACCACCATTGTTTCACACAACCACGAAACCAGCCACCAAGACTACTGAAGTGTCAAAACTCACAGCACCACGAAGACAGACCGAACCAGCCGACATAGGAAGCGAACCTTTACCTCCCGCGCCTAACTCCAGTCCAGCATCAGTAAAACATACAATTAAACCTCGTTCACGAACGCGTCGTGTAAGACAACCAAGTGAAACATCACAAAACGATAACAAATCTTTTATTAATGTGACGAGGCGGAAATCAACAAAGAAAAACACATCTCAGCAAAAACAGCTTAACAGACGACTGTCATCCAGTACTATGTTGTCATCCAATCAGTCACCTGCTAAAAATATTAACAGTCACATTTCTGATAAAACTGCAAACGTTACAGACAGAATACCTGTACAACGAAGAATCAACAGTGCCAAATCAGATAAACGGGTCGCAGGAAACAGCGGCCACATCACAGCCGTGTCTAGTACTTTGACAATTTTACATACATCACCAGAATTTCGGAAAGACATGCAAAATGGTCGCGCAATAAAAGCATTGCAGTCGCTTTCAGGAAATTTACACCCAACAGATGAATTAATTTGTCCACCCCCAAAAACATCAGTTGTCCATTTTCCACAAATTCTACAGAACAATGTGAAACAGCAACCCACCACCCTCTCAAACCCGCAGAGAGGACATGTTTATCGACAAGTTACAAAAGAACACAGTCTCAAGCAAATGTACGAAGAACGCAACGACCACACACAATCAACATCACACGCTGCTGGTAGCAACAAACGCTCCTATGCGTGGCAGATGGCTAATGGAAGCATTCCACACACTCTACAGAACACCCCAAGCATTGCCCAACTTTGGAACAATGAACACGACCTGTTTTCTTAACTTTGACCCCCAAGTGCCTGCCTATCTGAGCTTTTCTATAGCCAGGGTTATATTTAGTAACGCTGTTAAAAAAAATCTGATTATTGCCATACACAAATGAAATAAAAAATTAAGTCGAATCATGTTTTCACCATCATCATCATGTGCCATGACGATAAGCGTGGGCGGTCATATTTCGCCATCTCACTCGATCACCAGAGCCGTGGATCAGCTCCGTGTTCTTGTCCCGACTATACCATGTGGCCAAGGCATAGAGTTATTTACTTCTCTGTCTTCCCCTTATTCTTTTCCCCTCAATCTTGACAGTTGTCACCAAGTTCTCTAATTTATTTCTTCTCATAACGTGCCTGTAGCATAATGGAACAGAATTCCACATTTCCAGTCCGACACATTTCATAAAGATACTTTAAGTCTTAACGGGGACCATCCCAAATATAAGGGCTATTCTTAGATCGTATGTTCTAGAACGAGTTGGGGGAGGCGGCGGTATGCACTTGTCTTTTGATTGGTTCATAATTAATGAGCCCACGCTATTCCTGGGCCATATTTTAAAATCTAATTAGTAGGAGCGGGAATTTCACCAGGAGCGGTCGCTAGTGTGATGTGATGACCCAAAAATGCCCTTAAAGATTCAATAATATATTGTTCTCTGGACAGCAGGTACCACTTTAAAACATACTTTAATGTTGTAGTTGTGGCTAGACCTGATAAACGAATGAGAAGAATGTATGAGTATTTTATGAATAAAATGTGAAAGTGGAAAACCTAACTTCTGTGCGCCAGAATTCTGAACACTGCATCTTCAACCTTGACACGTCTTTCACGCTGTATACTCCAAATGCATATCAATCCCTTGTTGTGACTGGTTGCGTATGCTTGATGAATGTATGACACACTCATGCAGATTCGCAAACCAAAACCCCTTGTGCATTCTTCATGCCTGGGATGACTTATTCTTAAATCAACTGTACCTTTGCTCGTGTGAGTTAACAAATGGCAGTTTGGATTGGAATGAGTGATGAAACATGTACACGTTCCTTTGTAAAAAGCTGAAAATGATGGAGTGAGTGAGTTGGTGATTTAATAAATAGCCTCTCACATCTAGTGGAAGGAAAGATGCTTCTAATATCCATATGTAAACAGGTTGTGTGTGGCACGCCAGAATTGCTAAGTCCATGTGATGCCTGGTGAGTATATGCTCAAGAGAGTTAATACAAGTTCTCTCTGAAGCATTACACTGTTACCTCTACTGTTGGATGGTTCATATAAACTAGTTCCTAAGAGAATCATAGGTGTGTGAACCTGTGTCTTAGTTGGCTGAATATAATGTAATGCTCATGCAAACTTACAAGGACTAAACATGTTTTTCCCACATATGTGCTTGGTGCATATGTGAACAATTGTGTATGCAATTGAGCTTCTGTTAACTACTGTAGTAGACATGAAAATTACTCAGTGGGGAAAGAGCACATGATGATGATGATGTACCTGTGAGACAGGTCTGTCTGTGAAAAAGGGGTGAGGTCTGGCATTGCTGTGTGAATATGGAATAGGACATTCATGCACCAACATCACAGCCATAGGAATGGATGTCTGGTCTGCTAATTGGGTAAATGCCATTGGTTAATACATATTGCATATTGCAGTTGTAAATGCCTATTTTCCATTTCCCTTCACAATGCCTGTCCCATGTTGCTATGTCACAATGATTGCTGTACTGTGTCTGGTCCTCCTTGTGCCCAGGTCTACTGTGGTTCAAACATGGTGAAACTTAGACCACATAAATGCTTGTAATTGTGTTAAGCTACCCTGTCTCAGCATATGGTCTTGTGATTACCACAGTACATCAGAGTGAAATACACGGTATCACCAAACTAGGAGAGGTGTGTTTGGACCACACCCATCCTTTTCCTCCCCATCCCCAGTCTGTGTCTGTTGATGTATGATCATATCATCTTTTAACAAATGTAAAGAGATGTTGTGCCATTTTATATGTCAACAGAGAACAGTATGGTGGAGAGGCAATCCATATATCATCTGGGACAACTAAACAGAAGTCCTAGATCCAGATGTGACTCCCTATCAAAATGTGGGAATATCAAGAAGAGTTTTCTCTCAGCTCAACAGCTGAATGCATAAATGGGAGCAAAACACAATCTGAAGCACTACCAATGTGGTGAACTGGACAGTGATCTTTGAGTCAGTCAAAAGGTCAAATGAGACTAACATCAAATCTTGTTCTATGAACTACATTCATGGAGAACTGTGGGGTAAATGGGAGTGTTTGTTTATCTAAGACAAAACTTAGAAAATATCCAGCCTGATGCTCACACAGTGATTCTTGAAGAATGTGAGGAACAGTAGGGAAGTTAATCTGGCTAAGTGAGTAGCTGCAATGGATGGGACATTAGGTATGCCATTATTGAAGTACCCAGTGACAGCCTTCACTGACAGCCTGATCAACCGTGAGATGCAGTACCATATCATCATACCAAATCTTGTCTTCAAGAGGAATGAATCTGCCATGAAGCTTAAACTGGGGAAGCTGCTAACTGGAGCTAGTCCAACATCCATGCTGATGAGAAAAGGATCCAACAGACCCAGAACAGTAGTTTCTTCCTTGAGTTGCCCATGGATAGGATTTCCTAAATTCCCAAGAGTCAGGAAATGATGATAGATACAGATACTGTAACGGAATGGTGTAGTGGTAATTAGAGAGGAGAGGTGGAGGAGAGTTATTGGGTGGTGGAGTAAATAAGAAGTGTTGTATCTTGTTTATCAACCTGCATGTGTGACATATTTTATGCATTTTCTATGCAATGATTGAAATGTTGACATGACAGGTGATGAGGCAATGGTCACCACTCTACTCACCAACTCAATAAATTGTGTATTTTATGAATCAGTTTAAGTACATGTCCCCAGTGAATTTCTTGTACAGTTGCTGTCAAGTGTTGTCTCTGGTGACTGTCTTAAGTGCTGTGGTTGGTTATACATATTGTGAAAAGTCCTGTATAGATGTTGTCAAGTATCACATGATGTCTATCTTGTACAATTGTGGCGTAAACAATTCCTTGTGAATGTATGTCCCACTTTTGGCAGGAAACTGTCATGTAGATGTCTTGTCCAACAGATATAATGTACAGTTATTGTTGAAGTTTGTTTGTCTACAAATAAATACATGAGTCCTAAAGTCCTAAAGACTAATTGAACTGATATAGGTCACAAAATGACAAAAAAATATAGGGAAAGATCTATGTGACGGACGAATAGCACACTGGCAACATTATGTTGAGTGAGATGGATCCTCAGTTGCACAGGCGCTAATAGTTCAGATCTTCTCTGGCCTTGGGTGAACTATTTTACTTCTTATATAAATTTATGTGTAGATACATAGTGGTCTCACAGTGGGGGTTGAGCCAAAAAGAAAAATGTTCCTCAAAAAAGGCTATTGCGGGAATGATTAGCTCATTTGAGTGACCTCTAGACAAAACGTGCTAAATCATAACCTTTATCTTGTTATTTAATATTCAAGATATATCTCCAGAGAACACTACAAACTAGGTCCTCTGTCATCATCAAATAATTTGTCACAGTGCCCAAAGAAGTCTCGACTACTTCTTAAAGTCGCACAAAGCACGAACTCCGTAGCTTTTAGCGACGACCCACAGGAGTCTCCGAAACATTTAACTCGGAAACCGAAGGGCGCGGCCCGGAATCGAACCAACAACCTTCGGATCAACGGCTTGACCACTCCGCCACGGAGACTCCCTACTTCTAATTTCGGTAATCAGTTTACTGTGTTTTTTATTTGTTTCTTGTAGAACTTTCTCATTTGTGTTTCTGTCTGTCCTTGGTATTCATTGCATTTTCTCCAGAAATTACATTTCCACTGCCACCAGATAATTGTTTAGCTTGTCTGATCATTGTCCACATTTCACACCCATTCAAAAGAACAGGTTCTTTATCGCATAGCACTTCAACATTCATTTTCTCGTTTTTATTGGTTAGTATGTTTTCGTCACGTGGCATGGTAGAGACAGGAACACAGAGCTGATCCACGACTCTGGTGATCGAGTGAGATGGCAGAACATGACCGCCTACGCTTATCCGCATGACACATGATGGATGTATGGATGTTTTCGTCTTGATAGCAACAAGTCTATCTACACGAAATGATAGGTACAGATGTTGTAGAAAGTGAAAGAATGAGCCTTAGTTTGAATAATAGAAAACCAAGAGTTATGGTAATATCAAAGAAACATATTGTGCCTAAATGTGCAATTACAATTCATTCATTCATTCAATATCATGCCCTTTGCAGAACCTCGATCCCATAACAACCTTTCGGAGAACCTCTCGATCATAAGCAAGATGTCCTGCGTCCGATACACCCATCTGGAGATCATCCGCCACATCCTGCACCCATCTTCTTTTTGGCCTTCTTCTTCCTCTCTTCCCAGGTATATACCCCTCCATTATTGTTCTCTCCAAACTTTCGTGACGTTTCAAGGGACCAAAATATTTCAATTTTCTTTGTTTTATCGTCTGTAATAGCCAACCTTCTTCAATATTCAGCTCTTGAAGTATGGATGCATTTGTTCTTTTCTTTACCCAAGATTTTCTTAGAACCGCAATTACAATACATGACGTTATTTTGGGGCAAGTGCAGACATTCAGATATCTAGGCACATGGATAACATCAGATGGAAGACGCATCACTGAGATAAAGAACAGAATAGAACAAGCAAAAACTAAATTCTATCAAATGAAGAACGTTGTGTGCAATAAGTCACTATCATTGGAAGTAAGGAGAAGAGTTCTTGCATGTTACATAGAACCAGTTACGACATACGGCTGAGAGTCAGAGACAATTAGTACATAGGCGAAAACATCCACGGAAGCCTTGGAGATGTGGTTTTATAGAAGCATGCTGAAAATTAATTGGGCAGCCAAAATGAGCAATCATGACGTTTCAAGGGAAGCTGAGTGGCAAAGACAACTTGTCACAAACATCAGAAAGAGGCAGTCATCGTTCTTTGGCCACGTTATAAGAAGGCAAAAACTGGAACATGTGACAACCAGAAGGATTTGCGGAAAGAGAGATAGAGGAAGACAGCGTGAAAAGATTATTGACAGTCTGGTGTCATGGTACGGAAAAGAGTCAACACAAGAATTGATCCATGACATCGGAGATCGTAATTTGTGGAAAGGCATGATCGCCCACGCCAGCCGGCAAGGCACTGGATGATAATGATGTTGTCAATCTGGCAAAAGGCTACCTTTGCCATAGCGATTCTTGTTCTAATCTCTTCAAGACACCACTCATAAGACGTTATGACTGTTCCGAGATAGTTCACCCATTTACTTGTTTAAGAATATACCCATTTACCCGTATATTGCATTGAGGTATTTCTTTCTTCCTAGTGACGACCATAATCTTTGTCTTCTTACAATTTAATTCTAACCCTGGTTAGAAACATGATCAAACAGTAGTGGGCAAAGATATTTAATTATATTGATAAATGAATGTACAAAGGCAAATGATGCTTTCTGGTATACGTTTTATTTTGTACAAGTTGTGGTGTAGCGATGAAGCTAGTAAACTGGAGAAAACAAAAATGTACAAACTGTTGGAGAAAATAAAATATATATTTACAACTGCCATTAACCCAAATTCATTGAAAAAAAAAATTGAAATAAATACATATTTAAGAAACACTGGAATAGTTACTTACATTCTTGCAATTTCAAGAAAATGTCAGTATGGCATGATATGAAAAATGTGAAAAGTAATTTAAACTGTAACATGAGAAGAATAAAGTGTGTTACATTAACAGGTTAAAAAAACAAAACACTTAATGTGTATGCAGTGCTAGTAAAATAAATATGACAGATTTACATAACTTTCTTAACCTTTGGAAACATGGTGGTAGCAGCTGCTTGTTGGCTGGCTGTTGCAGCAGCCCAAGGTTCGATACCTCATTAAGCCTCTATTTCTATGAACTTATTCTATACTAAAGAACCAACCATGGTCTATAAAAACATCATATACTCAATATAGGAACAGACAAAATGGGTCCGCTGTCGAGGCTGTTCTAGAGTACGAAAAGAACACACACAAATGACCACAAAGCTCAACGGATGCAATAAAAATCTAAAAAAAAAAAAACAGCCAAACATTTCGATTACGATCTTTATCAATGGAATGACAAGAACGAAACAATTAAAATATACACAAACAAACAAATCAAGTGGGTGTTTCCCGCGAGATGCTGGATGATCTGGGAATATAAACACTGCAAACTATTGAGAATGAAGGAGTAATGAAGATATCTTGAAAGAAGATAACATTACAGTTTATGTTCTCAGTATACTTCAATGTTTGTAAAAGACTTTAACTAAAAAGGTTAATTTACTTTAACTTTACACATTTATAATTGTTTACTTCAGTCTGATATTTCTTCTTTTTTGTTTATCCGAAATGTTTGTTTTGGACATAATTTTGTTGTTTTTGCTTACAGCAGAGCTGTGATATTCATGCCTTTCGGCCAACACATCTACCTTATTCCTCGCATTTGTTGACTGGGTTACCCTTCCCGATGATGTTTCAATATATGTATAAGTTCTTCCCAGTGATGTTTCAATATATATATGTTCTTCCCGGGGTGATGTTTCAATATATGTATATGTTCTTCCCAGTGATGTTTCAATATATATATATATATATTCTTCCTAGTGATGTTTCAGTATATGTATATATTCTTCCCAGTGATGTTTCAATATATGTATAAGTTCTGCATCTCAGTGGTGGCCAAGTGGTTACGCCAACAACCTTACGCTCTGAAGGTTGTGGGTTTGATACCGGCCTGTGTTGTTCGGTTCACAAGTGCAATTTTCTCTGAGACTCCTGGGGGTCGTCGCTGGAGCTGCAGAGTTCATGCTCTGTGCGATGCTTTGTGCCACCCTGCACAAAGAGACCGAGCCATATGGGATAAAACTCGGTGAAATTAAGTTGATCCTGTTACTATGAAACCATTTTAAGTTTATTATCAATTGATCAACGTACTATAGTTGTATATTATGTTTTATTTAGAAGGGCTATTGGCTCCCCTAGGGGCCAGAGATGCCCCATCAGGTTCCCACATCCCTGTGTGTCATTCGGCTGACTACCTCTGCTGGTGGCCTTGGCAAGATCAAGTGTAGATACTAGTTACTACACTTTGATCTTAGCCAAAAAGCGGAGAAGTGATATATATGCTATTAAAGTTATATATTAGCTCCCTCATTTCACTAAAGAACTAATCTCAGAGTATATTAGCTCCTTTACTTCAGTAAAGAACTCTTCCCAGAGTATATTAACTCCCTTCCTTCAGTAAAGAACTCATCTCACGGTATATTAGCTCCCTTACTTCAGTAAAGAACTCATCTCATGGTATATTAGCTCCCTTTGCAAAGAACTCCCCCCACACTATATTAGCTCCCTTACTTCAGTAAAGAACTCATCTCACGGTATATTAGCTCCCTTACTTTAGTAAAGAACTCGTCCCACACTATATTAGCTCCCTTACTTCAGAAAGAACTTCCTCATATCTTGAGGCAGACTGTGTAGATGATTATAGCCCCATGTATTAACAGACCAATCAGCACTTGGTGGCTAAGGTTATATATTAACAGACCAATCAGCACTTGATGGCTAAGGTTATCATATATTAACAGACCAATCAGCACTTGATTGCTAAGGATATCATATATTAACAGACCAATCAGCACTTGATGGCTAAGGTTATCATATATTAAGACCAATCAGCACTTGATGGCCGATGTCATTAGCAATTCGGCCACCATTACTTCTAATAGCATTATCTGGTACTCATTTTAAACTAGGTCGACTTGCAAGCCGATGGGGATTCAAACACACGGCCACCAACTGGCAGGGAAAGTGTCCTAGCCACTGCACTATCACAGGGGGAGGTTGACAATGCTAAATGGATACAAGTGCTCTTATAGTCTGCTGTAGCCGAGGTAGCAGGTTCAATCCCTACACTGGTCAGCTGGACTAAAATGTTGACTTTACATTCAAGACCTTGGGAACGTAAATTATGAGTACCTCAGAAGTCGGAGTGCGTTCGTCTGATGGTGAGGGACACTGGTAATAGGGAAAAGCTAATCCATACACAAAATTCAGTCCAATGCACTAGAAGTAAAAGCACCTGTGTGGACTACACTTGAGTTCAAAGCGAGTGAACAGAAGAAAAAAAAACTATCACAGTTTTTTTAACTTTAATAACGGAACATAAATTATACTTGTGAATGAAAGACATACAGTGAACTGTTTGCCAGGGTCAACACACATTTTATAAATAAACAAATCACCATGCATGTTTACATTCTTTACAAGTATCACGTATTAACTCTTTAATACCAAGAGGGTTTGGCTCATGAATTTCTCTCAGAGTTGCAATTTTAAAATGTATCATGAATTTATTACTGATTAATTATGTCCTCAGTTTCCAAACTGTAATAACTTTCTAATAGGTAACAAAGTGGTAATTTAAAAGTTACAACCAGAAAAAAAAAATTAAACAAAATGTTCAACAGAGGTGATCCCATCATGCATGCTTGGAAATATTGACCTCAAATACTGAATTCTCAGAGTTAAGAGTTAATATCTTTAGCAGACGTTGTTTTACTCAGTCCCACAGTCCAGCCACAATAAGATCATTGCCAGCAACAAATTCTGTCAACAGACTGACAGACTGTCAACAGAATGTAAAAATTGTAGCATAGGGCAGCTGTCCAAAATACAATTATGGAAACAAAGGATGTTGTGATTGCAAGCCTTCATCAGCAAACAAACACATGAAAACACAATAACATACAAACCACAGAGAAGACACGTACATTAAGGCATAATAAGCAGAATGAGAAGAATGAAAACAAACGGACTAATTATCTCAAGAGTCCCGGAATATATAACAGTATGCTTGTTTTACATTCAGGGACCATGTGATAAACAGCACAAATTTGTTTTGCATGTGTTTTTTTTCATTCTTCTCATTCTGCTTATTATGCCCTATATTTTGTGATTTTTATATTGTTTAAATTTCAGAGCTTTACCCCAGTTTAAGCAACTTCATTCATATCGTAACTATGATAAATCAAATGATGTATGTAAATATTGGCTAACGTAGATTAAATCAAACTGAAGCTGCAATAAAATCTGGCCAGTCAATCTCGTGTGGTTAAGTTTAATGAACTTCACCATCTGAGTGAATATTCAGCAGACCAGTCACGTGACGTTAGTGATAGAAAGTTCATCAATGCCTTGGCTTCCCTCTCTCTGCCCTGGTTTCTCTGTGCTTTGATTTCCCCTCTTCTTGCATATTAATAATGTTTTTCATTTATTAAGTTTGGATAAATAAAGTGCACATAATGAACCAGTGTAACAAATGGACTGAAAGATAATGAAGGAAATATATCGCTCCATAGAATACAAGTCATAACTTTCATTTTCATATGTGCAGACTAGTTTAACTAGTTAATTCTAAACCCAGAAATTTACCATGGTCTGTATAAACTAGTTAATTCTAAACCCAGAAATTTACCATGGTCTTTATAAACTAGTTAATTCAAAACCCAGAAATTTACTGTGGTCTGTATAAACTAGTTAATTCTAAACCTAGGAATTTACCGTGGTCTGTATAAATTAGTTAATTCTAAACCCAGAAAGTTACTGTGGTCTGTATAAAGAGTTATACAAATAATAATGAGATCCCTACAAGACATACCAGGAATATCAGTTGCTGGGCATAATGCAAACAACCTGCGTTATGGTAATGACATGGTTTTGTTCACTGAAAATTTTTCTCTCTCTCTCTCTCTCTCACGCACGCACACACACACACACAAAATTTATGTGTGTGTTAGTCAGGTCTTAGTCAGATATGACTGAACTACCATATGACAGTAGACAGTACTACCTGCTTTCTGTCAGCGCCGAATGTTGGGTGGCGCTAACCAAACCCAACACCCCACATTGTGCCAACGGCTTCAGGCGGAAGAGAGCAATCGGGAGGGTACAAGCCTTATCCTGGTGCGAGGAAATGCAACCTAAAGACAAAATGTCATGGCAGGGCAGACCAGGCCCTAAGCCTTGGTTGGCAGCTGGTCTAGGATCGAAGCTCCGACAGGCGAACAGCTAGAGCATTGTTTTGCTGATCCGGCAGCTTCTGCAGCTTGTCTTGTTCTAGATGTATAGGTGTTACCTTTCCTCTGGAGTGAACTAGGCAGGCAGAGAGAGAGATCATGCTGTATAGGCAACACATGGTCTATATATTTTAGCCCAGGCTTTGTGCTATGGAGAGGCAATAACTCCATCCCTGACAGATGGGTAGGAGATCTCAGGGTCGGCCTCTACTACGATACAAAGATGTGTGTAAGCGGGACATGATTGATACAGACATTGATAATGTACATTGGGAGCAAATCACCGCTGAACATGTTGCATGGAGGGCAACTATCAGAAACGGAATAAAGACAAAGGAGAAAATGATTGCAGATAAAGCACACACAGAGCGTGAGCGATGTAAGATAGTGCATGATGGTGGAAATGACCATGTTTTCACATGCATCCACTGTGGACAAACATTTGCAGCATGAATTAGCCTTATCAGCCACACTTGCTACCGCCATGGGTCATAGTTATTATTATCCCAGGCTTATACCCGTCCATTATTGTTCCCTCCAAACTTTCATGACGTTTCAAGTGACCAAAATATTTCAATATTCTTTGTTTTATCGTCATTAATAGCAACCTTCTTCAATATTCAGCTCTTGAAGTATGGATGCATTTGTTCTTTTCTATATCCAAGATATTCTTAGAACTTGTCTATAACATTTAAATTCAAAGGCATTTATGCACTGTTCATCTTGTTTAGTAAGTGTCCAGGTCTCACAGGCTCAAACAAAACTGGACAGCAGAAAATGGGAAGGTGGGTTATGACCATCGTTAATATAGCAGAAGGTATTTTGTATTATAATGCAATGACAACATTGTGTTGGCAGTCACTTAGGATGATTAATTATCCCATGGCAATTTATCAGGTTAAAAGGTCTGTGAATATTGAAAGGAAAAATGCTGGTGACCGACACAACAGTGTAATTAATGAAAATTTAGAAACATAAAATGTGTATTTAAAAGGTTCAGCACAAAGCAATAAGAGTACAGCATAGCTAGTGCTTTTTTGTGAGATGCCAAATCTGCTTTATTTGTACAGCTAAGAAATCATTAATATTTTCCATTTCATAAATAAATAGTTGAACGTTCTGTCTCATATATTTCTTGCATGTAGAAGTGACACAATTTGAATTTCCGATCATGCCTCTTCTCTAGATGTTCATAGTTGATTTCACACAACAAAATGGACTTCCGTATCTGTGATTATCTGGCCTATAAGTCATGTCAACTGAAGTAAAGGATACTGTTACACACTGAGCATATCGTGCTAGTTGTCATTACACGGGAGTCTGCTCCTATCGCCAAAATTGGTGATGAAATGATACATCCTCAAAAGTCATATTTGTCTACACTGATTCTGAATTTGAAGTCGTGACCCATGGTGAGGTGGTTGGTATTACCTCAAAACATATAACAAACTAAAAACAAAAGACAGCAAATCTATTTGCATATTATCAAATGAATGTTAATGCAAGAGTGACTCAGATAGGATACTGAAATGTGGTTGGGAAAAATATCATATAATCATTGAATGATCCTGGAATATTCTAAATGCAAGCAACTAACTTTGAGATTATTCTAATGCAAACAAATGGCTCTGAAAAACTGTTAATGCAAGCAAATAGCCTTGAGATTATTCTAATGCAAACAATATGGCTCTGACATATTGTCAATGCAGGCATATGGCTCAGAGATAACATTAATGCAAACAATATGGCTCTGACATATTGTCAATGCAGGCATATGGCTCAGAGATAAGATTAATGCAAACAAATGGCTCTGAGATACTGTAAATGCAAACAAATGGCTCTGAGATACTGTTGACACAAACAAATGGCTCTGAGATAATTATCGTGCAATCAAACAGCTCTGAGATAAAATTTCCATCTCAAAAGGTATTTAAATATGCATTAAAATATGACAGTTCAAGGCTCTTCTCTTGTTACCAACCATACTACTAGAGACATCTAATAATGAGGACTCATGAAATGAAGAGGATTGAAATAAAATAATCTGAAGAGAAAAAAAACAACAACATTTGAACAAATATCTGAAAAGAAAATTAATGTGAAAATGAGAAACAAAAATGCTAATCAACTAAAGTCAACATCTAGAGCCACTTGAAATAAGCATTACTGAATTTAATTTTTCCAAAATCAAAAATTTGTTTTTAAAACAATTGTTTCTACTGTTCAGTTAAGTTAAAGTTTTATTTGTGAAACTGCCAGTACAAATCTATTTGATGGCAGTTATTAGTCAAATGTTTAACATTCAAGGAGCTTGTTATAGAGTTGACTGCCAACGTTCATTACATCAGTGTAAGAAATATCCTGGCCAGTTCAGTCACAATGAAATAAGCATCACGTTAGCTCTGTTTCAAGGCCATGTCTATTCTCTTTCTCTGGCACCTCTCCTTCTTCTGTCCCTCCATCAAGCTCAGTGAAGTGTTGGGGGGGGGGGGGGGGGGGGAGAAAGAAAGAGGAGATGTAAAGATCGAAAGATCTTGTATGTGCTTTTTCTAATGCTCTTCTAGGTTTGTATTCATTTCCCTAGGGCTGTTCTTGATACCATCACTATACTATAATGTTTACATGGTATTGCGCCCTTGCTCTGTATCCATTTTATGTCTTCAGCATGGCTATTTGTAGCGGATAGTACCAGGATATTCTTGTAGGAGGGTGACCAAACCATTTAATCTGCTGTTCTTTAATGAAGTGCATGATTTGTTGTAGACCTAGTGATCACCTTATATTTTCATTCCCAATTCTATCTCTCATAGTTACTCCCACAGCACTTCTAAGACATCTCGTTTCTGTTGTTATTATTTTACCCTCAGCACAAAAATGCAAAAAGTCACAATATCATTGCTTGTGGTTTATTCAAGTAAAGTCATGCCATGTTTGTTTCTGCTTGTGGTTTATTCAAGTAAAGTCATGCCATGTTTGTTTCTGCTTGTGGTTTATTCAAGTAAAGTCATGCCATGTTTGTTTCTGCTTGTGGTTTATTCAAGTAAAGTCATGCCATGTTTGTTTCTGCTTGTGGCTAATTCAAGTAAAGTCATCCCATGTTTGTTTCTGCTTGTGGCTAATTCAAGTAAAGTCATGCCATGTTTGTTTCTGCTTGTGGTTTATTCAAGTAAAGTCATGCCATGTTTGTTTCTGCTTGTGGTTTATTCAAGTAAAGTAATGCCATGTTTGTTTCTGCTTGTGGCTAATTCAAGTAAAGTCATCCCATGTTTGTTTCTGCTTGTGGCTAATTCAAGTAAAGTCATGCCATGTTTGTTTCTGCTTGAACACACCCTATGATCTTTGAACTTAAGCTGAGTAGAAACAAAGATAGTGCTATTTTAGTCGGATAAGCCACAAAGCCGGTCTCCCTGGCCTAGGAGTTAACATCTTTCTCCGTAATCCCGTATATTTTTGTGAGTAACGTAACCTGCGTGAGAATCGGTAGCGGTTCTCACCGTGTTGGTAATTTACGGGGTATGTGAGCCGGCCGCTCAGAAAGCAATGGCAAACTACTGAGCGTAATCTTGCCTAGTACATCAACAGCAGCTGAAAAATGTTGATGACTGCAACGTCCTGTATGGGATATGCAGACAAAAACAGCCACAAACAGTGATGTTAAACATCTGGGCAATAGTAAAATAAGCAACATCAACTTCATTAAAATATCACATGACAGAGGGGAGAGGAGAGGCACCAACGTCTGTTCCAGATCAGATGCTTGAGGAAGAAGTAGGAGTGATATTGTATTGTTTGTGTGTTCTGTGCATGACAAAGTGGACAAGAACTTCATCGAATCATCATGACCATCTGAAACCATTCTGAAGGGCATATTTTGCCATCTCATATGACACCAGTCTTGTATCAGGCTTGTGATCTTGTCCCATTTGTTCTCTCTGTCTTCACCAGCTGTTTTTCCATCAAATTTGCCAGTTGTCACTAAGTTTTCACATTTATTTCACCTCATAACATGCCCAAATAATCTGGACTATCTCCGTTTAATTTCTCTAACCAATTTACAGTTTTAACTTGCTTCTTGTAGGACTTTCTCATTCATATTTCTGTCTGCCCATGGTTTTCTTGGCATTTTCTCCCAGAAACTACATTTTCGCTGCCATTAGATGTTTCTCAGTTTTTCTGCTTACTGTCAATGTTTGGCATGCATATAGAGGTATCAGTTCAGTATAGCACTTTAATATTCCTTTACGAGCTGACAAACTGGCTGGCTCTGCACCCCCTGTAGATGGCCAGCCCATGGATCATGCCGATGTTATTAACGTCCTTAAAGATATGGCGAGAACAGAGGACTTTGACGTCAATGATTCCACATCGCTGTCCAGGATGAAAGACCTGGGAGTAAGAATCGGCACAGCCAGACGCGAGAGGTACATCGGGAAAACAAAGCGCCTCGTCAACCAACCCAGAACTGGCACTATTAGCCACCGGACGCTGATGCATATGCTGGGGGGAGGATCTGAGCACCTATGGACATGTCCGGAGTGCAACGAAGATACCCCAACTGATAACTGATAACTGATAACTGACTCCTTTACTTCAAAACATAGTTGTTATTATTATATTTACTAAAATGTAATAGAACAGTCCATGGGGTCGCCGGTACATATATGATAATATATATCCATGGTGTTTACTGGCTTCAAATGAAAACCTTAAATGTTTTTTTTTTTTTTTGAGTGTATTTGTGAATATATTCTGAAAAAATGAAGAACAAATGTATCATTTTTTCGATGTGGTCACCACTGCTTTCAATGCAAGTCCTCCAGTGCCAATAAAGTTCTTGGATTCCTGTAGAAAAAAATTCTCTTGGTGTGTAACCACTCATACGCCACTTGCTGTACCTCTTTATCAGACATAAAAAGTGTTGGTGTTGAAACTTCCTACTCCACTCCTACACTTGCTGGACTGACAGACATGCACCACCCCACCAGACCTTCATTTGCCGATGAATTTCTATAGGTTTCACTCCTTCACTGATCAAAATAAAATGGATAACAGAATGCTGCTCCTCATTGGTGCATGTCTAAAGTGGGACGACCATCTTTAAACTGTTGTTGTGATGTCACCATGTTTGTCTGCACCATGATGTTACAAGCTTAACATTCTTGACATCCTTAACAACAATATCGACAGGTTACAAGACAATGGCATGGTTATTGTAATTTCTATCACATCCTTAACAACAATATCGACAGGTTACAAGACAATGGCATGGTTATTGTCATTTCTATCACATCCTTAACAACAATATCGACAGGTTACAAGACAATGGCATGGTTATTGTAATTTCTATCACACCTTTACAGTTTTCATATGAAGCCCCATCGTATATGGGGAACAGTCCATGGTGTTTCCTGTACACATATATATATATAACAGATCTTTCATAATCATCATACATTGTAGATGTGGTTCTCAAACTATTTTGTGGGGGGGGGGGTTGAACTATTGTAACACAGAATACAAGTAATTTTTCGGAAAAATGCAAGATATATAAAAAATAAATGAGAAAATGTTTACATTTCTATTTTTGTAAAAAGAATGTTTCTTTCTGCCACTCATTCAAGCTAGGCTGTTTCAGATGTACTGTGTATGGGTGTCAATCATTAATAACCACACAATCATCTGCTGTTTGTTGTGACCTGTGTGAAGAATGTAGACTATTAATCAGTCTCCTCTGATCAACTAATGTCTCCATTTCCCCCCCGTGACTTGAATGTCTTATTTTGACATTTGTTCATATTATGTACGTGTTATTTATTTACCAACATTATAAATGTGGTTTCTGGAGAAAACACACAGAATACTACGTATGAACAGAAAAACAAATGAAGCAGGTTTTAAAGAAACAGATGGAAATTGCAAATTAATTATAGGCTGATAGTCAATATTTCTTAGGCATGTTATGAAAAGAAAGAAACTTTAAAACTCAGTGACAAACTGACCAAGCTGATAGGTAAAGTGACAAACTGGCCAAGTTGATAGGAAAAGTGACAAACTGGCCAAGCTGAATGGAAAAGTGACAAACTGACCAAGTTGATAGGAAAAGTGACAAACTGGCTAAGCTAAAAGGAAAAGTGACAAACTGGCTAAGCTGATAGGAAAAGGGCACAAGGAAGACAACAAGATAAATTCCTTAATGGTTTGAACAAATGAAATAACTGGGACAAGAATACAGACCTGACTTCAGACTGATGATTTTGGCTTACTATCATGGCACATGATGATGTTTTTATGTGGCGCTCGCTCGCTTTGGACTCAAGCATAGTCCATACACACAACTTCTAGTAGTGCTGGACTTAATTTTGTGTGTGGATTAGCTTTCCTTATTAACATTTTCCCTCACGATCAGACGAACCCACTCCGACTTTAGAGGTACTAGTAATTTACGTCCCCAAGTCAAGGGTGATAGGTCAACATTTTAGTTCAACTGACCAGTGTAGGGGTTGAACCCCTTACCTCAGCATCAGCATACAGGATGTTTAAGAACGTGCATTCTTATCCATTTGGCATTGCTGACCTACACATATGATGATGATGTTATTCATTTGCTAAACACTGACTTTTGGGAAGTAAGGCAGGGGAATGAAACTGACTACATCACCCACAGAGAGCTGATTGGTCTATACACATCACCCGCAGAGGGCTGATTGGTCTATACAAATGACCACAGAGAGCTGTTTGGTCTATACACATCACCCACAGAGAGATGATTGGTCTATACACATTACCCACAGAGAGCTGATTGGTCTATACACATCACCCACAGAGAGCTGATTGGTCTGTGCATATCACCCACAGAGGGCTGATTGGTCTTTACACATCACCCACAGAGAGCTGATTGGTCTATACACATCACCCACAGAGAGATGATTGGTCTGTGCATATCACCCACAGAGGGCTGATTGGTCTTTACACATCACCCACAGAGAGCTGATTGGTCTATACAAATGTGGAACTTGCATGAAACTTAAGGGATGCAAAAGTGTCCTTGACTTTGCTGACCTAAACACAGACTTTGGATATTTTGTATGGATCTGAAGGGATCCCCTTTGCTGACCTAAACAATGACTTTGGATATCTTGTGTAGATCTGATGGGATCCACTTCTGGAAGCTTGAGTGATCAGTTATCTACAAAATGAAAAATAAATGATGACATCGTGACACGCCTGTCATCTAGCTTGCTTTCTCTCCAGTATTTCTTTATGATATGAACTTTGATGCTGTGTTATGTAATGTTGTGTACACTGAGATCACCAATTTGCCTCTAAACGAGGTTGCTGGGGAAGAACATTGCTCTGAGAGTTTTCTGCCTTGAGAAGATGATAGTGATGTCATAACTTGTATAACATATGTAATACAGAATGTAATATATAAGTAAATCGGAATATTCTTAAACAAGTGAATGAGTTAATTATCTCAGAACAGTCATAACATCTGATGAGAGATGCCTTGAAGAGATTAGAACAAGAATCGTCATGGTGAAGGTAGCCTTTTGCAAGATGAAAAACCTGCTGACCAATAAAAAGATGTCATTTGCAACGAGAAAAAGAGTGTTTAGGTGCTACATAGAACCTATGCTTTTATGTGGATGTGAAGTGTGGACAATGAGCAGAGAAGCTGAAAAAACATCTGATGGCTGTGGAAATGTGGTTTCTGAGGAAAATGCAAAGAATAACATAGACAGACAGAAAAACCAATGACCAAGTCCTACAAGAAACAAATGAAAACCGTAAAATGATTAGAGAAAGTAGAATTAGACAGTCACATTTTTGTGTGCTATGAGAAGAAATAAATTGGAGAACTTGATGACAACTGGCAAGATCGAGGGGAAGAGAACAAGGGGAGGGCAGAGAAGTAAATACCTGGATGGCTTGGCCATGTTGTATGGTCGAGACAAGAACACTGAGCTAATCCATGACTCTGGTGATCGCGTGAGATGGCAAAACATGACTGCCTGAGCTTACCAGCATGGCACATGATGATAACATATACATCTTAATGACACCATGAACAGAGCAGAATTTTCAATGTATGTGAATAATCAATCTCCAGGATTATTTGCCAAAAGCTACTCGTATCTAGACAATGTCTGACTTTCTCTGAGGTAGTTAGAGCACGCTCGTCAACTGATAACTGAGATCTAAATGAGTTTAAAGTCAATAGGATTGACTTCATTGCGCAGATTTGATCCCTTATGGCTTGGTCTCTTTCTGTAGAGCAGCCGCCAAAGTATCACAGACTCTGTAGCTCCAATGAGAAATCCCAGAGGTCTCTGAAAAAACTGCACTCAGGAACCAAATGACACAGTCTAAGAATAGATCCAAGCCCTTCAGAACTTATGGCACAAGGCTCGACCACTTCACCACAAACACTCACTCTGAAGTAAGTTACATCACTCTTATCAACAGATAACAGCAATTTTAGGAGCTCACTATCTTGCTCTTGCCCATGGCAGATGAAACGCTAAGTAATTTGTGAATATCACGCCTAGTGCCAGCTTGCACAGCAGCATCGAAGTCTGTCCTCATTGATGAAGCAATAGCTAGTGATCATAATGTACCAGAACTATTTCTAAGTTTCTTCATCTCAATCTCCATAGTTAATCACTAAGTTCTCCTTGCAGAACCTCTCGTTAGCCATCTTTCAAGGGCCCATCACTCTCTTGTCGTTGTATATAGAAATTAACAGAGAACTGTGAACTTGTTATGAGTTGTTCACAAAAGGTTCAAAGGTTATGAAATCTCAATTTATCTTATCAATCAATTATCAATGGGTGTTTACTTGAACACTTCAAAGTTAATTTTTCTGAACAGGTGTTGATATTAATTTATTATAAACATCTACACAAGATAAGTCCACTTCTACACACATGAAGTCTACACGTACACAAAGTAAGTCCGTTCATAAATGAAATCCACATGTTCACAAAGTCCAAAAGCTGTGCTGAGCTAATAAGATTGCAGTTGTGTCATTATGCCCTGTGGTTCAGTATGCTATCACAGTTGAGCGGCAATTATTAATTAATTTCACATCCTGAAGATCACACAAAAGAGTGACATTCTGAATTCGAAACAGAAGAGCGGCATCCTGAAATAAGAGAAATTAAATAAATTTAAATTACAGACGATGTTATAAGTTAATGGCACATTACATAAAAAACAGAAAATCTAGCTATAAAAGCACAAAGCATTTTGAATGCATGGACTTGCAAAAAGTGCTTACAGAAAGATGCATAATTAAACAATAATATGTGAAGTGACTTCAGACAGTATATGTACGTGGAGGCTTTAAATAAATACCTTAAAAGTGTGATAGACATTATAACAACCATACCATTCTCTTGTAATCTGTCAATATTGCTGTTAAGGATTAAAGGGTGTTTAGCATGTGACATCACAATTCAGACAAACACTGTGATGTCATAAAGGCAGTTTAAAGATGTCCGTAACACTTTTGACATGTACCAAAGAGGACAAGTGTTCTGTTATCCGTTTTCTTTTTGAACAGTGAAGAGGTGAGACCTATAGAAATTCAATGGCAAATGAAGATTTAGTATGGTGATGCATGTTGTCAGTCCAGCAGGTGTATGAGTGGAGTAGAAAGTTTCAAACTGGCGTGACTTCTGTGATAGACTGTTCACAACTGGGTCAGGCACACCATGTAGTGATCCCAGAGTGGTTACACACGTGACCCAGAGCATTTTTTCCTACAGGGATCTGAGCACTTTATTGGTGCTGGGGGACTTGCATTGAATGCAGTGGTGACTACATCGAAAAATGATACATTTGTTTACTTTTTCGAAAATATATTCACCACAAAAATAAAAAAAACATTTATGGTTTTCATTTGAAGCCCCCTTGCATGTGAAGCGACTTCGGACAGTATATGTATAATGATGACAAAATAAAAACAAGGTACCTCTACAGGCCAGGCTTGAACAGCATGGACTTATCTAGGTGTCTTTGCACCTCAGAGTGGAAAAATATAAACTAAACGAGACCATTATGGCATCTCCATATTACAGGGTAGAAGAGGAAAGACTAAAATAGGTCATTAGGATTCTCTTCATAACAGGGCAGAAGATTAAAGAAAACACTTGATGAAAAGATGACAGGTGAAGAATGCTATGTTATTATAGTGATAAATAGGTCGAGTCTTACAACAGGTGAAGAATGTTGTTATAGTGAGAAATGGTTGGAGTCTTACAGCAAGTGAAGAATGTTGTTATAGTGAGAAATAGGTGGAGTCTTATGAAAGGCAACGGATGTTGCTATAGAGATAAATAGACAGAGAATTATGACAGGCAAGAAAACAAGAAGTCATATAAAAATTGGTGCTGAAAAAAAAAACACTACCAAATGTGATCACGGTTAAATAAAACAATTAATTAACAACAACAAAAATCAAAGTTTGGGCACATAAATAAATACATGTCCTTGTTGAAAGATGTGCCATTGTGATGCATGTAGGACAAGAAATGGATTATGATGATTTCAATTATTTGTGTATACTTTCTAGCTTGTTTGTGACTGGTAGTCGAATGAAGGATGGCAAATGCATGCAGTGCACTAGCACAATGGTAGAATAAAAGGTTTCTAACACCAGATCTTTTTCATTGTTGCCCAGATTTTTATGTTGATTCATCCCATTTTAGTGGGAAAAGGGTAAAATAAAAACATGAATGTGAAGTTTAATGGATGTAATTACCTAGATTTATCTCTGTACCTCCATTTTTTCTGGTCACACCACACATACACACATCAATGCTTTTTGCTATAGACCTGGCCTAACCTGCAAAAGGTAAAAATATGTCATTTATATTTGACAAGAAAAACACATGTAATTTAACCAGAAGACAGAATAAAGAGCACAATCAAATGTGATTGCATGGGAAGACAAATGAACAATTTTCTAAGAAAAATATATATTTAGTTTAGTCGACGGATAAACACCTTGGCACAAGGGTGTAACCCATAAATGCTCCGTTCTACTCCAAACTAAAGCCTGAGTCCAGAGAATCTCAGCTCAGTACATGAACTCTATAGCACCAGCGAGGATACGGAAATATCAGGGCAAGTCAATAAGTAAGTCACACAGTTCTGTGGGATGGCAGGTAAATGTAGTTGGTGTTTCATTAGGTGACAGCAATATCGAACTTTATATTCCCATTCGTCAGGTGGTGCTAGATGTCTCATGCGCATGCGTAGTGCATAAACAAAATGGCGACTGTACCTACGGAGTGTGCAACCAAAGAGCAATGTGCTGTTGTGTGATGTTTGTGGGCAAAAGGACAATGGACATTCATAAGGAAATGCTTCCTGTTTATGCTGACAAATGTTTGTCCCGGAAAGCGGTGCATAGCTGGGTAGAAAAACTTTCTCAAGGACGCGAATGACGCCAAAGTTGAATGTGAAGTGAGAATGTGGATTAGAAAACAGAGCACGGAGTTCTATGCGGCCGGTTTGGGAGGACTGATAAAACGATGGGATAAGTGCATCAATGTTGGTGGAAATTATGTTGAGAAATAAAGGGACACTATGTACAAAAATAAACTCGTTTCAAGTTGTTATCATATTTAGTTATTTTTCTACAGCCATTTGTGACTTACTTATTGACTTTCCCCTCGTACTTTGGGTAGATTTTAACCTCTTAACGGCAGCACCGTTAGGCTACTCTTTTTCTAACTGCCAAGGGATGTTTTTTACGTGCGCAACAATACACACGGGCGTCCAATCTCACTACCCAGAGACCAGGGGAAATTTTGTTACTAGAAGTCAACGTGAAAAAATTCTGGCCCTCACTGGGGCTTGAACCCGGGACCTCCAGCACTTGAGGTAGACACCATACCTCGAAACCACTCATCCCCCTAGAAGAAAAATATATGATGAAAAGAAGAGGAAATTATTCATGATTAAACATAAGATGAACATATTTGATTTAAAATGAATAAAATAGAATTACGATTTACATACAACTAAAAATGATTTAACAGAACATAAAAAGTGTGATTTTTATAACAACCGAAACAAAAACACGTGAATGAATAAAACAGTGAAAACTTTTTGGGCATGTTATGAGAAGAAATAGATTGGAGAACTTGGTGCGACTGGTAAGATCGAAGGGAACAGACCAAGGGGAAGACCGAGAAGTAAATACCTGGATGGCTTGGCCATGTGACATGGTCGAGACAGGAACATGGAGCTGATCCACAACTCTGGTGATCGAGTGAGATGGCACAACATGACCGCCCACGCTTACCGGCATGGCACATGATGGATGGATGGATCAAATATAATTTTAGCAAATTATAAAATAACACCCATGTGTTAGTTAAGACCATAAGATAATCAAAGAATATTAGCACTGTAACCTACCATGGATATCGGAAGAGGCGAATAAGGCAAATAAGAAGTAGTATGATGTGATGGAGAGGAGTCTGGATTGCCAATCTACCTAGGAAAACTTCCAGAAATTGCACACAGAATGTTGAAACTATCCATGAATTGGGAAATAATGTACAAGCGGTAGAAGAAATTAAATATGATAAGATTAGCATTATGAAAATATGTGAAACAAGATGGAAGGTAGCAGGCAAAATGTTTTTAAGCACATGTGAAACAGTGCTGTTTTAGTCCATACGGAGGAAAACACCCCTCACAGTGAAGGGGTGGCCCTAATGATATCTAACAAGGCAGAGAAAGCACTAACAGAGAGAGAGAGAGAAGCAGCAAATTCTATGATAATAATAACAGCAGCATTTAGAACCATAAAAATAAAGTAAACATGAATGTGATTAAGTGTTATGCACCAAGAAATTATGAGGAAGAAGCAGTTAAGGGATAGTTTTAAAGAAAACTTCAAAGCACTATGCATAAGTAATACAAGAAATGACAGAAAGGGTTTGACAGAAGAACATACAAAGAACTGGTCACTTTTGTTATGATCCTTTGATTTAGTGGAAGTTAGTATTGCAGACAGTGATCAGCTAGAGTTAGAATTCTCTCTGGCATCTTGCCGTCGTGACAGATGATAGTTTATTATAATATGCTTTTAAAAAAAGGCATAATAGCTACAACCTATGGCAGTAGCGAATGTGAATGAACAGACCAATTTGCATGGCAACAGTTCATCACAATGGATGCTTCAGAATGCAGGGTAATTTCCACCATCACGCACCATATGACGTGTCATATGATCATTGTCTGAAATATCTGTAATAATGTTCTTCTTTGTCTTTATTTCATTCCTGATCTTTTCTCTCTATACAATGCACTCAGCGGCCACTTGCTTCAAAGGTGCAATATCAATATCAGTATCAATCATATCCCGCTTACACACATCTTTGTACCATAGTAGAAGTCCATCTCGAGATCTTTTAGCCACCAGAAACTCTCTGATGTGGTCAGAAACTATTTGTGGTCAGAAACTATTTTATGTGGTCAGAAACTCTCCCATGTTGTCAGAAATCTTTTATGTGGTTAGAAACTGTTGTGTGGTCAGAAACTCTTTTATGTCGTCAGAAACATTTTTATGTGGTCAGAAACTCTTTTATGTGGTCAGAAACTCTCCCATGATGTCAGAAACTCTTTTATGTGGTCAGAAACTCTTTTATGTGGTCAGAAACTTTTTTATGTGGTCAGAAACTCTCTCATGTTGTCAGAATCTCTTTTATGTGGTTATAAACTCTTGTGTGGTCATACACTCTTTTATGTGATCAGAAACTCTCCCATGTTGTCAGAAACTCTTTTATGTGGTCGAAAATTCTTTTATGTGGTCAGAAACTCTCATGTGGTCAGCAACTCTCCAAAAGGATCAGAAACCCTCCCATGTTGTCAGAAACTATGTTATGTGGTCAGAAACTCTTCCAAGGGGTCAGAAACTCTCTCAAGGGATCAGAAACTCTCTCAAGGGGTCAGAAACTCTCCCAAGGGGCCAGAAACTCTCAAATGGGGGTCAGAAACTCTCCCTCATCAACAGAGCATTTAACCCAAACCACTGAAGCACTATGATCAGTGACATCACACAGTAGGCAGCAATGTTTGTTCAACACTGACCTTGACCCCCAGGTCAATCCAACATACAATGGGCACCAGGAAATATCGTGGGCAGTAAAGGGGTGGGCGTGATATTGATCACATCATACCCGGGGTGAGGATTGATCTACAAAAAAAATGGGGCAAGCACCAGAAGCCCAGTTTGCCTCAAGTCGTGAAATAAAAATACTCTTCTTGTTTAAAAAAAACACAAAAAAAAAAACTGATGCACTATCAAGTGAACCAGTAGGGAAATAAAGATACGAACCCTGAGTTTCCCAGACAAGACGGGAATTCTAGGGCTCACAGATGGCGTAACAGGAGATGTGTCTCCGCTATCGCTACAGAATCCACTCGATAAATTAATCCCAGACATATCTGGCTCTACATCTCTGCTTCTTGTAAGAGTGATGCCTTCACTTGGATCTGCAAAACATGAATATTACATGGTATTAACTCAAACAGAAAGTGGAACTATCCCGCTTCTGGTGCAGTATGTTTTATATCTAGTTGAAATTGAAGGTTAGTTATTTCCCCAGGTTCGTTTTTTTTTTCAAAAGTATACTGATAATACATAGCTATACAGAAAACCTAAAAACAGTACTACCAGTTGAATTATTGAAACAAAGAGTTTATATGTTTCTTTTAATGATGACTAATTTACCAACACTTTCCTCCAAATACTGGCTTTCTGGTAAATAAGAGAATTTGATCATGCATTTTGGTCAACTTTTGGTCATGAATACTTGGGTATATGGCTTACATGAAACGTTTTATTAATTTATTCAGATGAATTACATGAGATATGCTGTAGGTCTGATTAATGTCGGTAGACATTAGAAAAGTTAATCGTATGTCTTTTACAGGATGCCGCAATTAAGCTCAGCATTTATGAGCTATTTGTGACTTTCTAGGCAATTTTACTTTCCAGTAGTTTGCCTTTGCTTTCTTAAAAGCTGATGCTCATACCACTGTGAAAATGACAGCAAAGTAATCTGCTCCTAAATCGCCTGTGACTGACTGTGAACTCTGCATGCCAGGATTGCAAAATTGTGTTCTCTACCTCTTGGCCACAAACACAGACCTTGGTAGATGACCAAGATCAGATACTCAGCAGGTCTGATTAATAGAAATGCTGATTACAGAAATTGTGCAGTTTTCTATTTGCAAATAAGTAAATCTACAATTAGTTGAACCTCTGTAACAACTTGTACATATTTTTTTGGCATGGAAGTAGAGCAATAAACAAGCAATTAGAAAGTTGAACAGAGGCCCTGGAGATGTGGATATACAGAAGAATGTGTTGTATTTCATGGAAACAAAAACAATCACATACAGAAGTTCAAGAAAACTGGGAAATAAAAGAGAATTGATGAAAGAAGTAAAAAAGAAGCAAGTTAAAGATCTCGGCCACGTTAAAAGACATTACACTCTTATAAAAACCATACTGGAGGGTAAGGTTGAAGGTAAGTGAGCCAGAGGTAGAAAACAATACAAGTGGGAAGATAACATCAAGAGATGGTCGAACAGCCATCTGACAGAATGCAGAATCAAGATGAGAGACAGACACTGTTGGAGATCCATTGCAGCCAACCTTCTTTGTGGAGACGGCACCTGACTGATTAATTCACATCTTATTTATCCTGTCCATTATTGTAAAAACTGATTATGGCAATGCTTATGTTAACTTTAAAGTTGAATCTTAAACGGTTAAAAACAATTCACACCTAATAGTTCAAAATGTATGGATCTATTTGTTGATATTCTTGAAAAATTACCACTTTTATTTTATTGTTTGTTGTACAATTGTGTTTTCTCTGATAAGAAACATCCACTAACATCACAATATTCTCTACCATTCTCACATAATAATGGAAAATTTCATGGCAGGTCTTCAGACAGATTGCCAAAAGACGGTTTGTCGAAATACTGGAATGGTCTATAAGCCATACAAGGTCTGTTAACAAAGTATCTGCTCTTTGGTTAGGAAAAATACAATTATTCATCTGGAAGTCTGAAACCGTAATCCTCTTCAAAGTAACCTCCTTGGACTGTACACATTTCTCCCAGGGGAGCTGCTATTGTTGGAAGCTGTTCTAGAAGGTTTCTTTGGGAATGGAGTACAATGTGTTTGTCATGTTCTCATACTGTCTTCTCACGGCTCAAATTGGGTCCCTTTCAGTGGCATTTTCAATTTAGGGAACAGCCTGTTGGGCGAGTAGGGAGGTCTGATGAATCATAGGAATATGGCATGTTGCCAAGAATGTCTGATGCAGATACGAAGAATGGGTGGGTATTTGTCATGGCGACTCTGTGGCAAAGGGGTTAAGAACACAATTCACAATTCTGTATTAGGCGTTTGAAATACAGCTGCTGGTGATTTGGAAGCAGACAGCCCTGTGCTGGGTTTCATACTGTGATATGAGTGCTGGGCATTCAGAAAGCAATGGCAAACTACTGAATGTAAACTTTCCAAGAAATCACAAACAGCCACAGAATGCTGGGGTTGACTGTGATGTCCTGTGAAGGATATGCAACTAACTTTGCCATGACAGAGCTGCCAAGTTCCCATTACTTACTAATTTATGCATACCATCCCAAGGAGGGTACTTTGATGGGAATTAAGACACCCAAGTGAGAAACTATATGTTTCGGTTAAAGGTCCGGATACTTTGAACATACCTCATATATTTAACTTAATCTGGACTTGTACACTTTCAACTACTTCAGGCACTCTAAGTGGAGATTGGTCAATTTGGGGAGATGGTTGAGTTGGTAAACTTGGGGAGATGATTGAGCTGGTAAATTTGGGGAGATGATTGAGCTGGTGAACTTGGTGAGATGATTGAGCTGGTAAACTTGGGGAGATGATTGAGATGGTAGATTTTGGGAGATGATTGAGCTGGTAAATTTGGGGAGATGATTGAGCTGGTAAACTTGAGGGAATGATTGAGGTGGTGAACTTGGGGAGATGATTAAATTGGTAAACTTGGAGATATGACTGAGCTGGTAAATTTGGGGAGATGATTGAGCTGGTAAATTTGGGGAGATGATTGAGCTGGTAAACTTGTGGAGATGATTGAGCTGGTAAATTTGGGGAGAGGATTAATTTGGTAAATTTGGGAAGATGATTGAGCTGGTAAATTTGAGGAGAAGGTTGAGCTGGTCAATTTGGGGAGATGATTGAGCTCATAAACTATGTGAGATTATTGAGCCCCATTTTTAAAGATAACAATAACAATAGAGACACTGTAACCTTCAGTTTGTCTGCAGTTGTCACATGATATTCACACCGGTTACAAACAGTACAGAAAACAATGGCGTTTAAATATACATAAACATACAAGGAAACAAAACAACCCCATTGGCATCAAAATACAAATAACAAATTAAGCACGGAAATATAGTACAGCGAAAACAACCAAACCAAACTGATATAATGAATGAAATATAGCACGGAAGAGATACACGACAGGAAACCAACTGAAGGAATGGCTAAACACAATCCCCAGAGACAAGTAAAATAGAGATGGACCCATCTCTACACCTTGAGGCATATTGATTGTAAGGTGCTAACCCCATTATTTTCAACAGATCAGTAGATACTTGGTGGGCGATGTCATCAATGTCATGCTGGCAGCGTTTACTTTGCAGAATATTTCCTGTCGCCCATTTTAGACTGGGTCGACCTGGTCAACTAAAAACTCAAATCTCTGCTTTGTGAGGGATTCAGACATATGACTGTTAGGTTGGTGGACAAGCGTGCTAGTCACTGTGCTGCCACCCCCAGAAGTAGATACATATGATTAAACATTTTAATATATGAAGTTGAACTCATTCGTTGACTCCTGGGGTTGTGGTAGCGCAGCAGCTGGAACGCCTGCCTGTTCTGTAGTCATTTGTTCAAATCCTCTTTGCGGCAGATATTATTTTCACTAGCGTAGACTACCAGGTTAACCCAGAATAAAATGGATACCAGAAAACTTTATGGGAAGCAAATAAGCTTCATAATGTGAAATGGATCCTTTTCTGTTATATTTTACATTCTGTCCCAAAGAACAAATAAAGTGTTACAGGCTCTTCATCATCAATCCCAACCACCACGTTAATATGTTCCGTTACTTATTTACAGTTGGTCAGAGGATAGTAGACAAATCTGGTCTCCTTAGTGGCAACTTCCACTGTACCTTATTGCCTTATTGAAAGTGATGCATTTATGATTGTTTCATAGTAGTTATTTCCCCTTTGGACATCTGCTGCAAAATCGTCTGCAGCTGAAAGTGTTAATATGCTTTCTTTGCCTTTGATTACTGTTCTTTCCAAACAATTGTATATTTGATGTGGCTAATGTATTTTACCTTCCGAAATATAATATTCTTTATGAGCCAGTATTATTTGATGTTCAGATCTTGAAGAATTATAGAAGAAACATCTCACTTAATCTGACACTAGAAGTGTTATGGTATTTAATAGGATGAAAGCAGATGTGAAGTGCAGTGTTCATTTATGAGTTTGTTTAACTTCATGCAATTTAAACAGAATCAGCAATTTGACATTGATTGCCGATTAAGTCATGTAGGAAACTGATGCAATAAAATTATCAGAAAACACTATGTAAATGATAACAGATGTGGTATATTCCAGCAATTGCCTGAAGGATTATTCAGGGTTTGACTTGTGTCATAATTGTATATCTAACACAACATATTTAATAATAAAATACTGTTTCATTCTCAGTCATGCAGACTCCAGCTGCAAAGAAACATACAACATGCTAAAAAAGTCTACTGTTGGCAGGGATGAAAATGATAAACTAAGAAAATTGGAAATGCAAAATAATGTTGACATAAAAATCTGGCTAAAATCATAGAACTAATATAACAGATGAGCTAGAATAGTCCATGAAACAATATAACATTTCAATACTGTAATCAAAGCAATATGTATGGAACTAAAGTGGGGAGGAGGGAAAGGGAGGGGGAGGGCTGGGAGCAGGGGGAAGAGAAGAGGTGACATGTCAAACTATTCAACTACAAAATATGTTACCAAGAAAATTAATCTATTAAACCAAATTAAAATCCAGAGCAAGCACCAAAATACACAAAGAAAAATTTGCCTGTTTGGCACTAACTAACCTCAAGTGTGATTAAACTTGGGGTTACCCAATCTGGCAATCTCTGAGAGTAAATCTAACATGCCACTTTGCACACATTATTTCAAAGTATATTTATCGAGTTTGAGATCATTTTCACTAACATGAATAAGACTTTGCAAGGTAATGTTATAATGACTAATTATAAAATATACTTATAAAAACACTAACTTCCAAGATATTTAAATGAAAAAGAAGAATCATGTGTTAAGAAAAATCTGAGCACTGCAAATTGTTGTATGGAATGTAAGAGAGGAGATTGTACAAACAGGAGATGTCAACACAATATTCTAGTAAACAGTGGTAAACAAACCTTTTAGTTGGATGAAGGAGTACAAGGTATATGGGGGGTTGGGCCCATATTTTTATAAACTAATCGGCACTTATAGCATGATGTGGTTAATATTTGCCAGCTGCCTTAAGTTGCCATAACATTTCTTTGCACCATTTTAGACTGCATCAACCTGGGAACTCCAGTGAAGTAAGAAAAAAATTCCTACCTCAATGAGGATTTGATCACACAACTACCAGGCCAACAGACAAGCATGCTGGTATCTCTAATGCTTACCAAAAATTTGCACAAATGCTGGCCATATTGCCAAATTGCACTACACCAGTGGTTCTCAACCGGTGGGGAATTCCCCCCCAGGGGGGAATTTCAGGGTTTCCAGGGGGGGGAATGAAGACCATTTCAAGATCGTGTTAATACAAGAACCGATTACTTGACATAATTTTTCCCTTCATACTTTACAGTTATGTATGTCTCGTCCTTCTAAAATTAAGTTTTTATAAAGTAAGTAGACCCACAAATCATGTTTTATGTGGATGTCTAGACTTGTTTTAGTATATGCTATTACATTTGCCTTCCACTTTTACGTATACTGTGTAGGGGTGAGGGGATTTTTAGATAGGAAATATGAAAGGGGGGGAATGACGTTCTGAAAATACGGTGAAGGGGGGAACAGGCCAAATTTTTCATAGGAAGGGGGGGGGGGAAATGGCGTTCTGAAAATATGGTGAAGGGGGGAATGGGCCAAAAAAGGTTGAGAACCACTGCACTAAACTAATAATATGAAGAGATTCTGAAAAAGCAGAGTTTATTTACATACTAGGATACAAAATCTACAAATATTTGTACAAAAAAAAAAGAGTAACAAATCTTTTACACATTAAACACTTTCATGTATCTGGCAATCTGTTGTAAGAAAATGGGGTACTCAGAAAACAGAAAGAAAGACTGAGATCTGAAACATAGATTTGAATTCTTGGAAGTACAATTAGAAAAACCTGGTGTGTGAATTTCTCAGTGAAAACAAAGATAGGTGGCCTTCATACTGCAGCTTTCCAAATCCATCAGACAGCATAACGATACAAATGTTACAATGATAGTTTAATAATAATAATAATAATAATAATAATAATAATAATAATAATAGCTCTGAAGTCAAAATGGGGTTGCCTAATGGTGAAGGACAATGGTAATAGGGAAAGCTAATCCAAATCAAAAATCAGTTCAGTGCACTAGAAATAGTAGTACATATATGGACTACGCTTTGTCTCACAGGAGACATTTACAAAATGTACATTGGAGTATTACTATTGGGCAGTATTCCATGATGAGTGTCTCAAGTAAATGTAATGCCTTTTAAGTACCTATGGTAATCCATTTTAAATGCTATTACATTTTGAATATTATAGTATTACTCTAGGTACTCAGCTGTAAAGAAAACATATTGTAGACAAGTAGGGGGAGTCGTGGCCAAGAGGTTTAGTATTTTGCTTAAGCTCAGAAGGTACCAGATTCAAATCTCAGCATGGGGGTTGGGAACTGTTTAAACAACCTCAGGTATCTAGGGATGTCACATGACCCTCCCCGATCCCTTGACCTCTCAGGTAGTGAGATCAGACACATAGCCTTCTCAGATAAGAGCTAAAAATAGAAGATCCTGTGTGCCAGTTGCACAAGTTAAAAATAGAAGATCCTGTGTGCCAGTTGCACAAGTTAAATATAGAAGATCCTGTGTGCCAGTTGTACAAGTTAAATATAGAAGATCCTGTGTGCCAGTTGTACAAGTTAAATATAGAAGATCCTGTGTGCCAGTTGCACAAGTTAAATATAGAAGATCCTGTGTGCCAGTTGTACAAGTTAAATATAGAAGATCCTGTGTGCCAGTTGCACAAGTTAAATATAGAAGATCCTGTGTGCCAGTTGCACAAGTTAAATATAGAAGATCCTGTGTGCCAGTTGCACAAGTTAAAAATAGAAGATCCTGTGTGCCAGTTGCACAAGTTAAATATAGAAGATCCTGTGTGCCAGTTGCACAAGTTAAATATAGAAGATCCTGTGTGCCAGTTGCACAAGTTAAATATAGAAGATCCTGTGTGCCAGTTGCACAAGTTAAATATAGAAGATCCTGTGTGCCAGTTGCACAAGTTAAATATAGAAGATCCTGTGTGCCAGTTGCACAAGTTAAATATAGAAGATCCTGTGTGCCAGTTGCACAAGTTAAATATAGAAGATCCTGTGTGCCAGTTGCACAAGTTAAATATAGAAGATCCTGTGTGCCAGTTGCACAAGTTAAATATAGAAGATCCTGTGTGCCAGTTGCACAAGTTAAAAATAGAAGATCCTGTGTGCCAGTTGTACAAGTTAAATATAGAAGATCCTGTGTGCCAGTTGCACAAGTTAAATATAGAAGATCCTGTGTGCCAGTTGCACAAGTTAAATATAGAAGATCCTGTGTGCCAGTTGCACAAGTTAAATATAGAAGATCCTGTGTGCCAGTTGCACAAGTTAAATATAGAAGATCCTGTGTGCCAGTTGCACAAGTTAAAAATAGAAGATCCTGTGTGCCAGTTGCACAAGTTAAATATAGAAGATCCTGTGTGCCAGTTGCACAAGTTAAATATAGAAGATCCTGTGTGCCAGTTGCACAAGTTAAATATAGAAGATCCTGTGTGCCAGTTGCACAAGTTAAAAATAGAAGATCCTGTGTGCCAGTTGTACATGTTAAAAATAGAAGATCCTGTGTGCCAGTTGCACAAGTTAAATATAGAAGATCCTGTGTGCCAGTTGCACAAGTTAAATATAGAAGATCCTGTGTGCCAGTTGCACAAGTTAAATATAGAAGATCCTGTGTGCCAGTTGCACAAGTTAAAAATAGAAGATCCTGTGTGCCAGTTGCACAAGTTAAATATAGAAGATCCTGTGTGCCAGTTGCACAAGTTAAATATAGAAGATCCTGTGTGCCAGTTGCACAAGTTAAAAATAGAAGATCCTGTGTGCCAGTTGTACAAGTTAAATATAGAAGATCCTGTGTGCCAGTTGCACAAGTTAAATATAGAAGATCCTGTGTGCCAGTTGCACAAGTTAAAAATAGAAGATCCGGTGTGCCAGTTGCACAAGTTAAATATAGAAGATCCTGTGTGCCAGTTGCACAAGTTAAATATAGAAGATCCTGTGTGCCAGTTGCACAAGTTAAAAATAGAAGATCCTGTGTGCCAGTTGCACAAGTTAAAAATAGAAGATCCTGTGTGCCAGTTGTACAAGTTAAATATAGAAGATCCTGTGTGCCAGTTGTACAAGTTAAATATAGAAGATCCTGTGTGCCAGTTGTACAAGTTAAATATAGAAGATCCTGTGTGCCAGTTGCACAAGTTAAATATAGAAGATCCTGTGTGCCAGTTGCACAAGTTAAATATAGAAGATCCTGTGTGCCAGTTGCACAAGTTAAATATAGAAGATCCTGTGTGCCAGTTGCACAAGTTAAATATAGAAGATCCTGTGTGCCAGTTGTACAAGTTAAAAATAGAAGATCCTGTGTGCCAGTTGCACAAGTTAAAAATAGAAGATCCTGTGTGCCAGTTGTACAAGTTAAATATAGAAGATCCTGTGTGCCAGTTGCACAAGTTAAATATAGAAGATTCTGTGTGCCAGTTGCACAAGTTAAATATAGAAGATCCTGTGTGCCAGTTGCACAAGTTAAATATAGAAGATCCTGTGTGCCAGTTGCACAAGTTAAAAATAGAAGATCCTGTGTGCCAGTTGTACAAGTTAAATATAGAAGATCCTGTGTGCCAGTTGCACAAGTTAAAAATAGAAGATCCTGTGTGCCAGTTGTACAAGTTAAATATAGAAGATCCTGTGTGCCAGTTGTACAAGTTAAATATAGAAGATCCTGTGTGCCAGTTGCACAAGTTAAATATAGAAGATCCTGTGTGCCAGTTGTACATGTTAAATATAGAAGATCCTGTGTGCCAGTTGCACAAGTTAAATATAGAAGATCCTGTGTGCCAGTTGTACATGTTAAATATAGAAGATCCTGTGTGCCAGTTGTACATGTTAAATATAGAAGATCCTGTGTGCCAGTTGTACATGTTAAAAATAGAAGATCCTGTGTGCCAGTTGTACAAGTTAAATATAGAAGATCCTGTGTGCCAGTTGCACAAGTTAAATATAGAAGATCCTGTGTGCCAGTTGTACATGTTAAATATAGAAGATCCTGTGTGCCAGTTGCACAAGTTAAATATAGAAGATCCTGTGTGCCAGTTGCACAAGTTAAAAATAGAAGATCCTGTGTGCCAGTTGCACAAGTTAAAAATAGAAGATCCTGTGTGCCAGTTGTACAAGTTAAATATAGAAGATCCAGTGTGCCAGTTGCACAAGTTAAAAATAGAAGATCCTGTGTGCCAGTTGCACAAGTTAAAAATAGAAGATCCTGTGTGCCAGTTGCACAAGTTAAAAATAGAAGATCCTGTGTGCCAGTTGCACAAGTTAAAAATAGAAGATCCTGTGTGCCAGTTGTACAAGTTAAATATAGAAGATCCTGTGTGCCAGTTGTACATGTTAAAAATAGAAGATCCTGTGTGCCAGTTGTACAAGTTAAAAATAGAAGATCCTGTGTGCCAGTTGTACAAGTTAAAAATAGAAGATCCTGTGTGCCAGTTGTACATGTTAAAAATAGAAGATCCTGTGTGCCAGTTGTACAAGTTAAAAATAGAAGATCCTGTGTGCCAGTTGTACAAGTTAAAAATAGAAGATCCTGTGTGCCAGTTGCACAAGTTAAATATAGAAGATCCTGTGTGCCAGTTGTACAAGTTAAAAATAGAAGATCCTGTGTGCCAGTTGTACAAGTTAAATATAGAAGATCCTGTGTGCCAGTTGTACAAGTTAAAAATAGAAGATCCTGTGTGCCAGTTGTACAAGTTAAAAATAGAAGATCCTGTGTGCCAGTTGTACATGTTAAAAATAGAAGATCCTGTGTGCCAGTTGTACAAGTTAAAAATAGAAGATCCTGTGTGCCAGTTGTACAAGTTAAAAATAGAAGATCCTGTGTGCCAGTTGCACAAGTTAAATATAGAAGATCCTGTGTGCCAGTTGTACAAGTTAAAAATAGAAGATCCTGTGTGCCAGTTGTACAAGTTAAATATAGAAGATCCTGTGTGCCAGTTGTACAAGTTAAAAATAGAAGATCCTGTGTGCCAGTTGTACAAGTTAAATATAGAAGATCCTGTGTGCCAGTTGCACAAGTTAAATATAGAAGATCCTGTGTGCCAGTTGTACAAGTTAAATATAGAAGATCCTGTGTGCCAGTTGTACAAGTTAAATATAGAAGATCCTGTGTGCCAGTTGTACAAGTTAAATATAGAAGATCCTGTGTGCCAGTTGTACAAGTTAAATATAGAAGATCCTGTGTGCCAGTTGTACAAGTTAAATATAGAAGATCCTGTGTGCCAGTTGTACAAGTTAAATATAGAAGATCCTGTGTGCCAGTTGCACATGTTAAATATAGAAGATCCTGTGTGCCAGTTGTACAAGTTAAATATAGAAGATCCTGTGTGCCAGTTGTACAAGTTAAATATAGAAGATCCTGTGTGCCAGTTGTACAAGTTAAATATAGAAGATCCTGTGTGCCAGTTGTACAAGTTAAATATAGAAGATCCTGTGTGCCAGTTGTACAAGTTAAATATAGAAGATCCTGTGTGCCAGTTGTACAAGTTAAATATAGAAGATCCTGTGTGCCAGTTGCACATGTTAAATATAGAAGATCCTGTGTGCCAGTTGCACAAGTTAAAAATAGAAGATCCTGTGTGCCAGTTGTACATGTTAAATATAGAAGATCCTGTGTGCCAGTTGTACAAGTTAAATATAGAAGATCCTGTGTGCCAGTTGTACAAGTTAAATATAGAAGATCCTGTGTGCCAGTTGTACAAGTTAAATATAGAAGATCCTGTGTGCCAGTTGTACAAGTTAAATATAGAAGATCCTGTGTGCCAGTTGCACAAGTTAAAAATAGAAGATCCTGTGTGCCAGTTGTACATGTTAAATATAGAAGATCCTGTGTGCCAGTTGTACATGTTAAATATAGAAGATCCTGTGTGCCAGTTGCACAAGTTAAATATAGAAGATCCTGTGTGCCAGTTGCACAAGTTAAAAATAGAAGATCCTGTGTGCCAGTTGCACATGTTAAATATAGAAGATCCTGTGTGCCAGTTGTACATGTTAAATATAGAAGATCCTGTGTGCCAGTTGCACATGTTAAATATAGAAGATCCTGTGTGCCAGTTGTACATGTTAAATATAGAAGATCCCGTGTGCCAGTTGTACAAGTTAAAAATAGAAGATCCTGTGTGCCAGTTGCACAAGTTAAATATAGAAGATCCTGTGTGCCAGTTGTACATGTTAAATATAGAAGATCCTGTGTGCCAGTTGTACATGTTAAATATAGAAGATCCTGTGTGCCAGTTGCACATGTTAAATATAGAAGATCCTGTGTGCCAGTTGTACATGTTAAATATAGAAGATCCCGTGTGCCAGTTGTACATGTTAAATATAGAAGATCCCGTGTGCCAGTTGTACAAGTTAAATATAGAAGATCCCGTGTGCCAGTTGTACAAGTTAAATATAGAAGATCCTGTGTGCCAGTTGTACATGTTAAATATAGAAGATCCCGTGTGCCAGTTGTACATGTTAAAAATCACTTGAAATTGCAAAGAGTTGGCTATGAGGCTACAGTCCAGGCAAAATTGTTAGGGAAAAAAAAGTTATCCATGATTTTGGCCGCCATAAAGTGACGTTACCAATTTGACCAAAGTGAACAAGCAACAATCTTCAGACTACACACAGGACACAACAGGCTGAAATACCTCTTGTTCAATAAACTAAAGATAAGAGATACCGATGAATGTAACTGTGGAACTGGTAAAATGACAACTAAATATTTGTTGCAGGATGTCAAATATATGCAGAACAGAGAAAACTATTGTAGCCTACACACTCCATTTGAGGATACATTCTATGCAGATGTCAAGTAGCTTCAGTTGACTGCTGCTTTTTTTTAACCACTTGCAGCTGGGAAGCAACAAAGCAAGCTCAAGAAAATACAATACAAGACTGCGCACAATATACCAGACAGCACACCTACAAGAATGGCCAGAATTTGTCAGACACAGAATGAAATCTGACTCATAAGACCAACCTTACAAGACATGGATGTGGGTGACTATAAAGACCCCAGTACACTGTTCATGATTCAAAACAGAAAATATACCTAGTAAATGTTGATCACTGAAAAGCAGAATTATTTGGTCAATCCAGCAAGCAGATGGCTATATTACATACTTTCACACAAGTAAGTGACATGTTCTCATTTGTCTTGTCTGTTCTACAAGTTTAATTGTTGAACTGAATAAACAGTATAAATTGTATTTTCAAGTTAAGAACAACAATAACCATTTCAGGGAGATTCTCTTCATCCAAGACTAGTGACGGAAGTTCAGGCACAAAGCCAAGACATGAGGCCTACTGTATAAGCAACTGTAACTAGCAGAGAATACACTTGTGAGAATCCCACATGAACTTCTAAACATAAAGATCTTCCACAAACATGAGGCCTACTGTATAAGCAACTGTAACTAGCAGAGAATCCACTTGAGAATCCCACATGAACCTCTAAACATAAAGATCTTCCACAAAGCCAAGACATGAGGCCTACTGTATAAGCAACTGTAACTAGTAGAGAATACACTTGAGAATCCCACATGAACCTCTAAACATAAAGATCTTCCACAAAGCCAAACGAAAATAATGACCAAGCCAACTGTCTCAGAGAGAAACAGCCCCATTGTGCCCTTTGGGGAGATTTACCCAGACCCAACAATATAGCATCAAGTCTAGTGATGACTGAATCTGTTTCCTGTATTTCTTATTATGGATTGGTGGAAGTTACGAAAGTTGTATCCAACAGACAATAAAAGCCAACATCTCATGTGCATTTCTTTAGACATTCACAACGTTAGAAATTAAATCAGTCATTCAGTTCAGTGGATTGATATTAACACACACTGATTGATTTATTCATTCATAACCTTTCTCTATATCCTAGGGTATAGGGATCATTTAGGCCATGTTTAGTCTGTCCTCTTCTACTCTCTAGTCTTGCGATGCCTAGTTTCATGTGCACTTATTGGATACAATTCTTTATTTTCCATTTAAAGTGAGGTTATTATTCATTCAATCAGTCTTTAGCCAAACTAATTCAACCAAACTATATTTAACTTAACATTTAACCAGGTAATAGTTATTCATGTATGTGTATGAGGAAATGCAACTATAACATTTGTCAAAATACAAAAGAAAATACAATTGAAACCACCAGCGTAATAACAAATGATGTACTCTGTAACTGAAGTTTTGGTTTTAGATTTTAAAGAAAATCAAACATGTATACATCTAACTAAATATTTCACATTTCATATGATGTTTTAATTTATTTCTTGTCACAATATATCAGCCACAATATATGTCTAACCGGATATAGTATTAAACATTCTATGCTGAAAGATGTTACCAGCAATAAAACATAATTTTAATCATTAAACAAACATTCTGCTGTATTTTCAGTCAAGGAAATAAACTCCATAGATGTTGATTTTAAAAACAAAATAAACCGGTCAGTTAAAACTTTAAGATCAAATTAATAAAACAAATTTGACAAAGCAGATTCTTAACATTCAAAGTTTAATACCAAAGTATTGAAAACTGGTAAACAATACTGTTTAAAAAAAAAACATAAACACTCTCAGACATGCCAGATGGGATTAGTAGCTTTTGGAAGATGGAATACCTGTAAAAAAGAATTAATTAAAACAAACAAGAACACAGCTAAAGTTATGAAGACTAATCACGCATAGAATAACAATACTAAGTTTTTAAACACAAGGGCATCTAAATAGGAGACAAGCAGTTAAAATGTCAGGTCAAAGGGCATACATTAGGTCATAATTTGTGTTCCCTCCCATAGAAACATCTGATACCCATTTTAAGCATTTTAAATGTCCGGATTGCTCATCTTGGCTGTTCAATTAATTTTCAGCATTTTCTTATAAAACCACACCTCCAAGGCTTCTAGAACTTTTCTGCCTGTTTACTAACTGTCCATGATTCACAGCCGTGTGGCAAAATTGGTTCTATGTTATATGCAAGAACTCTTTTTCTAGCTTTCAATTACAATGACTTATTGCACAAAATGTTCTTCATTTGACAGAATTTGCTTGTCCTATTCTGTTCTTTATGTAAGTGAATCATCTTCCATCTGATGTTATCCATGTGCCCAGATATCTGAATGTCTGCACTTGACCCAAAATAATGTTCTGTACTTTAATTGAACATTTTGGCACGATCTGTTTCTTTGATATCACCATGACTTCCGTCTTTCTTTTATTTAAGCTGAGACCGATTTTTTTAAACTTTCTACAACCACTGTATCTATAATTTCTTGTAGATCCTTCTGACTTGTTGCTATCAAGACGGTGTCATCAGCACAATGAAGTTATTTATATTATGTCCACCAACCAGGACCCCTAACATATCTTCTGTAGATCTGATTATATGTTCACTGTGAAAGGAGAACAAATCATGAGAAATTACTCCAACCTTCTTTAAACACTGATATGTTCCTACCAGGTTATTGATTCTTATGGTTTCTGTTTGCTGCCAATATATGTTCTGTATTATTTGCCAGTCTTTGCCATCAATGTTCAGTTTAGTAATTGTATTATTTCCCTACGTTTCACATCGTCAAATGGTTTTGTGTAGTCTACGAAGCATAAGTACAGATCTTCTTTTACTTCTATAAATCATTCTAATAATATCCTGAGAAAATATGTAGCATTGTCTGTGCTCTTTCCCTCTACAAATCCACACTGTTCATCACTAATTTCTGGTTTAATCTTGTTTCTTATTCTTTTCATAATTATTCTCAGTAACAGCATTGTTCTGTGACTCATAAGACTTATTGTGTGATGTTCTTCACATTCTGAAGCGCCTGGTTTCTTTGGCAGAGCTATAAAGATGGATTTTAGTAGGTCACTAGGAATGTATCCACTAGTGTAGATGCCATTTAAGAATTTTGTCAATATTTCAATTCCAAAATCACCTATATATATATATTTACAGTAGAAGTGAAGTAAACCTACTGACATGCCATCAAGAAATATCTGACATGTGGTTTCAGACTACTATTTGTTTTTAACAGACTGGCAATACAGCCCATATTACATTAGCTTCCTTTACGTTTCCGAACAAACCTCTGGCACCTGTTGAAGCTGAATTGACCCTAGAAAATTGATGGTTCCATAGCCATACCTTTTGGATAAAATATGACTCAGCCACTACTGTTACCTGCAGACAGGTCTCTGAGTTGATAGGTGAACAACCACTTGTCTTCTTCTCCCTCCCTCTCATACTCTGCCTTCTGCTTCCTATTCTTCTTCTGTCTCCTTTTTCTTCCTCCTGTTGTTGTTGTCATTCTTCTTCTACTTCCTCTGTCATCTCCCTCCTGTTGTTGTTGTCATTCTTCTTCTACTTCCTCTGTCATCTCCCAATGCAGCATTGACCCTCAACCAACTTATGCCAAGATAATTATAGGTTAGTTCATAGTTGGTAGTTCATAGTTGCTTGTTCATGGTTAGTAGTGCATTGTTGGTAGTCCATGGTCAGTAGTTATTGGTTGATAGTTCATAGTTAGCAGTTCATGGTTAGTAGTTCATGGTTGGTAGTTGATGGTCAGTAGCTCATGGTCAGTAGTTCATGGTTATTAGTAGTAGTTCATGGTTACTAGTTCATGGTTAGTAGTTCATGGTTATTAGTAGTAGTTCATGGTTACTAGCTCATGGTCAGTAGTTCATGGTTATTAGTAGTAGTTCATGGTTACTAGTTCATGGCTAGTAGTCCATAGTTAGCAGTTCATGGTTGGTAGTTATTGGCCAGTATTTCATGGGCAGTAGTTCATGGTTAGTAGTTTATAGCTGGTAGGTGATGGTCAGTAGTTCATGGTTAGCAGTAATAGTTCATGGTTAGTAGTTCATGGTTGGTAGTCCAAGTTTAGTAGTTCATAGTTAGTAGTTCTTGGTTAGTAGTTCATGGTTGGTAGTCCATGTTTAGTAGTTCTTGGTTAGTAGTTCATGATTAGTAGTTTATGGTTGATAGTTCATGGCTAGTAGTTCATGGCTGGTAGTTCATGGTTGGTAGTTCATGGTTGGTAGTCTATGGTAAGTAGTTCATGGTAAGTAGTTCATGGTTAGTAGTTCTCTATGTGAAAAGATGTTCAGTCTCACACCAAGCCTCCTCAGTGTGACATGTATGGTATGTCACAGAAGGCTGGTGTGCTGGGAAACGAGCCGACGGACAGATTGGCTGGGTCTGCACCACTTGCTGGGGTATTGATGCATGATAAGGCCGATGTGGTCGGGGACCTTTAGGATCGTGCGTATAGTGCAGAAGAACGGGTAGATCGTCATGGCTTGGAGAGAATGGTGCTGCAGGGAGTGACCAGAGGATCTGGCCGATACTCAAAACTCCAAGGAAAGGCCAGACGGACACAAAATCAGACTGCTTCTGGTACCATTAATATTGGGACTCTTTGCTGGCTGTTGCAGATGAGGACGGAGCAGGTATGGGAATGTCCTGAGTGCTTTGATGTCGGTTCTTGACTCAACTCAACTCATGTTAAGAGTTACTGTTCTTTGCTTCCCTTATAGACCTCAGTAACGCCCTGGCTAAGGCACACATAGTTTTGTAATGGAGTAGAAGGCAGTGTAGCTTGGAGATTATGCATCAGTCTGTCACTCGAGCAGACATTAAAATCACAGTGTAGACAGTTGGGATTATTACAAAACAAGAAAAGCGTGGTATACTATTCCCTGATTCTGGGAGAGTGGATCGGACATCTACCTTCTTGGACAAGGGCCAATAAAATCAGAGGAATCTTGTGCATGTTGCACACAGACAACACACCTTGGCAGTTGGAAATTTAATAGTGCAGGCTGAATAGGCTGGTTCACTGGCTACAATTCAAAATGAGAAAACTTACCCACATACAAATATTTATAGCATGTGTGATACTTGTATGCACACATTTGAACATTCATGAATGCTATGGAGTTTGTTTACTATGCTGAGATTCTACAATTATCTAACGGAGGAGACTGGAGCTCTTATGGAGGTATCTGCATGCAATGAAGTGATCTTTTGTGAATAACGGTAAAATTATGGTTGGGATGAAAGAGGAGAAGCACTTTAGATGGCTCTCAGGAAGTCAGCTTTTATTAAGAATTTAATTTCTCAAGCTGTCAGCCATGTTTTGCCGTCTATCATAGAAATGTCAGAATACAAATGTCAATCGGAGAAATAATTTAGTGCGAAGATAAAAACAAAACTACTACTGCTAAACAAATAATGACAATTAGCTATTGTAGATCTGAAAGAAAACTAAATTGCTATCAAATATAAAAACAGCTATTGTGTTTTACTAATGGCTTTCTGGTAACAACAAGCAGCCATTGATGTTTTCTGCTTCCTATAGGGTGATAAGTGTGATGAAAAATGCAAACTATCCAATAACATTGACACTGTGCAAAATGAAACAGCTAACAGCTGGGTTATTCTTCTTCTACCCATTCAAAACGTGTCAGCAGTTAGACATTGTAAAGTGCAGGCCATTAAGCCACCACCCTGGCAACATTTATAACTTAGAAAACCATTCCACAACAGTGTATTTATACGATGAGTGATTCCGTTATTCTCTAAACCAAAGGTTTACGTTTGATAAGCTTTTGCCATTTTGTTACCACATCTTTACCTATATACATTCGATTGTTAATGACTTGGCGAAGTCTGTAAATAAGAAATTTCTTATATAATTGTAACAGAATACAGATGGGAAATGTAGTAGCACAGTGGCAGACATACTACCCTGATGGCTCAGTGGTCGTGCATTCGAACCCCCATCAAGGTGGATTAAAAACATGAACCTAGACTCCCAGGTGGAGCCAGCCTAAACCAGGTACCAGGACATGTCCTGGCAAGTCAGGTTGGATGATATGACACTGACACAACACTGACACGACCCTGACATGACACTGACATGACCCTAACCACATCCCTCATCAAGTGCTGGATTGTCGACACAGATATGGGGGCTGGAACCATATACCCAGTATGACTCAGGCCGTGTGAAAGGATCCTTGACCCGACTTACAACAAAAATAGCCCCCCACTGACCAGCACACAAAAAGTGTCTACAGTTCTGAATAATCCTACCACCAATGGGTCAGGCAGAGAAAACAATGCACACACATTAGGGGAAACAATGACCTCAGTTTGTGGATCACTGTACAGGTTTATTTAACACTAGAGTATATGATATTCCTTAATTATCCATTTTTATACAAGCACATCCTTGAGTATAATGGGTGTAATTTGTCATATAATATCATCATCATCAAGTGCCCTGCCAGCTGGTGTAGGTGTTCATGTCTCTCCACAGATCTCTGTCTTTGGTGTTCTGGATCAACTCTGCTGATGATATTCCCCTATACCACCGCCTCAGACCTTCCAGCATCTTTTTTCTGTCTGCCTCTGCCTCTTTTTCCATTGATCTTTCCAGTTGACACAATGTTCTCCAATGCCTCTCTTCTCATCACATGACCAAAGAAAGCTGTTTGTCCCTTTCTTATTTTTGTATATAATGTTCTAGTGTCATTACACCCTTTTCGGCAATTCATATCTACTTATATACGTCAATATTTGTTCAGTGAACAGTAAGGTAATTAATAGAAAACAATTCCTCATAGTAATGTTTCAACAAAGGTGAAGCAAGGTGGCAGAAAACCTTTCATGCTGGAATGTGACGGATCAGCTTGGCATGCATTACTTGGCGTCAGGTTTCTGACACTAGTCGACCAATCAGCAGTAGAATTATATCCTCAGTTCATCAATTGTGCAACTTGAGAACAGAATTAATTCACAAAAATAAATAATATTTCTACTTATAAATGACACAGAGACTCTAATGAGGGGACACCAGATTTAATGTTATCAGCTCTAACGTACATGTTTTTCATAATTTCTGAAACATTAGGGACATTTCATCAAACCAGCTAGAATATTCCATGATAACGTTAATAACGTTAAATCAGTATTACATGGATCATGAAGTGCAACTAGAAAAACTACTATTAGACTAGAAGCATTCATTAATTGACGCCTGTACATAATAAACTAAGACACCACAAATGTGGATTTCACAGAGAGAACTAGACCAATGCCAGGGAATAAAAATGTGAAGAAAAGATGCATGCGCTGGACAGGACAGATATAGTGAAAACCTAGCAATAGTAAAACTGGAAAGGCATTTGTGTAGAAGCCACAGAAGAAAAGAAATAGAGAAAGACTTAAGACCACATGGAGAAGAGAAGTAGAGGCATAAATGAACAATATTGTGATGACACAGACAGAGCTGCTTACGATAGCTAAATATATGACGGCAGGGAGTGAATTGGTTTAGGACTGATGCCTCAATGGAAGATAACTGCTAAGAGAAGAAGAAGATGCTCGTTTACATGCTGGTTATTTTATGGATTAAATTTACAATAACATTCACCAGAAATAAGCCTACTGTAGCTATAACAATTTGTTTTGATTTTTACAAATTGTTTCACAATAAGAAAATTTTGTTTTGGTTACAAACAACAATTCTTACTTTTGGAATGTTTGCCTTTTGGTTTGCTACTGATGGAGGAGTCAGATTTTTTCAATGAGATGCCATAGTTGGAATTACTTGTGGATGAAGCTTTAGAGCTGGCCCTAAGTCGGCCGATGGATAAATGGATCTTCCCCATGACTGTCTGTGAAAATAAAAGTACGATATTGTGAGGAATTAACGATAATTGGATTAACGAATGAGGTAGCTGGCTGGATGAGTGGGGTAGCTGGGTGAGTGAGGGAGGTATTTTGATGAGTAAGTGAGGTAAATTGATAAATGAGGTAACTAGATGGACAAGTGAGGTAAGTGGATGAATGAGTGAGTGAGGATAGCTGAATGAATGAATGAAGAAATGAAGATAATAAAATGTGATAATGATACAATAATAAGTGAAGATGGCTGGAACGTGAGATCAAACTTGCAACCAGACTGAACAATCACATGAAAGGTAGCAGATGTACCAGTGTGATATGATGACAATTTGAACACATGAAAGGTAACAGGTATGTAATGATTGATGTGATATGATGACAATTTGAACACATGAAAGGTTACAGGTATGTAATGATTGATGTGATATGATGACAGTATGTAATGATTGATGTGATATGATGACAATGTGCACATATGCCCATCAATGTAAGCTGACAGATTGTGCAATTGTATGTAATCAAAGTGCAATGCAAGGACAAATAACACATAGATAAAGAAATGAACATAAATAAGTAACAGAAGATCATAAGAAAACAGGTCAAGCTAACCTTGAGAACAGTGGCTACGTGCTCTTGTGTACAGTTCCTCATGTTCTCTCCATTGATGGCCAGGATTTGATCCCCGTGCATAAGATGGCCATCAGCTTCAGCAGTGCCACCTTTCACCTTCAGGTTATGATGAACAGATTATAATTACTCACACACAAATGCATGCACACATGCACACATACATGTATATATAAGTGCCCAGGAAGTTTTAACCGCAAAAACAGAATAAGGATTTATTGTTTGTTCATCACTAGTGATAGACATGACAAGGAAGGGTCAAACATAGTTTTCTCACTTGAAACACAAAAATGTATTATTTAATGTACACCTAAACAGACTGCAACCAGGGCTCACACCTGTGTGTATGCTTTGTACACCTAAACAGACTGCAACCAGGGCTCACACCTGTGTGTATGCTTTGTACACCTAAACAGACTGCAACCAGGGCTCACACCTGTGTGTACGCTTTGTACACCTAAACAGACTGCAGCCAGGGCTCACACCTGTGTGTACACTTTGTACACCTAAACAGACTGCAACCAGGGCTCACACCTGTGTGTACGCTTTGTACACCTAAACAGACTGCAACCAGGGCTCACACCTGTGTGTACGCTTTGTATATATCCTTACAAGACTGTTAATCTTCACCCATTTAAGTGTCCATCTCTTACAGATCTCAACTGTTACTTTTAACGAAATCAGATAAAGGAATACTTGATATGGAACAACACAACAGCTGATAGACACTTGCATGTGTCACTGCATGGAACAACACAACAGCTGATGAACACTTGCATGTGTCCCTGCATGGAACAGCACAAGAGCTATTGAACACTTGTATATATCAATACATGGAACAACACAACAGCTGATGAACACTTGTATGTGTCACTGCATGGCATATTGGGCAGGATGGTGAAAGCCCAGCCAGCCACAACAACAACAAATACCAAAAACAATAACAATAACAACAACAATTTTAATAACATCAGCAAAAACAACAGCAATAACAACAATAATAATAAACAAACAATAAAAATAGCAATAACAACAACAGAAGCAACAATAAGAATAAGATGGGGGCGGTCAGGCCATTTGCCTTACACTACGAACATCGTAGGTTCATTTATGGACTCCATCTTTAGTTCAGGAGTGCATGTGTTTTGGAGACCCCTAGGGGTCATCACTGAAGCTAAGAAGGCCATGCTTTGTGTAATGCTTTTGACAGGCCACTCTCTGGAAAAAAGATTGAGCTATATGGAATAGAACCTGGTGCAATGAAGTTGAACCTTTGGCCTTGAACCCTTTAGCAGAATTGCCAAATACCAGCAGACATTCAAGGTCATGAACTATCTCACACATACTGCAATGTCAGATGATGATGATGATGGCATCATCATGTGCCCTGCCTGCTAGCATAGGCATACATGTCTCCACAGATCTCAGTCCTTGGTGTTCTGGATAAATTCTGCTGATAATATTCCTCCATGCCACTGTCTCAGTCCACCCAGCATCATTTCTCTTGGCCTGCCTCTGTCCCTTCTTCCACTAATCTTTCCAGTTGTCACAATGTTCTCCAATGCCTCTCTTCTCATCACATGACCAAAGAATGATGTTTGTCTCTTTCCTATTGTGTATATTATGTTCTACTTCCAGGCAATAATTATTAGTTATTCTGACTGTCAAGGCATTCACTTCATTCATCTCAGGAACCACATCCATGCTGTTTTTAAGTTCTTGCTAATTTGTTCATTTATGTTTCAAGATTCGCTGCCATACAGGAAACTTGTTTTATATAGCACATCAGCGCTCTCTGTCTTACATTCAATGATAGTGACTTACTACATAAGATAGTTTTCATTTTCTGAAATACAGCTTTTGCACGGCCTATTCTGCTCTTAACTGGAATTATGTGAATATAACATCATTGTCAATACCTTTGGTTGCCATGATGGAATTGCCAGATGGTAATGTAAAAACAATAAAATAACTTTCAACTACTCCCCACAGAACAATTTCCCAAGACTAACATTTACTAACAAAGTAAGTGTCAAACTTACAATATCAGAGATACAAACACCAGCAGCATTCTTCTTGCCCATAATACTCAGTCCTATCCCTTTGCCAGGTCGCCGGACCAGTTCCACGGAGAAAACATCCAGTGAGTCCTCCTCTGCTGCTCTGATTTCATCTCTGTAAACTGCCATTTTAACAACTGATGAAGTCTGGCGGAGGATTTGAAGAGCTGAAGCATGAGTTGCGTCTGTGAGGTCTTCATCATTGACCTGTGAGAGATGAAATTACCATAAATTTATCAGACAGGCTGAGATAACTATGTATTTATCAGACAGGCTGAGATAACCATGTATTTATCAGACAGGCTGAGATAACCATGTATTTATCAGACAGGCTGAGATAACCATGCATTTATCAGACAGGCTGGGATAACCATGTATTTATCAGACAGGCTGAGATAACCATGCATTTATCAGACAGGCTGGGATAACCATGTATATATCAGACAGGCTGAGATAACCGTATATTTATCAGACAGGCTGAGATAACCATGTATTTATCAGAGAGGCTGAGATAACCATGTATTTATCAGAGAGGTTGAGATAACCATGTATTTATCAGACAGGCTGAGATAACCATATATTTATCAGACAGGCTGAGATAACCATGTATTTATCAGAGAGGCTGAGATAACCATGTATTTATCAGACAGGCTGAGATAACCATGTATTTATCAGACAGGCTGAGATAACCGTATATTTATCAGACAGGCTGAGATAACCATGTGTTTATCAGACAGGCTGAGATAACCATGTATATATCAGACAGGCTGAGATAACCGTATATTTATCAGACAGGCTGAGATAACCATGTATATATCAGAGAGGTTGAGATAACCATGTATTTATCAGACAGGCTGAGATAACCATGTATATATCAGACAGGTTGAGATAACCATGTATATATCAGACAGGCTGAGATAACCATGTATATATCAGACAGGCTGAGATAACCGTATATTTATCAGACAGGCTGGGATAACCATGTATTTATCAGAGAGGTTGAGATAACCTGTGGTGGAGAGTAACCCAACCATGTATGTATCTGTAGGGGTGGCTGTGGGTGATTATGCTAAATGTAGAATTTTCCATGGTGATTATGCTAAATGTAGAATTTTCCATGGTGATTATGCTAAATGTAGAATTTTCCATGGTGATTATGCTAAATGTAGAATTTTCCATGATGATTATGCTAAATGTAGAATTTTCTATGATGATTATGCTAAATGTATATTTTTCTAAGATGATTATGCTATATGTAGAATTTTCCATGACAATTATGCTATATGTAAAATTTTCTTTGATGATTATGCCATATGTAGAATTTCCCTTAATGATTATGCTACATGTAGAATTTTTCAGTATCTTTATGCTATCTGTAGAATCTTTCATCATCATGTTACCTGAGAAATTTAACATTGTCCCACCCGATTTTATATGTATATCTATACATATATACCTTTACTTATATACCTAGTATACGTAAAGTCTGATCTCTCCACCCCGCTATTGCAATCTGTGCAACAGACTATCTATACCTGCTCTTGTCTCTGTCCCTTACCTCCAGAATCTGGTCACCGACACACAAACGTCCATCCCTGGCTGCGGCCCCGTTGTCGTATATCTCACTGATGATTATGGCATTCTGAAATAAGTCAAAAACCCAGATTTGTGAGCAGGCTTTATGGTAGGTCTGTGGTGAAGGGGCTACGGATGTAATTTGTAATCCTGCACACCATGTTTGAAACACAGCTGTGGGCGATATGGCAGTTTTTCATACAATTGTATGAGTGCTGGTAATTCAGAAAGCAATGGCAAACTACTGAACGTAAACTTACCCAGGAATCACAAACAGCCAAAAAATATTGGGGTTAACTGCAACATCCTGTAAAGGATATACAACTAACTTTTTTTAATGGTAGGGAGATTGCACACATACTATGTTACACATAACCTGGTGTACGTGGGAAAGTTTAGAGACAAAGTGATGATGGTATGGGTAACCATCCATTTGTTTTTTCTGCTACTGGTCTCCTTATGCCTGTTAACATCATAATGCAGTCTCTTCTGTCTGCCTGACCTAGGTAATATTAAAATGTTTTGTTAGCCATTTAATTCCTGTTTTCCCTACAAGCCTGAATAGCTTCTGTGGTTATTCCATCTGGACTTGGTGATTTGTTTTTAGGACTTTTCTGTATAATTGATTTTACTTCTACTGGTGTGAAGTTTGGTAGATATTTCACTGTCAACAGATATGAAACCAATTTCCAGAAGGGGGTAGTCTTGCCCGTTAACAATTATGCTTGGTGTTATTTGTGTCTCTGTTAGTGGTCTTCCTACTTCTGTTGACATAATAGCACTTTCTTCTGTCTGCCTGGCCTAGGTAATCATGTCCCTGCACAACATTATACTTCCCATGTTATTGATAAGTTCATTATCAGACAGGTGAACACACTATTCACAACCAGGGAAGAATCGAGAAAAAGCTGGTACTCACCAACAAGGTGTCAGATCCACCAACTATTCCCAGCCCTAATGCTATCTTCCCCTTCTCTATCTCTATGTAGGTACGTCTTCCAAATGCTATAGGACGTGTCTTTGGATCACCACTTTCTGAAGATTCTATATGGTCTGTAGATGACTCTCCTGCAATAAAGAGAAAAAAAACCAATTGCTTAATTTGTGGTCATTTACAAATGTGATATGCTGAATCATGACCTGGCTACATCTGATTATGTCTTCCCGCATATGTCAAGTTTCAGTACCAGTCTTACACACCCCGCCTATGCACAAATCACGTTGTATACACATGTCGAGTCACAGCATGGCATCGCCTCTTTCCAGCTAAATAGCCTTTATATATATTGTTATATAGATTTGTTCATGTACTCGTATAAACGTGTGTTTGTTCTGTATGTGCTGACAACAGTTTTGGTTCCAGCGTCCATTTTGTTACTTATGATATTCGCTTGTGACACATCCTGCTGCTGCCTGGGCTCAGGCGACCTTAATGCAAACCCATCGGACTTGAGAATTAAAACTCTCCAGAGGATTCACAACCAACCATCCACTCAGCCAGCCAGCCAATCAACAACTCAGCCAGCCAGCCAATCAACCACTCAGCCAGCCAATCAATCACTCAGCTAACCAGCCAATCAACCAGTCAGCCAGCCAGCTAATCAACCACTCAGCCAGCCAATCAACAACTTAGCCAGCCACCCAACCCAACCACTCAGTCAGCCAGCCAACCAACCAATCAACTAAACAGTAGCAAGACTCAATGACACAGAAGTGTTCCACTGAAATTATTAACAGGACATTTCAACAGACTAACCTAAAGTATTCAATAACTGCATTTTCACTTGACCGCTGTCAGAAACAGCATTTGTTGTCAAACCTACATTAGTGATGCTACCAGCCTTCCGTAATTTCAACCTGACAGAGCCTTGTACTGCACGGAGAAGCTCTATAGCCTGCAAACAGAAAGGTATACATGTGTCTGACAGTTGTAGCAGTCTTACTCAGTTGTTTAAATAGTCCTTACAAAGAACAATCATTATTTGAAAAATCATTATAAACAGAAAGGTATACATGTGTCTGACAGTTGTAGCAGTCATACTCAGTTGTTTAAATAGTCCTTACAAAGAACAATCATTATTTGAAAAATCATTATAAACAGAAAGGTATACATATGACTGAAAGTTGTAGCAATGGTCAAAACAAGTTAAGTTGCATATCCTTTACTGGAAGTAGCAGTCAACCCCAGGCATTGTTAAGCTGTTCGTGATTCCTGGCCAAGTTTACGTTCAGTAGTTTGTCATTGCTTTCTGAATGACCAGCGCCGTTTCATAAAAAAGCCAATGCAAAGTCTGCTGCCAAATTGCTTGCAGCTGTGTTTCAAACGTGGTTTGCGAGATTACGAACTGCGTCCATAACCCCTCACCACGGAGCTGGCTATGCAATGGTAGTCAGTTGTTTAATTAATCCTTACAAAGAACAATCATTATTTGAAAAATCATTATAAAAAGTCATCGTTATGGATATTATGAATTGTCTGCCCAGAGTATGCCGGTGTGTGGAAAATGAACAGGTTGACAGAGTGGCTGCTGGCACTCATTGAGGACAAGGCTGGTGTGGTGGTGGTGGGGGGGGGGGAGGGGGGGCTCCCTGGGGTTGAGGGGAAAGTGCAGCAGCACAGAGGATCCCCACCTGAAGAGACTGATTCTGTGAGGGGTGAGCAGACGGTCTGGACAGTACTCAACACATAAGGGAAAGTGCAGCCAGACCTGCCTCTGGTACTATTGGCATGGGAACTCTTCTTTGGCTACTAAAGAAGTGGACGGAGCATTGTGGGAATGTCTCATGTGCAATGATGATGATTGCTGAACCCATACTCACACTCAAAAGGTCATTATAAACAATTATATGAATATCTTGTTATTTACAATTATGTTGAGGTCAGCTTGGCTGAATGGACAACAGCGATAATTCTCAAACATCCGGTGTGCTGATACCGAGGCAGTGAGTTCAACCCTTACACTGGTCAGTTTTACTAAAATGTTGACTTGGGGGCGTAAATTACCAGTACCATTGAAGTCCAAGTGCATTTGCTTGATAGTGAGGGAGACTGATAATAGGGAAAGCTAATTCAAACGCAGAATTCAGTTAAGTGCTATTAGAAGTAGTAGCACATGTATCGATTACGCTTGAGTTTAAATCCAGCAAAAGCAAAAAAAACAAAACAATTCTGTTCTGTTTAGTTCTTAAGCAAAGGCTTAGGGGCATTGAAAGCAATTTCACAATCCTGCATACCAGATTTGAGATAAACCAATGGCGATTTGGAAGCAAACTGCCTTACATTGATTTTCACAATGGTCAGTCGTTCAGAAAGCAATGACAAACTACTAAATGTAAAACTGCCTAGAAAATCATCATCATCATCATCATCATCATCATCATCATCATCATCATCCAGTGCCTTACCAGCTATAGTGGGCGATCATGCATGCTCCTCCACAAATTGTGATCTTCGATGGCATGGATCAATTCATGTGTTGACTTCCTTCCATGCTCTGACACAAGACTGTCAAGAATTTTCTCACCTTGTTTTCCTTTATCTCTCTTTCCACCAATCTTTCCGACTGTCACAACATGTTCAACTTTTTGTCTTCTCACATGTGGTAAAAAAAATGATGACTTCTTCTTTCTGATGTTTGTGATAAGTTGTCTTCGCGACTTAATTTCCTCTAAATGTCCAGATTGTTCATATTAGCTGTCCAATGAATTTTCAGCATTCTTCTAAAAACCACATCTCCAGGACTTCCAGGGATTATTTTACCTGTTTACTAATTGATCCTCATCTTTGTGCCAGGGCATGCGGGAGTACAAGGAAATGAGCGGGCTGACAAACTCGCAGGTGAGGCTACTGTGGAGGGCGGACGCGCCATGGACCAGGCTGACATTCTGAATGCTCTACGAGAAGTAAGACTTTTGCGAGAACCAAGTGATGACTGTGAATCTACAACAATGGCCAGACTGCGAGAGCAGCAAATTAAAAGAGGGGTGGCCAAACAAGAACACTACGCAGGAAGCCAAAGAAGATTTATAAACCAACACAGAACTGGCGTTGTTAGCCACTACACGTTGCGGGATTTGCTGAGGAGGGGATCCGAGCACTTATGGACTGAATGGTTCGATGTGCAATGAGGATGATCTGTCGACTAACTAACTAACTAACTAATTGATCCACTCTGATATAGTAGCAAATCGAGCCAACCTACCAGCTCTGACATTGCCCACTTGCCCTGGTCATTAAGTTGATCTGTCGACCAGATCCTCTGACTACCCCCTGCTGTCTCATTCTGTTTAGACTATGATAGTCAAAGGGAAAAAGTGGAGATATAAGGCACATTGATAAACGAAGGCTGTGACATGTGGGTGAAACACTTTACAACTTAGCAAATCAATGCTTTAGTGTTTTATTTTTGCCTCCAAAGAATTTGAAATTGAAAACAAAAATATGTACAATTACCTTTTCATAATGGAGGCCAGTGAAAGACTTGTCCTCTACTTCCAATATTTCATCACCGACCTCTAACTGTTGATCCTGTGTCATGAAAAAACAAATGCGGATTAATGAAACAAATAGTTTGGTTTGGTTTTGATTTTGGTAAAGACTGATTCTGAGTCATGAAAAACAAGCTTTCTACATTTTGAAATGTAGCTTAAACAGTCGATTAAATGGTTTGGCCAACTCACAAGAATGACCTGGTACCATCTGCCAGAAAGAGCCACATTTAGGAAATATAATGGATACAGAACAACATGTAAAAGATGGAGTGGTGATATCAAGAGCAACCTTAGAGAAACTAATACCAACTTAAAAATAGCATTAGAAATTAAGAGCTCAAAAAAGATCTTTACATCTCCCCCCAACACTTCACTGAGTTAAACGGAGGAAAAGGACAAGAAGGAGGAGGAGGAAGAGGAAGAAGAAGAAAAAGAGGATGAAGAGAAGACAAAGAATAATAAGGAGAGGAGAAGAAGAAGAAGAATAAGTAGAAGAAGACGAGGAAAAAGAAAAAGGAGCAGGAGGGAAGTTTGAGCAGTGGCCTGTACTTTTCAGCGTCTACCTGCTGAGGGATTATTAATGTGCACATGTGCACATAGGTGCTCTGAGTTTGTCACCCTTGTTCAAACAAGCTAGAAGTCTGACAGATGGGGTAGCATAGTGACTAGTGTCCTTGCCTGCCAGCCCAGTGCTTGTGTGTCTGCATCCCCATCGTGAAGAGGATATTTCAAAAATTGACCTGGGCTTGTGGGTCGACCCAGCAAAATATTGGTACCTGGAAATGTTTTGGAAAGTCAAGGCAGCCAGCAATAAATTGACCTCATTATACATAGAGTGCTGATTGGTTTATAAAAATAGACCACATTATACATAGTGCACTGATTGGTTTATACAAACAGAAGGCTAGCACTAAATGCTCACTACACCTAAAGGTGTGCAAAAACAAATGAGATGGTCCTCAAAGAATCAAATGAAACCCGTGAGCTGAGGTTAAAGAAATTAGAAGCAAACAGTCGTGATGTTTGGGGAACAGTATGAGGAGAAATGAATCTGAAAACTGAGTGCCGACTGGCAAAACTAATGGGAAGAGAGCAAGGGGAAGGCAAAACGATATATTCCTGACAGATCTGGTTCGAAACTCTGGTCATCGTGTGATATAGCAATGCTTATGGCATGGCACTTAATGATAAGTATGGACAAAGACATTGCTATGGTGACTTGAAGTGCCAGCCAGCCAGCCAGTCAGCTAGTCACCCAGCCAGCCAGTCAGCTAGTCATCCAGCCAGCCATTTTAAAGCCCCAAAATGAAAGAGACAGCAACAACTGATATCGTAGACTATAATCTAAGGAAAGTCAGCTATTGTATGTCTGTGCTCCTGTGGGAACACAAGGATGAAGGTCAATAAACAGAACCCACCTGATCAGCAATACCGCCGTGGGTGATACTGTTTACATAGATGCCACGTCTGCCATTTTTGGTGTCTTCATGGATGCCGAATCCTAGTCCTTGACAGCTTGCCTGGGGTACAGATTGGGGGTGGGGTGGGGTGCGGTGGGGTGGTTCAATACAGAGGATATCAGTATAGGGTACATGATGAGCATCTAGAGCGTGAAAGGACTGTCTAATGTTATATAACATTCTATAGCAGAGCTGATCCTACTTATATGTTGCAGGGATTCTCACACCTCATTGATGCACTACTTTCTATAGCAGGGATTCTCACATCTCATTGATGCACCACCTCCTAAAGCAGGGATTATTTTCTTTACTGTACCTTTATAATGATTATTTCCCTTGCAAACTAAAACAGTCACCTGGGATTAGTTCCCAATGCAACTAAAACAGTAACCTGGAATTAGTTCCCAGTGCCAACTAAAACAGTCACAAGATTAGTTCTCAATGCCAGCTAAAACAAGACTTCTGGTCACGAACATGGAGGATAGGCAGTGAAACGGTTAAGGCCTCTGGAGTGTTTATGCTCGTGGCCACTGTTTGCATTTGCATTTTCCTCATGTTGGACCGGTAGTTTATGGTTCCGTCGCCTTGCTACTGAGTTGAGTGCGTGGCCTGACTCTGTGAGCTGTGAATTTTGTGTGAAATGCTTTTACATCTGCCCGTGTTTGTGGAGCGTGACCTGCATGTTCAGAGCAATGGCGGCTGGCTATGTCCCAGAATTGACTGGTTTATGTGCCTTATGCAGAAATGTGTGGCTGCTGGTCTTCTGGTTGACTGTCTCTTCCTTTGACGATGAACTGTGTTTCGTGGAGGATTGTTGTTTTGGCATTCTTGAGACTGCATTATGTATAGTGAAATGTTTTGTTCATCTGTCCAAGGTGTTGTGGCATGAACTGCACTATCGAAAAATGGCGTAGCTGGCTAGAAAACATCTAGAAACGGAACAACAACATCTAGAAATATCTGCATGCATGGCAGCTGAGTGTGACGCAGAAGTGACCTTTTTTGTTTGGCCTTGTTTTCTAATGACTGCCGTTTCCATCGGTGATGAACTGTATTTTCGTAGACGACTTTTGTGTTAGCATTCTGGCAACGGCATTATGTACAGTGAAATGTTATTTTACATCTGGTTGAGGTTGTTTTGCCGCGTGAACTACACTTCAGAGAAAAAAGGCGTGGCTGGCTAGAAAACATCTAGAAACGAAACACCATCTAGAAACATCGAGACTTTGTAGGTGAACATCTGGTTGGGAAAGTGACTGCCACTTCCATCAAGAATGAATGTTTCATGGAGGACTTTTGTGGTGACATTCTGGTGGCAGCATTATGCACAGTCTGCCTGAGTAGACTGTTTGTCGAGACTCCTGCCTTTTCCACTTTTCAGTTGGGGCAATGAGGAACATTTTATGTGATATTCACTAGCACAGGAACGGAGCATAATGGGGACGACCCGTTGCTGTGATGTTGGAACCGTGACTGAACTGAACTGAACTAAAATAGTAACCTGAGATTAGTTCCAAATGCCATCTAAAACAGTCACCTTGGAGTAGTTTACAATGCTAACTAAAAGAGTCACCTGGGATTAGTTCCCAATGTTAACTAAAACAGTCACCTGGGATTAGTTCCCAATGCTAACTAAAAGTCACATAGGATTAGTTCCCAATGTCAATTAAAACAGTTACCTGGGATTAGTTCCCAATGCCAACTAAAACAGTCACCTGGGATTAGTTCCCAGTGCCAACTAAAACAGTCACCTGGGATTAGTTCCCAGTGCCAACTAAAACAGTCACCTGGGATTAGTTCCCAATGTGAACTAAAACAGTCACCTGGGATTAGTTCCCAATGTGAACTAAAACAGTTACCTGGGATTAGTTCCCAATGCCAACTAAAACAGTCACCTGGGATTAGTTCCCAATGCCAACTAAAACAGTCACCTGAGATTAGTTCCCAATGCCAACTAAAACAGTCACCTGGGATTAGTTCCCAATGCTAACTAAAAAGTCACATAGGATTAGTTCCCAATGTCAACTAAAGCAGTCACCTGGGATTAGTTCCCAATGTGACATAAAACAGCCACCTGGGATTCAATCCAAATCAATGGTGGTTAGTTCCCTTGATGGAGGCCAGCATGGCTGAGAGAATTAACACACAAACTTCTTCTTCTGACTGTGGCGTAGGGAGAACATGTCTTACTTCCCTTTGCACCTCAAAGCTGTAAGTTTCACCAACTGTTCTGACAGCGGCTTGTTGTTCATGATATAATAATTCAGCTAAGTGGATCAACCATGCTGGAAACCTCTGTGATGTTAAACATTTTTGATGTTGAACACAAATGGAGGCCTTACTGTAGTCTACAAAACCAACTGTGCACATAAAGTTAACACAATCATTCTCATCTTTGTTAGACAAAAGAGGATAGCAAATTGCTGAGAGAACAAGCAGACTTTCATGAATGACAAAAATACCAAAGGAACACTTACTTTCTGCAGTATAATTACTTGAATGATGTCTTGTGGGGTTAGTGACTGTGCTGAGGAAGGAGATGCTGCGGCAGGGACAACACTCGAGGAATGTGAGTACGATGTGGCAGAACTTTCTCGCCGACTGTTGCTGGAAGAAGAGGTACCGGTGTCAGCAGACCCTCTTGGAGACACCGCTGGGATGGGCTGGACCTGCAGTTTTTGAACAGGGATTACTTGAGAACTAGCAGTCATACTGTTTGATGTGTGTTCGGATCTAATTATCACAATCAACTAATGAATAAAACTGAAATGCACAAGTAAAATTGAAATGTAATATGAAAGTAAAATTATCAAAATAGGGGTTAATTATACTGGTAGGGTTAGCAAACAGAGGTTACATATACCAGCAGATTTAATACATGGTGGTTAAATATACCAGCATATACAAAACAGAGAAGTTAAATGTAGCAGTCGAGTTAACAAAAAGAGGTTAAATATACCATCACAAGTAAAAAAAGAGAGCAGCAAATTATTTCTGTAAACTGAACAGTCAATTATATCTAAATATATCTATATATAATTATATATATAGCGAAGAGAGAGTGAGGAGGAGAAGGTGAGGAAATGGTGTGAGAAGAAGGCATAGAAATAGGAGGGCAGGCGCCAGGAGAACAAGACGAAAAGTGGAGAGACTAGGTTTCAACTATGTAAGAGTGGGATACTGGAATTGTCGCAGTGCCAGACAGAGAGGTCCTGTATTGGAGAGGCTAATATATATAAAAACTGATTAAAACATCTTTATAAACTGAGCAGTACATTACATCTACAAATGTAGCAGTACATAATATTTACATGCTAAGCTTTACATTACAAATTGAGCAGTAGATACTATCTACAAACTGAGCAGTACATTATATTAGCAAACTGAACATTACATTATATCAACAAAATCAGCAGAACAGTACCGCTACAAACTGAACATAACAATACCTCTACAAACTAAGCAGTACAGTACATTACTTCAACAAATTGAACATAACAGTACCTCTACAAACTGAGCAGTGCAGTAGATTACCTCAACAAACTGAACATAACTGTACTTCTACAAACTGAGCAGTGCATTATATCAACAAACTGAACACAACAGTACCTCTACAAACTGAGCAGTAGATTACCTAAAGAAACCACCACACCCCACATCAGATAAACAGCCTGTAAACAAACCTTTAAGACCAGACAAGAGGGTCTCTCCACACCGGCACCTATGCCACACAGTCACAATAACACAACCAAATCAATACTCCTCCAGACACTTTTCTACACCCCAGGCTATTCAAATCACACCACATCTCACTTAAGGGGTTTTTCAAACCCATTGACCATTGTCCAGGGGCTTCTACTCTGTTGATAATTGGGTTTTCTTATTTTCCGCAAATTTGGTCCTTGAACACCCACTGAGCAGGGGTTCTCAAACTGTGTGGTATTTCACATTTTGATAGCTTGAGTGGATGTCAGTGGAGCAAGAGTGTTTATCAGTGGAGCATGAATGGGTGTAAGTTAAGCATGAGTGGGTGCCAGTGGAGCATGAGTGGGTGTCAGTGGAGCATGAGTGGGTGTCAGTGGAGCATGAGGGGGTGCCAGTGGAGCATAAGTGGGTGTCAGTGGAGAATGAGTGGGTTACAGTGGAGCTTGAGTGGGTATCAGTGGAGGATGAGTGGGTTAAAGTGCATCATGAATGGGTGTCAGTGGAGCATGAGTGGATGCAGTGGAGCATGAGTGTGTACCAGGTGTAACATGGGTGGGTGCCAGGTGTAACATGGGTGGGTGCCAGGTATAACATGGGTGGGTGCCAGGCATAACATGGGTGGGTACCAGGTGTAACATGGGTGGGTGCCAGGTGTAACATGGATGGCTGCCAGGTGTAACAAAGGTGGGTGCCAGGTGTAGCATGGGTGGGTGCCGGGTATAACATGCATTGGTACCAGGTGTAATATGGGTGGATGCCGGGTGTAACATGAGTGGGTGCCAGGTGTAACATGGGTGGGTGCCAGGTGTAACATGGGTGGGTGCCAGGTGTAACATGGGTGGGTGCCAGGTGTAACATGGGTGAGTCCCGGGTATAACATGCATTGGTACCAGGTGTAATATGGGTGGATATCGGGTGTAACATGGGTGGGTGCCAGGTGTAACATGGGTGGGTGCCGTGTGTAACATGGGTGGGTGCCAGGTGTAACATGGGTGGGTGCCAAGTGTAACATCGGTGGGTGCCAGGTGTAACATGGGTGGGTGCCAGGTGTAACATGGGTGAGTCCCGGGTATAACATGCATTGGTACCAGGTGTAATATGGGTGGGTGCCGTGTGTAAAATGGGTGGATGCCAGGTATAACATGGGTGGGTGCCAGGTGTAACATGGGTGGGTGCCAGGTGTAACATGGGTGGGTGGCAGGTGTAACATGGGTGGGTGCCAGGTGTAACATGGTTGAATGCCAGGTGTAACCGGTGGATGCCGGGTGTAACATGGGTGGGTGCCAGGTGTAACATGGGTGGGTTCTGTGTGTAATATGGGTGGGTGCCAGGTGTAACATGGGTGGATGCCAGGTGTAACATGGGTGGGGTGGGTGCCAGGTGTAATATGGGTGGGTGCCAGGTGTAACATGGGTAGATGCCAGGTGTAACATGGATGGGTGCCAGGTGTAATATGGGTGGGTGCCAGGTGTAACATGGGTGGCTATCAGGTGCAGCATGAATGGGTGCTGGTTGTAACATGAGAGGGTGCCAAGTGCAGCACAAGTGGGTGTTAGCACTGCGTGAACGGCTGCCTGGTGTCCATGGATGCATTCAGCGACAATCCAGGATTTAGAGATAATAAAAAAACACAGAGAAGAGATTTAGAGGCGGATGAGTAATTTGGAGAATACATGGAAGGGGCTGCGGGGGAGAACAAAGATAGGAGGACTGGTGTGAGATGGTTGAAGGCTTATGCTCCACTGGAAGGTACAAGACAGAAGAAGTGCTTGGTTGGCCTTCTGATACACTGGCCATGCCAATCAGCCTGTCTTCTCTTTCACTGCTCGTGATGCCCACAAGTCATGGCACAAAAATGAACATAACTCTATGAATTGTGTACCTGTGCAGGGATTCAATTACTTGATCAACATTGAGACATGTCTTCTGTTCATACTGTACAGTATTGTGTTCTGTTATCAATACAATTTTTGTGAGAACTGGCTGTTGTTATTTGTTATTGTTTGTTTTGTCTTCTTTAAACAATCCCCATTTTACTTTTTCATTGTCTGTTGAAACTGAGAAATTTCAATTGAATTTTAGTGTGTACGTGATACATGGTGGTATTCAGGGTTTCAGAAATTCGATCAATGCATCACTCGCAAAGGCCATCTCTTATTTTATTCCACTGTGCCGGAGTGCTAAAGCTCTCTTTGGGCCACTGGCTTGTGATAATCCAGTTACATGACTAAAACATGACTACATGACTTGTTTTTTAATATAGTCTAGCACTGGTGACATCTCCTACCTAGCTTCTGATCATTTCTGATCTTGTCATTCTCAGTTAGTTGCATATCCTTTACAGGTCGTCACAGTCATCCCCAGCAATTTTTTGGTTGTTTGTGATTTCTTGGCAAGTTTACGTTCAGTAGTTTGCCATTGCTTTCTGAATGACCAGCACTCATACCATATTATAAAAACCAATGCAAGGCAGTCTGCTGCCAAATCACGCGCAGCTGTGTTTCAAATGTGGTATGTGTGATTACGAGCTGCGTCCGTACCCCCCCTGCCACAGAGCCAGCTGAGTACATTAAGAATTTGTCATTGGCATATTTAATTCCCTATAAAAAGATGTCAATTTCTATGAGAAAAAAAGAGTGATGAAATGCTACGTATAATCTGTACTGTTATATGAATGTAAAACATGGACAATGAACACAAAATCTGAAGAAAAAAAAACATCTAATGGCTGTGGAAATGTGGTTTCTGGGGAAAATGCGAAGAATACCATGTACAGACAGAAAAACCAATGAGCAAGTTCTACAAAAATCAAATGAAAACCGTAATTGATAAGAGATGTAGACTTGGACAGTTAAAACTTTTTGGGCACATCATGAGAAGAAATAAACTGGAAAACTTGGTGACAGCTGGCAAGATTGAGGGGAAAAGAACATGGGGAAGGTGGAGAAGTCAATATCTGGATGTCTTGGAGACAAAGACACAGAGCTGACCCACAACTCTGATGATCATGTGAGATAGAGAAACATGGCCGCCCATGCTTATCAGCATGACACATGATGATGATGGTGATATTTTATTCCCTGGTGTGGTTTTAGCACACTGGTTAGTGTACTTGCCAGGTGGGCATGGCCTTGAACCCTGCTTGAGCAAGGGGTTTTTAAAATATTGACCAGGGCTGCGAGGAAGCCCTAGCCTTAACTGGGCACCTGGACATGATCTGGTAAGTAAAGGTGTGATATTTACCAGAGTACCCATTCATAGCTGATTGGTCTATAGAAATAGAGGATTGGCACCATAAACACAATACACCTCTAGGTGTGGACAAGGGTCTTTGAATTATTTTTGCAGATATTTCATTCCAGTTGTTTCAATTTTCTTTTTTCCGTTGTTTTGTTTTCTTTAATACAAAGATATTTATCATCAATACTTTTGGAGGTCGGAACAAATGTTAATTCCAAAAGTTTAGACCAAAAATGTATTTTAAGAGCCTCTGCCTTAGAGAAAAATATCCAACACTTTCCCCCATCACTCAAAAAACGTGCTGACAAATATCTTTCTCTGATCCTTGAAAAGAACCCCTGAACCTTGTTGGGAAATCAATAATGGCAGTAGCTGGAGGGACACAACTCCCAAAAAGAATTCTTCTATGCCCAGTCACACGATAAACATTAGTGCTGAAGAAGTTAGCAATTCACACCAAGCAGTATAAAATGGTTTGACACATCAGAAAAGATGAGGTTAGCAATTCACAACACCCAGTATATAATGGTTTGACACAACAACAACAACAACAACAACAACAACAACAACAACAACAACAACAACAACAACAACAATAGAGCTTTATTTTCAAAGGGTTAAGAATTGGGCATGCAGGCCTGTCTATAAGAAAAGAAGAGGTTAGCAATTCACAACACTTGGTATATAATAGTTTGACTCGGCAGAAAAGAGGAAGTTAGCAATTCACAACACTCAGTATAAAATAGTTTCATCATATAAGAAAAGAAATAACAACCAAATCACATCCTGGTCAACCAATTTCTGCTCTGGGAAGAAGAAGTAGCTGAGATAATATTGACCACATCACTTACTTGGGGCTGACGGGTCTGTAAAAACATGGCGCCAGCACTATATACCAAACGTGCTTCCAGGCGTGGAAAAGCCCCTTGACTGTTACTTACTCATGAAGGACACCACTTCATTGTTTGTCAAATATATATATTTAACACCTCGTCTTTCTTGACAACATGGCCTCAGTTTAATAAGGTCTTATACAGTTGACCAGTCACAAAAACCTTGCCCTGTCTACTGCCCAGCATCTGCTAAACTATGGCCATGCATTCACAGATAAGCCATTTTGCATATTGTATTTGATGATGAACAACAAATGAATACTCAAAATATTGGAATGTTAGGTGTTTAAAAGCCATGTTATGCCGGCAGAAAGACTGTTTAGTAAATCTACGATTACCATGGGGATAATTTTCCAGATTCGGACTACATCAGAGAATGTGTGTGTTATATATTTCAGCACACATATAATTCATCTCTTCACTTCACATAATAAATATGCAACAGCAGCTTGCACCTGACCAGATGCAGCAAAATATGCCAGGCAACTCATTGTGTCACTTATTGTTTATGGCTTCTTATTTTAAATATTGAAATGTGAACAGAGATAGTTACATCCAACAGAATGTGAACACAGATACTTACAACCAACAGAATGTGAACAGAGATAGTTACATCCAACAGAATGTGAACAGAGATATATCCAACAGAATGTGAACAGAGATAGTTACATCCAACAGAATATGAACAGAGATACTTACATCCAACAGAATGTGAACATAGATACATACATCCAACAGAATGTGAACAGAGATACTTACATCCAACAGAATGTGAATGTCAAAGACTCAAGTATAGAGGAGGAAGACCACCCTGAATGAGTGGTCTGCCTCCAGTAGATTAGAGGTAACTCAGTGCCCCTATATGAGGGCAGGGTAGGTGATAGGAAGGGGAACTATTAAATAGTTCTCTCATGCGACACGGAGGTGTCGACCAGAGAGTTAGCACTCTGGTCACGGCATGATCACGGCAACGTGAATGTAGAGTGTAACTCAAGAGAGGCCACTACTCGAGCGTGCTAAATGAGGCCGCACGCAAAAAGCCGTAGTGCGCCCTGAGTCCTTCCGCGTACTGTGTAAACAGCACGCGGAGTAGAATCAGACGGGACACAGACTTCAGAGTGATAACATCGCTTAGCGATGCTTGTTTCGTTAGCCGAGTAGATAGATTAGCGATAGGGTTAGGAAACGACTAGGGATAGGAAGTTCTGTGCATTTATTCTTGTGTGATTTGTTAGCGACTGTTTGTTGTACATTGATGTGATGCAAAGAGCCAGTGGCAATAAAATGTGTAACCAATTCCTCTCGTACGACTAGCAAGTCTTTTGTGTGGTGCGAGAGAAGTATCCTAGAATGCCTGTGAAAGCGGTTGCTGACAGGCTAGGATAAAGTGGTGTCAGAAGTGTGGCTTGGACAATTGTTCAAGCTAAAACACTCACCCACGGCTCTAAATTAGTATTACGGCTAGATAATCACAGGGTTTAATTTACGTTAGTGACAATGGCGTGTGCAGACAGAGCAAAGTGCGAGCTGTGCCCATTGTGACCAAGTTATGTTTATTTGTGCTTAGTGAATCATTTTGTGCTTATAAATATGTTTTCTTCTCATTTGTAAGTATTATTATTATAGTTTTGTAACATTTATTTCTATAATTACTTATTTATTTATGAGTATTTGTAAAATATGATTCACGGCGGAGCGATACACAAAATGTGCTGAGAAAAATATCGATTTCTCCAAGCTAAAAATAGCGCTGCGCCTCTGACGTGTCGCGGCTGACAAACAGCTGCGGTACGCCATTTGCAGTACAGCGACTGATTGTTTACAAATCGCAAAGCGGCTGCTCGCCTGAATCTTTGCCTTATACCAAATATTATTTGTTTATATTAGTTATTTATTGAATATATTTATTTATTTGAACAATATTATTACTTTTATATTTATTGCAAAGCATTTATTTAATTATTTTCATATTTTCTTTATTTGTTACCGTCGCGATGGCACTACTGTGGCTATGCAAATAAGACGCAGTCTGCACATCACTTCCATAGATTAAACAGATAGAGATAGGGAAGGCATAAGACGTTAGAACGAAGACAGGACAGTGACATTTAATATTAATTAAACCACATTATATGTTCCTGGTGCGTGTAATTGTAAAAATTGTCTAGACTTATATATCGTTTGCAAGTGGTTAATTGTTGATGCTCTTGATAACCAGGGTGAACAACAGCTGGGTAAAAGCATAACTCAAGCTGTGTGTGGTATTGCCAGACGATTGAACTTGAGGTGCCAAACGAGTGTACATGATTGATCTGGAAAGTTAAGATGAGTATACCCAAATGATTTTGCATGCAATATGATTAATAATGCATCTCTTTTTCAGCGTGTGATGTATTAGCATATTTTTTGTGATCTGTTTTTCAGGTTATAAACTAAGAGTATATTTTTTGTGTACTCAATTATTTAATAACCTAACATATCTAATATAAATAAAGGAGTAAATATTTAAGTGCCTATCAAACATAGCTAACCTCCCAACAACATGGCAACATTAGCTGATTTCATAAAAGCAGGCAAGGAACTAGAATACACAGGAAAGGAATTAGAGCAATATGCTGACCAAAAATTTAAAGAAGCAAAAGATGCTGAGAGAGATGAACGTGCACGAGAAAGACAACATCAAAAGGAGATTGTAGAACTAGCTGAGATAACAAAACAAAAGGAGTTAGAGATAAAACACAAAGAGGCACAATTAGCTGAAGAAACTAAACAAAAGCAAATAGAACAAGATAAAGAGATTAAGCAAAAACAATTAGAACAAGATAAAGAGATGAAACAAAAGCAATTAGATCAAGATAAGGAAATTAAACAGAAGGAATTAGAAATTAAACAAAAAGAAGTGGAATTAAAGCAAAAAGAGATAGATGAAATGGCAAGAGTGAAAGAAAAACAAATACAGGTAGAGTCAGAGACACAGTTAAAGATGAAAGGTATGGATGTAGATTCACACTTAGAGATCTCTGCTACTAAACTAAAAAGTCAACAAGAGGAAAATAAATTTAATAAGTACAAAAACATTATCAAGCCGTTCTGTAAAGAAGATTCTATATCAGCCTGGACAGAAAATGTCGAATATCAACTAAAATACCACCAAGTACCAATCGATATGTGGGCTATGATTTATATGAAAAACCTGAGTGGTGAGCCCCTTAAAGTAATAGAATCAATACCAACTGACCTTAGATCTAACTATCAGTACATCCACGATAGGATAATGCAACATTTCTTACTTGATGCCCCTGGGTATCAGGTACAGTTTTCCAATTTAAAACCTAAGCCAAGTGAGACTTTTATCGATTATGTCTCAAATGTACAAAGAGTATTAAACAAATGGCTTAGTGCATCAAAAATAGGAAAGGACTTTGACAAACTTAAAAATTTAATAGCCATGGATAAAGTCATATCCACTATACCATCTCCTTTCGCTAAATTCCTGCAGCAGTCAGACATTGAAACCATAGAACAATTTGAAAAGAAAGGCTCTGCATATTTTTCCTCAAATAGAGATATTTTTAAGACATCAATTAGCGACTCTGAAATAGTTTCTTTTGTGAAAGACCAACCTAAAAGCTATCAGGGCAACAAAAAACCATTTCATAGAGTCGACAAGAAAGATAAGAAAGTGTCGAAATGTGTCTATTGTCAACTTTTTCATGACAATTATTCTATGTGTGATAAATCACCAAACTATCCGACACATCTTGAGATGGTCATCAAGAAACAACAAAACAAAAGAACTGCATACAGGCGTGCAGTCAAATGCTTCTTCTGCTCGAGCTACGGGCACTATTCCAATAAGTGCCTAGGCCGCCAAAGAATGAAGGCCAACAATGCAATGTTGATTGATACATCTTCTGATAGTGGGAGTGAAACTGAGTGTGACGTCCAAAACGAATTACCTTTTAACCAATCGGTAGATGTGTGTTGTGTAAACGATATTTTAAACTTTGATAATTGTAACCAATGTCAACAATTTCATGCAAACGGCAAACTCACATGTGGACACATTGTAACATCCTCCTTAGAGAATGCAAACGCAGCTGTAGCCTCCAGAGGCAATTTGATGTTTCACACTGCACTGGTCAATGATAATCCATGCCGATGTTTGCTTGATAGTGGTAGCTCTATTATTGGTGTAAAGAAGGAACTGGTTGATCCAAAATATTATACTGGTGGCTCTGTAAAATGCCGTACTTTTTCAGGAAATATAGAAACCTATCCTCTGGCAAGAGTCCGTATAAACACCCCATTCCTTTCTGGTACCTTTACTTGTGCAATACTAGACAACCCTTGTACTGAGTTAATTCTTGGGTGTCTACCCCAACTAAGACACTGCACAGATGAAGAAATAGCTGCCTGGGAGGAGAAGAATAGACTCACTCCAGTGAACAGTGCAGATATCCTCGATCACAATCCCGACAAAAGTGCTAGACCCATAAGTCTTGAACCTGGTCAAGATGTATTGCTATTACTACCTGACAAACGTAATAACATGTTAACTTCATGGCAAGGGCCTTTCAAGGTGATACAAAAACTTTCGGATGTCGATTATGAAATATCGATAAACGGACACTTAAAGATATTTCATATCAACTTGTTGAAACTCTACGTTTCACGACAAGAGACAGAATTAGTGACAGACGAACACAATGCACCCACACCTATGGATGAGACGACAGACGTACATAACGCAACTACACTAGTTAGCGAGACTGGCAATTCCGACGAGATGCATACACTTAGTGAGATTACAGAAAACGCACTTAGCACCACAACCGTACTGAATCAGGTAGACGACGACAGGATGGAACTACCCGTTCCAATTGTGGACAAGACTGCTACATTAGATTGCATACGATTAGAAATGGGACTGACAGAACAGCAACGACGACAGATAATAGAATTAGTGACTGAATATAAGGACATATTTTCCGACATTCCAGGTAGGACGGACAGGATCGAGCACCCCATCCTTCTTTCGGACTCGAAGCCTATCAAGTGCAGGCCTACTCTATCCCACTTAGCTATAGGGAAAATCTAAATAAGGAAATTCTTAATTTAGAAGCTAGTGGAATCATTCAAAAATCTACATCTGAGTACTCCTTTCCAATCGTCCTAGTCAAGAAAAAAGACTCTACCATTCGTCTTTGTGTGGACTATAGAAAACTCAACAATGTCACAAAGATCGACGCAGAACCAATTCCTTCTTGCGAAGATCTTATTCTTGACATGTCCACCTCCAAAATCTTTTCTAAATTAGACCTTACTAAGGGATATTGGCAGGTCCCTATGCAGACTCAATCTATCCATCTTACTGCTTTCTCAACACCTCTAGGTCTTTACGAGTGGCGATTTCTTCCTTTCGGACTTCGTAATGCTCCTGCCACTTTCGTACGCTTAACTAGAGATTTGCTACATGGAGTGACGAATACAGTGACCTATATAGATGATATTTGTGTCCATACAGAGGACTGGACAACACACCTACTGAAACTAAGACATGTCTTCGATAGGTTGCGACTCTTCGGTCTCACTGTCAAACCGAGCAAAGTCGAATTGGGCCTACAAGAAATTGATTTTTTGGGTCATGTCATTTCACAAGGACAACTGAAAACTGATAATAGAATTATTACCAAAATTATGAACCTGACCATGCCTACAACAAAGAAGCAGGTCAGGAGCCTTTTGGGTTTAGTAAATTATTATAGCAAGTTCATACCGAACTTATCTGAAATTACAAGTGTATTTTCAAATGTTTTAAAAGCATCAGTGAAACTAGATGTCAAAGATGCATTATTAATTTCTGCATTGTCAAAATTGAAAATTCTATTTAGTAATGTACCAATCCTCCGCTTGCCTAATCCTAGGCTCGTTTATTATCTTAGGACAGATGCCAGCAGGATTTCCATCGCTGCAGTACTAGGCCAATTTTATGATGGCATCTTCCATCCGATTTGCTACGTGAGCCGCAAGATCACACCGGCTGAGTCCAGATATTCCATATCATAGTTGGAAGCCCTAAGCGTCATCTATTCGGCGAGGAAGTTGCATCGATTTCTGGCGGGTAATCACTTTGTGGTCCAGACTGACAACTCCCCGATCACGGTCATACAGAGTGGGGTACATAGGAATGACCGCATCTACAGGTGGTCGTTAATATTACAGAATTATACTTTTAGTATAGAGCATATTAAGGGTAGGGACAACATCCTTGCTGATACCCTTAGTCGACCATGTGAGGTAGAAATACCTGATATTCCACACGAATAGGTAGTTTAAGAAATGTTCATTTACTATACACTTAACGTATCCTGTGTAGATTATACTATTGTGTAAATAGACATCAGGACCAGAACTGTGTGCTAAGAACATTGAACTACCATGTGTCCGTAGACAGTTAAATGACAACTGTGCGCCAAGAACAAGGACATCACCGTGTGTACATAGACAGCTCATTACTTACTATGCTCCATTTGTGCTCCGGTGAATCACCTGTGTTACTCATATCAGAACAGTGTCAGAACATTGTGAAATAACAGACACGAAGATACTTGTCTACGACACCAGCGGACTCAACGAGTGTAAGAATACCCATAGGACACAAGTATGACTGTGTAGTGTAGATAGCATACCCAGGATAAGTGTGTATATATAAACTATGCCAACGAAAGCAATTTCTATACGTTATGGCAACCACTAACCTGAGGTAATTAGACATCATGTATATATACTTATTGTGATATGTAATATAACGGTTTTAAAATAGTGGTAAATTATAGTTAGATTAGTTACTTTAATATAGAGTTAGATTAGATTTAGGCAATATAATAGATTTGTTTTTAGTTTAGATAAATCATTAATTTACCCACTTACTTAGCATAAAATTATAGTAGGATAAAGTGGTTTAAAAAGTGGTTTAAAAAAAATTAGAAACGTAGATTATAATATTATAGCAAACTAAATGACAGCGAATCAAAGATTAGTATAAAGAGCTCAAAATAGGAACAACACCATGTAGTCATTTAATTTCATTTTATTTCATTCCATCTTTATGAACACTTTAACAACCTCATCATTTAGGACTAAAATTAGGTTATATTTTATAGGATAAAAGTATTATACTTATGAACATACCTCATTTATACCGTGTACTTTAAAAATATCCATTATATTTTGTTCATTTAAACATTAAAAACATTATTTAGAATTTTTGTTACATTTTACATTACCCATTTCATAAAGATACATAACTCATTTCACATCATTTTCATTTTTTTTATATAATTAGATTACTTCCCTTAAATTAGATTAATTTTGTACAACAAAATATAATATAGATAGTTAGAGAATTAATATTAGTATGTATATAGAATATAGTGTTTAATAATATCAGGGTATAATCTATCAACCCTGTTTCATCCATGTAAATACATGACTCGTGCAGTAACTTAAGCACAGTCATGAAGCTCAACTCTTTTCAAACTGAGCTAAACTTGTACAGTGTCACTTCAAGGTTTTTAAATAATTGTGAGAATAAAAGATGTGTGACAGAAGTGTGAGAGTGAGAGAAAATGGTGGATGTGCAATGGAGAGTGGAGGCAGCCAGCGGATTGTTTTCTGCCGCTCAGCGCGACTTTTTATTATTTGTCTGCGTCGGGCGTTTGTTTTCAATGTTGTAATGTGCTGTCTTGAATGTTTTGTGTGTAGTTTAGAGTAAACCTTAGATAGAGTATTTTAAGTCTCATAAGACGGAAACGTAGTCACGAATTAGTGTTATACACTTGTTTGTGGCCACATTTAACCGAATTATGGCACTTGAAAACTAACTTGCATACATAGTTATAGACAGACACACATGTTAGAAGTTAAATTATATTAATTGATAGATTCAAACACGCAAACAACCAGGAAAACACACATGTAAAGCACATACATTTTTAGAACAAAGAGATATAACTTCGGGTCAGGGGACACAATAGACAACGAAACACTAACTTAACAGTAAAAGATAACTTTACACGCGGAAGCGAGATAGGTAAAACCTGTCGGACACAACTTGTGCAATGGTTGTTTAATATTATATGGGGGACATGAAGCAATTCATGGGTTGACCCTAAGAAAGTCAACTTTGTATGGGTAGTGAGTTAATTTACTATTTGAGGGCAGGTCTTATAAGACAACGATCCGGTTCAGACAAACCTCTAATTATATAATATTGCGATTGAGAAGAGGGCTCACGCCAACCTGACAAGTTGTGGCGATCAGCTATAGCCAAGTAAAGTGATACTACACTGTGACAATAGTCAGTAGACGTCTATTGGGGGATCCCAAAAATAAGTTATTAGGAGTCTTTGACAAAAATTAGATACACTAATGTTTAGAAACCTCTTGCGTCACAACCATGAGTCAAAGTTTGTAACGCAACACAGGAGGGGTGGGTGTGTGTCAAAGACTCAAGTATAGAGGAGGAAGACCACCCTGAATGAGTGGTCTGCCTCCAGTAGATTAGAGGTAACTCAGTGCCCCTATATGAGGGCAGGGTAGGTGATAGGAAGGGAACTATTAAATAGTTCTCTCATGCGACACGGAGGTGTCGACCAGAGAGTTAGCACTCTGGTCACGGCATGATCACGGCAACGTGAATGTAGAGTGTAACTCAAGAGAGGCCACTACTCGAGCGTGCTAAATGAGGCCGCACGCAAAAAGCCGTAGTGCGCCCTGAGTCCTTCCGCGTACTGTGTAAACAGCACGCGGAGTAGAATCAGACGGGACACAGACTTCATAGTGATAACATCGCTTAGCGAGGCTTGTTTCGTTAGCCGAATAGATAGATTAGCGATAGGGTTAGGAAACGACTAGGGATAGGAAGTTCTGTGCATTTATTCTTGTGTGATTTGTTAGCGACTGTTTGTTGTACATTGATGTGATGCAAAGAGCCAATGGCAATAAAATGTGTAACCAATTCCTCTCGTACGACTAGCAAGTCTTTTGTGTGGTGCGAGAGAAGTATCCTAGAATGCCTGTGAAAGCGGTTGCTGACAGTGAACAAAGATAGTTACATCCAACAGAATGTGAACAGAGATAGTTACATCCAACAGAATGTGAACAGAGATAGTTACATCCAACAGAACATGAACAGAGATAGTTACATCCAACAAAATGTGAACAGAGATAGTTACATCCAACAGAATGTGAACAGAGATACTTACATCCAACAGAACATGAACAGAGATAGTTACATCCAACAAAATGTGAACAGAGATAGTTACAACCAACAGAATGTGAACAGAGATACTTACATCCAACAGAATGTGAACAGAGAGAGTTACATCCAACAGAATGTGAACAGAGATAGTTACATCCAACAGAACGTGAACAGAGATAGTTACATCCAACAGAACAAGAACAGAGATACTTACATCCAACAGAATGTGAACAGAGATAGTTACATCCAACAGAATGTGAACAGAGATAGTTACATCCAACAGAACAAGAACAGAGATACTTACATCCAACAGAATGTGAACAGTGATAGTTAGATCCAACAGAATGTGAACAGAGATAGTTACATCCAACAGAATGTGAACAGAGATAGTTACATCCAACAGAATGTGAACAGAGATAGTTACATCCAACAGAATGTGAACAGAGATAGTTACATCCAACAGAACATGAACAGAGATAGTTACATCCAACAAAATGTGAACAGAGATAGTTACATCCAACAGAATGTGAACATAGATACTTACATCATACAGAACATGAACAGAGATAGTTACATCCAACAGAATGTGAACAGAGATAGTTACATCCAACAGAATGTGAACAGAGATACTTACATCCAACAGAACATGAACAGAGAGAGTTACATCCAACAGAATGTGAACAGAGATAGTTACATCCAACAGAATATGAACAGAGATAGTTACATCCAACAGAATGTGAAAAGAGATAGTTACATCCAACAGAATGTGAACAGAGATACTTACATCCAACAGAATGTGAACAGAGATAGTTACATCCAACAGAATGTGAACAGAGATACTTACATCCAACAGAATGTGAACAGAGATAGTTACATCCAACAGAATGTGAACAGAGATAGTTACATCCAACAAAATGTGAACAGAGATAGTTACATCCAACAGAATGTGAACAGAGATAGTTACATCCAACAGAACGTGAACACAGATACTTACATCCAACAGAACATGAACAGAGATACTTACATCTAACAGAATGTGAACAGAGATACTTACATCCAACAGAACGTGAACAGAGATACTTAAATCCAACAGAACATGAACAGAGATACTTACATCCAACAGAATGTGAACAGAGATACTTACATCCAACAGAACGTGAACAGAGATACTTACATCCAATAGAACATGAACAGAGATACTTACATCCAACAGAAGGTGAACAGAGATAATTACATCCAACAGAACATCAACAGAGATACTTACATCCAACAGAACATGAACAGAGATACTTACATCCAACAGAATGTGAACAGGGATACTTACATCCAACAGAATGTGAACAGAGATAGTTACATCCAACAGAATGTGAACAGAGATAGTTACATCCAACAGAATGTGAACAGAGATACTTACATCCAACAGAATGTGAACAGAGATACTTACATCCAACAGAATGTGAACAGAGATACTTACATCCAACAGAATGTGAACAGAGATAGTTACATCCAACAGAATGTGAACAGAGATACTTACATCCAACAGAATGTGAACATAGATACTTACATCCAACAGAATGTGAACAGAGATACTTACATCCATCAGAATGTGAACAGAGATAGTTACATCCAACATAATGTGAACAGAGATAGTTACATCCAACATAATGTGAACAGAGATAGTTACATCCAACAGAATGTGAACAGAGATAGTTACATCCAACAGAATGTGAACAGAGATACTTACATCCAACAAAATGTGAACAGAGATACTTACATCCAACAGAATGTGAACAGAGATAGTTACATACAACAGAATGTGAACAGAGATACATCCAACAGAATGTGAACAGAGATACTTACATCCAACAGAATGTGAACAGAGATAGTTACATCCAACAGAATGTGAACAGAGATACTCACATCCAACAGAATGTGAACAGAGATACATCCAACAGAATGTGAACAGAGATACTTACATCCAACAGAATGTGAACAGAGATAGTTACATCCAACAGAATGTAAATAGAGATACATCCAACAGAATGTGAACAGAGATACTTACATCCAACAGAATGTGAACAGAGATAATTACATCCAACCGAATGTGAATAGAGTTACTTACATACAACAGAATGTGAACAGATATACTTACATCCAACAGAATGTGAACAGAGATACTTACATCCAACAGAATGTGAACAGAGATACTTACATCCAACAAAATGTGAACAGAGATACATCCAACAGAATGTGAACAGAGATACTTACATCCAACAGAATGTGAACAGAGATACTTAAATCCAACAGAATGTGAACAGAGATAGTTACATCCAACATAATGTGAACAAAAATAGTTACATCCAACAGAATGTGAACAGAGATACTTACATCCAACAGAATGTGAACAGAGATAGTTACATCCAACAGAATGTGAACAGAGATAGTTACATCCAACAGAACATGAACAGAGATAGTTGCATCCAACAGAACATGAACAGAGATACTTACATCCAACAGAATGTGAACAGAGATAGTTATATCCAACAGAATTTGAACAGAGATAGTTACATCCAACAGAACGTGAACAGAGATACTTACATCCAACAGAACATGAACAGAGATACTTACATCCAACAGAACATGAACAGAGATACCTACATCCAACAGAATGTGAACAGAGACAATTACATCCAACAGAACATGAACATAGATAGTTACATCCAACAGAATGTGAACAGAGATACTTACATCCAACAGAATGTGAACAGAGATAGTTACATCCAACACAATGTGAACAGAGATAGTTACATCCAACAGAACATGAACAGAGATACTTACATACAACAGAATGTGAACAGAGATAGTTACATCCAACAGAATATGAACAGAGATAGTTACATCCAACAGAATGTGAACAGAGATAGTTACATCCAACAGAATGTGAACAGAGATAGTTACATCCAACAGAACATGAACAGAGATAGTTACATCCAACAAAATGTGAACAGAGATAGTTACATCCAACAGAATGTGAACAGAGATACTTACATCCAACAGAACATGAACAGAGATAGTTACATCCAACAAAATGTGAACAGAGATAGTTTCAACCAACAGAATGTGAACAGAGATACTTACATCCAACAGAATGTGAACAGAGAGAGTTACATCCAACAGAATGTGAACAGAGATAGTTACATCCAACAGAACGTGAACATAGATAGTTACATCCAACAGAACAAGAACAGAGATACTTACATCCAACAGAATGTGAACAGAGATAGTTACATCCAACAGAATGTGAACAGAGATAGTTACATCCAACAGAACAAGAACAGAGATACTTACATCCAACAGAATGTGAACAGTGATAGTTAGATCCAACAGAATGTGAACAGAGATAGTTACATCCAACAGAATGTGAACAGAGATAGTTACATCCAACAGAATGTGAACAGAGATAGTTACATCCAACAGAATGTGAACAGAGATAGTTACATCCAACAGAACATGAACAGAGATAGTTACATCCAACAAAATGTGAACAGAGATAGTTACATCCAACAGAATGTGAACATAGATACTTACATCATACAGAACATGAACAGAGATAGTTACATCCAACAGAATGTGAACAGAGATAGTTACATCCAACAGAATGTGAACAGAGATACTTACATCCAACAGAACATGAACAGAGAGAGTTACATCCAACAGAATGTGAACAGAGATAGTTACATCCAACAGAATATGAACAGAGATAGTTACATCCAACAGAATGTGAAAAGAGATAGTTACATCCAACAGAATGTGAACAGAGATAGTTACATCCAACAGAATGTGAACAGAGATACTTACATCCAACAGAATGTGAACAGAGATAGTTACATCCAACAAAATGTGAACAGAGATACTTACATCCAAAAGAATGTGAACAGAGATAGTTACATCCAACAGAATGTGAACAGAGATAGTTACATCCAACAGAACATGAACAGAGATAGTTACATCCAACAGAATGTGAACAGAGATAGTTACATCCAACAAAATGTGAACAGAGATAGTTACATCCAACAGAATGTGAACAGAGATAGTTACATCCAACAGAACGTGAACACAGATACTTACATCCAACAGAACATGAACAGAGATACTTACATCTAACAGAATGTGAACAGAGATACTTACATCCAACAGAACGTGAACAGAGATACTTAAATCCAACAGAACATGAACAGAGATACTTACATCCAACAGAATGTGAACAGGGATACTTACATCCAACAGAACGTGAACAGAGATACTTACATCCAATAGAACATGAACAGAGATACTTACATCCAACAGAAGGTGAACAGAGATAATTACATCCAACAGAACATCAACAGAGATACTTACATCCAACAGAACATGAACAGAGATACTTACATCCAACAGAATGTGAACAGAGATAGTTACATCCAACAGAATGTGAACAGAGATAGTTACATCCAACAGAATGTGAACAGAGATACTTACATCCAACAGAATGTGAACAGAGATACTTACATCCAACAGAATGTGAACAGAGATACTTACATCCAACAGAATGTGAACAGAGATAGTTACATCCAACAGAATGTGAACAGAGATACTTACATCCAACAGAATGTGAACATAGATACTTACATCCAACAGAATGTGAACAGAGATACTTACATTCATCAGAATGTGAACAGAGATAGTTACATCCAACATAATGTGAACAGAGATAGTTACATCCAACATAATGTGAACAGAGATAGTTACATCCAACAGAATGTGAACAGAGATAGTTACATCCAACAGAATGTGAACAGAGATACTTACATCCAACAAAATGTGAACAGAGATACTTACATCCAACAGAATGTGAACAGAGATAGTTACATACAATAGAATGTGAACAGAGATACATCCAACAGAATGTGAACAGAGATACTTACATCCAACAGAATGTGAACAGAGATACTTACATCCAACATAATGTGAACAGAGATAGTTACATCCAACATAATGTGAACAGAGATACTCACATCCAACAGAATGTGAACAGAGATAGTTACATCCAACAGAACAAGAACAGAGATACTTACATCCAACAGAATGTGAACAGTGATAGTTAGATCCAACAGAATGTGAACAGAGATAGTTACATTCAACAGAATGTGAACAGAGATAGTTACATCCAACAGAATGTGAACAGAGATAGTTACATCCAACAGAATGTGAACAGAGATAGTTACATCCAACAGAACATGAACAGAGATAGTTACATCCAACAAAATGTGAACAGAGATAGTTACATCCAACAGAATGTGAACATAGATACTTACATCATACAGAACATGAACAGAGATAGTTACATCCAACAGAATGTGAACAGAGATAGTTACATCCAACAGAATGTGAACAGAGATACTTACATCCAACAGAACATGAACAGAGAGAGTTACATCCAACAGAATGTGAACAGAGATAGTTACATCCAACAGAATATGAACAGAGATAGTTACATCCAACAGAATGTGAAAAGAGATAGTTACATCCAACAGAATGTGAACAGAGATACTTACATCCAACAGAATGTGAACAGAGATAGTTACATCCAACAGAATGTGAACAGAGATACTTACATCCAACAGAATGTGAACAGAGATAGTTACATCCAACAAAATGTGAACAGAGATACTTACATCCAACAGAATGTGAACAGAGATAGTTACATCCAACAGAACATGAACAGAGATAGTTACATCCAACAGAATGTGAACAGAGATAGTTACATCCAACAAAATGTGAACAGAGATAGTTACATCCAACAGAATGTGAACAGAGATAGTTACATCCAACAGAACGTGAACACAGATACTTACATCCAACAGAACATGAACAGAGATACTTACATCTAACAGAATGTGAACAGAGATACTTACATCCAACAGAACGTGAACAGAGATACTTAAATCCAACAGAACATGAACAGAGATACTTACATCCAACAGAATGTGAACAGGGATACTTACATCCAACAGAACGTGAACAGAGATACTTACATCCAATAGAACATGAACAGAGATACTTACATCCAACAGAAGGTGAACAGAGATAATTACATCCAACAGAACATCAACAGAGATACTTACATCCAACAGAACATGAACAGAGATACTTACATCCAACAGAATGTGAACAGGGATACTTACATCCAACAGAATGTGAACAGAGATAGTTACATCCAACAGAATGTGAACAGAGATAGTTACATCCAACAGAATGTGAACAGAGATACTTACATCCAACAGAATGTGAACAGAGATACTTACATCCAACAGAATGTGAACAGAGATACTTACATCCAACAGAATGTGAACAGAGATAGTTACATCCAACAGAATGTGAACATAGATACTTACATCCAACAGAATGTGAACATAGATACTTACATCCAACAGAATGTGAACAGAGATACTTACATCCATCAGAATGTGAACAGAGATAGTTACATCCAACATAATGTGAACAGAGATAGTTACATCCAACATAATGTGAACAGAGATAGTTACATCCAACAGAATGTGAACAGAGATAGTTACATCCAACAGAATGTGAACAGAGATACTTACATCCAACAAAATGTGAACAGAGATACTTACATCCAACAGAATGTGAACAGAGATAGTTACATACAATAGAATGTGAACAGAGATACATCCAACAGAATGTGAACAGAGATACTTACATCCAACAGAATGTGAACAGAGATACTTACATCCAACATAATGTGAACAGAGATAGTTACATCCAACATAATGTGAACAGAGATACTCACATCCAACAGAATGTGAACAGAGATACATCCAACAGAATGTGAACAGAGATACTTACATCCAACAGAATGTGAACAGAGATAGTTACATCCAACAGAATGTAAATAGAGATACATCCAACAGAATGTGAACAGAGATACTTACATCCAACAGAATGTGAACAGAGATAATTACATCCAACCGAATGTGAATAGAGTTACTTACATACAACAGAATGTGAACAGATATACTTACATCCAACAGAATGTGAACAGAGATACTTACATCCAACAGAATGTGAACAGAGATACTTACATCCAACAAAATGTGAACAGAGATACATCCAACAGAATGTGAACAGAGATACTTACATCCAACAGAATGTGAACAGAGATACTTACATCCAACAGAATGTGAACAGAGATAGTTACATCCAACATAATGTGAACAAAAATAGTTACATCCAACAGAATGTGAACAGAGATACTTACATCCAACAGAATGTGAACAGAGATAGTTACATCCAACAGAATGTGAACAGAGATAGTTACATCCAACAGAACATGAACAGAGATAGTTGCATCCAACAGAACATGAACAGAGATAGTTACATCCAACAGAATGTGAACAGAGATAGTTACATCCAACAAAATGTGAACAGAGATAGTTACATCCAACAGAATGTGAACAGAGATAGTTACATCCAACAGAACGTGAACACAGATACTTACATCCAACAGAACATGAACAGAGATACTTACATCTAACAGAATGTGAACATAGATACTTACATCCAACAGAATGTGAACAGAGATACTTACATCCATCAGAATGTGAACAGAGATAGTTACATCCAACATAATGTGAACAGAGATAGTTACATCCAACATAATGTGAACAGAGATAGTTACATCCAACAGAATGTGAACAGAGATAGTTACATCCAACAGAATGTGAACAGAGATACTTACATCCAACAAAATGTGAACAGAGATACTTACATCCAACAGAATGTGAACAGAGATAGTTACATACAACAGAATGTGAACAGAGATACATCCAACAGAATGTGAACAGAGATACTTACATCCAACAGAATGTGAACAGAGATAGTTACATCCAACAGAATGTGAACAGAGATACTCACATCCAACAGAATGTGAACAGAGATACATCCAACAGAATGTGAACAGAGATACTTACATCCAACAGAATGTGAACAGAGATAGTTACATCCAACAGAATGTAAATAGAGATACATCCAACAGAATGTGAACAGAGATACTTACATCCAACAGAATGTGAACAGAGATAATTACATCCAACCGAATGTGAATAGAGTTACTTACATACAACAGAATGTGAACAGATATACTTACATCCAACAGAATGTGAACAGAGATACTTACATCCAACAGAATGTGAACAGAGATACTTACATCCAACAAAATGTGAACAGAGATACATCCAACAGAATGTGAACAGAGATACTTACATCCAACAGAATGTGAACAGAGATACTTAAATCCAACAGAATGTGAACAGAGATAGTTACATCCAACATAATGTGAACAAAAATAGTTACATCCAACAGAATGTGAACAGAGATACTTACATCCAACAGAATGTGAACAGAGATAGTTACATCCAACAGAATGTGAACAGAGATAGTTACATCCAACAGAACATGAACAGAGATAGTTGCATCCAACAGAACATGAACAGAGATACTTACATCCAACAGAATGTGAACAGAGATAGTTATATCCAACAGAATTTGAACAGAGATAGTTACATCCAACAGAACGTGAACAGAGATACTTACATCCAACAGAACATGAACAGAGATACTTACATCCAACAGAACATGAACAGAGATACCTACATCCAACAGAATGTGAACAGAGACAATTACATCCAACAGAACATGAACATAGATAGTTACATCCAACAGAATGTGAACAGAGATACTTACATCCAACAGAATGTGAACAGAGATAGTTACATCCAACACAATGTGAACAGAGATAGTTACATCCAACAGAACATGAACAGAGATACTTACATACAACAGAATGTGAACAGAGATAGTTACATCCAACAGAATATGAACAGAGATAGTTACATCCAACAGAATGTGAACAGAGATAGTTACATCCAACAGAATGTGAACAGAGATAGTTACATCCAACAGAACATGAACAGAGATAGTTACATCCAACAAAATGTGAACAGAGATAGTTACATCCAACAGAATGTGAACAGAGATACTTACATCCAACAGAACATGAACAGAGATAGTTACATCCAACAAAATGTGAACAGAGATAGTTTCAACCAACAGAATGTGAACAGAGATAGTTACATCCAACAGAATGTGAACAGAGATAGTTACATCCAACAGAATGTGAACAGAGATACTTACATCCAACAAAATGTGAACAGAGATACTTACATCCAACAGAATGTGAACAGAGATAGTTACATACAATAGAATGTGAACAGAGATACATCCAACAGAATGTGAACAGAGATACTTACATCCAACAGAATGTGAACAGAGATACTTACATCCAACATAATGTGAACAGAGATAGTTACATCCAACATAATGTGAACAGAGATACTCACATCCAACAGAATGTGAACAGAGATAGTTACATCCAACAGAACAAGAACAGAGATACTTACATCCAACAGAATGTGAACAGTGATAGTTAGATCCAACAGAATGTGAACAGAGATAGTTACATTCAACAGAATGTGAACAGAGATAGTTACATCCAACAGAATGTGAACAGAGATAGTTACATCCAACAGAATGTGAACAGAGATAGTTACATCCAACAGAACATGAACAGAGATAGTTACATCCAACAAAATGTGAACAGAGATAGTTACATCCAACAGAATGTGAACATAGATACTTACATCATACAGAACATGAACAGAGATAGTTACATCCAACAGAATGTGAACAGAGATAGTTACATCCAACAGAATGTGAACAGAGATACTTACATCCAACAGAACATGAACAGAGAGAGTTACATCCAACAGAATGTGAACAGAGATAGTTACATCCAACAGAATATGAACAGAGATAGTTACATCCAACAGAATGTGAAAAGAGATAGTTACATCCAACAGAATGTGAACAGAGATACTTACATCCAACAGAATGTGAACAGAGATAGTTACATCCAACAGAATGTGAACAGAGATACTTACATCCAACAGAATGTGAACAGAGATAGTTACATCCAACAAAATGTGAACAGAGATACTTACATCCAACAGAATGTGAACAGAGATAGTTACATCCAACAGAACATGAACAGAGATAGTTACATCCAACAGAATGTGAACAGAGATAGTTACATCCAACAAAATGTGAACAGAGATAGTTACATCCAACAGAATGTGAACAGAGATAGTTACATCCAACAGAACGTGAACACAGATACTTACATCCAACAGAACATGAACAGAGATACTTACATCTAACAGAATGTGAACAGAGATACTTACATCCAACAGAACGTGAACAGAGATACTTAAATCCAACAGAACATGAACAGAGATACTTACATCCAACAGAATGTGAACAGGGATACTTACATCCAACAGAACGTGAACAGAGATACTTACATCCAATAGAACATGAACAGAGATACTTACATCCAACAGAAGGTGAACAGAGATAATTACATCCAACAGAACATCAACAGAGATACTTACATCCAACAGAACATGAACAGAGATACTTACATCCAACAGAATGTGAACAGGGATACTTACATCCAACAGAATGTGAACAGAGATAGTTACATCCAACAGAATGTGAACAGAGATAGTTACATCCAACAGAATGTGAACAGAGATACTTACATCCAACAGAATGTGAACAGAGATACTTACATCCAACAGAATGTGAACAGAGATACTTACATCCAACAGAATGTGAACAGAGATAGTTACATCCAACAGAATGTGAACATAGATACTTACATCCAACAGAATGTGAACATAGATACTTACATCCAACAGAATGTGAACAGAGATACTTACATCCATCAGAATGTGAACAGAGATAGTTACATCCAACATAATGTGAACAGAGATAGTTACATCCAACATAATGTGAACAGAGATAGTTACATCCAACAGAATGTGAACAGAGATAGTTACATCCAACAGAATGTGAACAGAGATACTTACATCCAACAAAATGTGAACAGAGATACTTACATCCAACAGAATGTGAACAGAGATAGTTACATACAATAGAATGTGAACAGAGATACATCCAACAGAATGTGAACAGAGATACTTACATCCAACAGAATGTGAACAGAGATACTTACATCCAACATAATGTGAACAGAGATAGTTACATCCAACATAATGTGAACAGAGATACTCACATCCAACAGAATGTGAACAGAGATACATCCAACAGAATGTGAACAGAGATACTTACATCCAACAGAATGTGAACAGAGATAGTTACATCCAACAGAATGTAAATAGAGATACATCCAACAGAATGTGAACAGAGATACTTACATCCAACAGAATGTGAACAGAGATAATTACATCCAACCGAATGTGAATAGAGTTACTTACATACAACAGAATGTGAACAGATATACTTACATCCAACAGAATGTGAACAGAGATACTTACATCCAACAGAATGTGAACAGAGATACTTACATCCAACAAAATGTGAACAGAGATACATCCAACAGAATGTGAACAGAGATACTTACATCCAACAGAATGTGAACAGAGATACTTACATCCAACAGAATGTGAACAGAGATAGTTACATCCAACATAATGTGAACAAAAATAGTTACATCCAACAGAATGTGAACAGAGATACTTACATCCAACAGAATGTGAACAGAGATAGTTACATCCAACAGAATGTGAACAGAGATAGTTACATCCAACAGAACATGAACAGAGATAGTTGCATCCAACAGAACATGAACAGAGATAGTTACATCCAACAGAATGTGAACAGAGATAGTTACATCCAACAAAATGTGAACAGAGATAGTTACATCCAACAGAATGTGAACAGAGATAGTTACATCCAACAGAACGTGAACACAGATACTTACATCCAACAGAACATGAACAGAGATACTTACATCTAACAGAATGTGAACATAGATACTTACATCCAACAGAATGTGAACAGAGATACTTACATCCATCAGAATGTGAACAGAGATAGTTACATCCAACATAATGTGAACAGAGATAGTTACATCCAACATAATGTGAACAGAGATAGTTACATCCAACAGAATGTGAACAGAGATAGTTACATCCAACAGAATGTGAACAGAGATACTTACATCCAACAAAATGTGAACAGAGATACTTACATCCAACAGAATGTGAACAGAGATAGTTACATACAACAGAATGTGAACAGAGATACATCCAACAGAATGTGAACAGAGATACTTACATCCAACAGAATGTGAACAGAGATAGTTACATCCAACAGAATGTGAACAGAGATACTCACATCCAACAGAATGTGAACAGAGATACATCCAACAGAATGTGAACAGAGATACTTACATCCAACAGAATGTGAACAGAGATAGTTACATCCAACAGAATGTAAATAGAGATACATCCAACAGAATGTGAACAGAGATACTTACATCCAACAGAATGTGAACAGAGATAATTACATCCAACCGAATGTGAATAGAGTTACTTACATACAACAGAATGTGAACAGATATACTTACATCCAACAGAATGTGAACAGAGATACTTACATCCAACAGAATGTGAACAGAGATACTTACATCCAACAAAATGTGAACAGAGATACATCCAACAGAATGTGAACAGAGATACTTACATCCAACAGAATGTGAACAGAGATACTTAAATCCAACAGAATGTGAACAGAGATAGTTACATCCAACATAATGTGAACAAAAATAGTTACATCCAACAGAATGTGAACAGAGATACTTACATCCAAC